>JAKTUT010000042.1:0-103742 GCA_030556845.1 Sugiyamaella floridensis | reverse complement strand
ACTCCAGTTGAGGAACAAAAGACGGCAGATGATTGATAGACCCTGCCATCTGTTGAGATACAACTAGTTAACTGTTATGGTTACTAAGGATAAGTTACTGTAATACTGTATGATACTCTAACATGGTAGGTTACTAACTGACTATAACTTAACTCATACTAGGATAACAGCTAGTTACTGTATGATACTCTAATATGGTAGACTATGATGCTATATGATACTGTAATACGTTATAGTTAGAGAGAGTCTTTAGAACCATACTACGACTTGGCATACTCCAACTGAAATCACCATACCACCATCCTACAACTGAAATCACCATATGACCATCCTACAACCGAAATCCATACCATCATCCTACTCCCAACTATACCACCATTCTATTCCCAACTATACCACCCATCCTACTCCCAAGTTAAACTACCTTCACCTTCATCTAATGTTTACTTGACGTTCCAGACACGCACCTAGACGCATGTCTCGATCCGACGACATGCACTGCTTCGGCTCGCACAGATTTCGTACATTTGGGCGTGAATATTAGGCGGGGGGGGGATTGGACTTCACGAATGCAATTTCCCACCAATTCACTCAATGGACCGTCATTATACACATTGATGGCATTGATATTGTTGTAGATATCGTTTTTGACGACACTATACAGGTTACAGACGGTCTACTTGTGACTGGTACTCGACTCACCGCATTCCTGAGACGCCCGTTTCGGCTGCAGCACAACACGAGGCGGACACGAAAACGGCGCGGATCGACCGCGGTACGGGTTGGGTTAGTAATGGCGGTGGGAACGCGTGCCGCTCGCGCCACAAATAAATAGCCCTGCGCGTCCGCCATCTTTTTTTTCCTGTTCTCTCTTTACAAGCACACCACACCATCCATCTTGCAATGTTTGTGTACAAGCGAGACGGCCGCAAAGAGAAGGTGCAGTTCGACAAGATCACCGCGCGTGTATCGCGTCTCTGCTATGGTCTCGACGCCAACCACGTCGATGCTGCTCAAATCACTCAGCGCGTCATTGCTGGCGTCTACCAGGGTGTCAACACTGTAGAGCTCGACAATTTGGCTGCCGAAACGGCCGCGTACATGACAACTCAGCACCCAGACTACGCCATTCTTGCTGCCCGCATTGCCATTTCCAACCTGCACAAGCAGACCAAGAAGCAGTTCTCGCAGGTCGTGGCTGACCTCTACAACTACGTCAACCCGCGTAACAACCGTCACTCGCCTATGATCTCGACTGATGTTTACGAGACGGTCCAGAAGCACGCCGAAGAACTTAACTCGGCCATTGTCTACGACCGTGACTTCTCGTACAACTACTTTGGTTTCAAGACCCTTGAGCGTTCGTACTTGCTCAAGCTCAATGGCAAGATCGCCGAGCGCCCTCAGCACATGATCATGCGTGTTGCTGTTGGTATTCACGGTGACAACATTGCCAAGGCCATTGAGACTTACAACCTCATGTCTCTCAAGTACTTTACCCACGCTTCGCCTACTCTGTACAATGCTGGTACTCCTCAGCCCCAGATGTCATCGTGCTTCCTTGTCAACATGAAGGATGACTCCATTGAGGGCATCTACGACACTCTTAAGACCTGTGCTCTCATCTCCAAGTCGGCTGGTGGTATTGGTCTCAGTGTCCACAACATCCGCGCCACCGGCTCGTACATTGCCGGCACCAATGGAACCTCCAACGGAATCGTTCCCATGCTGCGTGTCTACAACAACACGGCTCGTTACGTCGACCAGGGTGGTAACAAGCGGCCTGGTGCGTTTGCCATTTACCTTGAGCCTTGGCACGATGACGTGTTTGACTTTTTGGACCTCCGTAAGAACCACGGAAAGGAGGAGGTGCGTGCTCGCGACCTGTTTTTGGCCCTGTGGATCTCTGATCTGTTCATGAAGCGTGTCAAGGACAACAAGGACTGGACTCTTATGTGCCCCAACGAGTGCCCTGGTCTTTCCGACGTGTACGGTGAGGAATTTGAGGAACTCTACGAGCGCTACGAGCGTGAGGGCCGCGGCCGTCGTACCGTCAAGGCCCAGAAGCTATGGGGAGCTATCCTTGACGCCCAGACCGAGACTGGTAACCCCTTCATGCTCTACAAGGATGCCTGCAACAAGAAGAGTAACCAGAAGAACCTCGGAACCATCAAGTCTTCCAACCTGTGTTGTGAGATTGTCGAGTACTCGTCGCCTGATGAGGTTGCTGTCTGCAACCTGGCGTCGCTTGCCCTTCCTACCTATGTTCAGAGTGACGATGAGGGTGTGTGGTACGACTTCCAGAAGCTGCACGATGTCACAAAGGTTGTGGCTCGCAACCTCAACAAGATCATTGACCGTAACTACTACCCGGTCAAGGAGGCTGCTCGCTCCAACTTCCGCAACCGTCCTATTGCTGTTGGTGTCCAGGGACTTGCTGATGCTTTCATGGCTCTGCGCCTGCCTTTTGACTCGTCCGAGGCCAAGCAGCTTAACATTCAGATCTTTGAGACCATCTACCACGCTGCTGTCGAGGCTTCCATTGAACTGGCTGAGGAGGAGGGCGCTTACGAGTCGTACGAGGGCTCGCCTGCCTCGCAAGGTCAGCTGCAGTACGACTTGTGGGATGTCACTCCTACTGATCTGTGGGAGTGGGACTCGCTGAAGGCCAAGATGGCCAAGCACGGACTGCGCAACTCTCTACTGGTGGCTCCTATGCCCACAGCTTCGACTTCGCAGATTCTTGGTTTCAACGAGTGCTTCGAGCCCTACACGTCTAACATTTACTCGCGTCGTGTGCTTGCCGGAGAGTTCCAGATTGTCAACCCCTGGTTGCTCAAGGATCTCGTCGACATGGGTCTGTGGAACGAGAACATGAAGAACCGTATCATTTCCCAGAATGGATCGATCCAGAACATCCCCAACATTCCTGCTGAGCTCAAGGCTCTGTACAAGACTGTGTGGGAGATTTCGCAAAAGACCATCATTGACCTGGCTGCTGACCGTTCTGCATTCATTGACCAGAGCCAGAGTCTCAACATCCACATCCAGGCCCCCACTATGGGTAAGCTGACTAGCATGCACTTCTATGGCTGGCAAAAGGGTCTCAAGACTGGTATGTACTACCTGCGCACGCAGGCTGCTTCTGCACCCATTCAGTTCACCGTCGACCAGGAGGCTCTCAAGGTCATTGACAACAACCAGGCTCAGAAGACTCTAGTGCGCAAGCAGTACAAGCAGTCAAACCGCGGTTCGCCGTCGCCTACCCCTGTCGAGGAGGAGCAACTTGTCACCAAGATGGCCAACCTGTCGAGTGATGACAAGGAGAACCAGGTTTCGGACAACCAGAAGTCAGACAAGATGGCCAAGCCTGGTCCTAACGCTGACCAGGGTGAGATTGATATCTACAACGAAAAGGTTCTTGCCTGCTCCATCAACAACCCTGGCGCGTGTGAAATGTGCTCCGGTTAAATTGTCTGAGCCCATTCTCTTTGTCATGATTCAATTCTGTGTTAATGTTGGTAATAATAATGAAAGTATGATAGATCAAATGTGCGACTGGTAGTGACATGGATTAATAGGGGGGATCTTGATGTCAATGAAGGAGAGTATCTTGCTGCTCAGGTTGTTAATAATTGGTTTTACTTTACCGTTTATTCCAAGTTTTTTCCGTAGTCTTCTAATCTTTGTTTTATTTCCTCTCTTCTTTTCATTCTCAGCTTTCCTCTCTTGTTTTATTCTCTGCCCTTTACACTCGTCTCTTCATTCTCTTCTCCTTGACTCTTGCTCTCATCTTCATTTACTGTCTTCTCATCATGCTCTGCTCCTTTAACCTCCGCTCCTCTTCTTCATTTAACCTTCTCTTTCTCTTCATTAATCTCTCATTAGCTATTGTTTACCTTACAATTCGAGGAAAGAATAAAAAAATGATAGATCATTACATCGTAAATAATAGGCCAACCAAGGAATCGTGTCAACTCAAGGTTCAAGAACTGCTGGCGGGTCGGGTCTTGAGAGATTTAGCCACCTGCTCGTAGATATAGCGGTATTGAGAGCGGCTTTGGACCATACCAGGACGCTGTTCACGCATACTGCGCGTTATTTCGTAGACAACGTCGCGGTCATCGTCGATCCATGCTCCTCGCGTCAGTGCTGAATCTATAGCAACAAACGTGCCTGAGCGACCAATGCCCGCAGAGCAGTGTACAAACAGTGGAGATTCGCTATCTGCGTTGAGGGCATCCACTGTACGCACGAAATTGACCATGTCAGCTTCAGCACGTGGATTACCAAAGTCGGCCCATGTGTTGTAGTAGAAGTGATGCACAGTTTTGGAAGGAGCCAGAGGATCGTTGGGGATGATTTCGAGCTCGCGAAGCTCGTAAAACGTCTCGGCTTTCTTGGACACAAGACGCACAGACAAATCATGTTTGAATCCACCAGCTCGTGACACGGGAAGCGGCACATCGGGATCAGTAGGCCAATAGCGTGCGCATTTGACCATTCCACGGCCGCGCACGGGCTCGACAAGACCTGTCAGCATCACAATGACAATAGGATCTCCACCGTACTCGTAGACCATCTGCCAAAAATGAGCGACAGTGTCATCTTTAGGCCCTTGAGTCACAATATATGTTTTTGGCCTGCTGGGTTCAAGGCTCGTGGGACCAAATCGCGCACCCGTGTCTATCGTGACCCACGACGCGTTGATGTAGTCATTATCATCTTCACCAACAGGAAGCTTGACTCGTGTACGATCCCACGGAACCACACCACGGTATCTGTTACGAGAAACGCCCTGAGGTGCAAACCCATGGCGTACCGAGAACTCGTGCTTACCAAATCGATCGTGCTCCTCAGCTTCAATGGCGTCAAACTTGGCGTCCATGACTAGCTCAGATAGCCGTAGATAGTCGGGCATGTCTACATCAGTTCGTTTTTTGAGAAGGCGAGGGATCAGGCCCGTCGACCGTGACGTGATACCTGTCATTCCCTTGCGCTTGTTGAACAGCCAACCGGTGCTGAAGGAATAGGAGGAAACCTGAAGCATATTGTCGCACTACCCTAAAATTAACCCGTGGATCTGATCGACGTATATGGTGCGATTGGAAGTTGCCAGTCAAACAATATCAGTCAAACAAAATCAGTCAGACAATATCAAGTCAAAACAATATCAAGTCAAACTTGATAAGAAAAGAATAAAAACACAAAACAGATACTTGAACAAAAAACATTCTTGGATCATCCATTCCTTTTATAGCCGGCATCCTCGGATCAGATGATGTCTCCCACAGCAAATCAGCCCAGTCTCACTTTTCGGATATAACGGATTCTAACCAAGAGGGGGAAAGCGCGATGAGTCAAGCCAGGGTGAAAAAGGAAGGTCAGACAACAAGGCAATGAAAATATTCCAATTGATCCAAATCTGTTGTTCACATATTTTATTCTGTGTAAGAACAGTCCTTAACTGTAATGAGCGCGTGGAATTCTCATATAGATACGTCATTTTTTGTACCTGTAAGCACTATGATCTGTCATTCAGTACTCTCAATATTCCATTCAAACATATTTTTTAACTCTCTTTTACAACTCTGATACCGACTTGGAATGTAAGATCCCGTAAGCAGGTAATAGATTGCCTATTATGAGGTCTTTTTGACTCTAAATCAATTCTCTTCTCATCTCCCTGTAAGTCGTAGCGCATGGTGCCCTAGCCCCTCGTGCCTGGAGTCAACCCTACCCCCGACTACCCCCAACCCCAATATATATACCAACCACCACAGCACACTCCTCCATATAACAACGTCACGTTTACAATATGATCACTGACGGCCAGCTCAACACCATTGCCATCTCGTTTGGTATGGCAACTATTGCTCTGATTGTGGTGTTTCAGCTTATAAGCCGGAACACCGTTGTTCCTGCCAACCGCCAGAAGTCGACTTAACCCGTTGGTCAATTCTTTCTTCCTCGCTGTCTAGACGAGTCCCTAGACGCCTTGGACACCTTCCATCGTTTATTGACGACAAACCTTCTCAAAATGACTCAATGTATAGAATTTGGTCACTTGTTTCTAACTCTCTTATAGACAGGCCTCTGACATTGTCTCTGTAAGCCATTACCTACGCGAATCTACTCCCTACATCAAGGAACACGACTCTATGAGCTAAAAAAACAGCATTTGTTTGACGCCTGAATAGCACAATATCTGTCCATCTAACACCTCATGATCTGTTCATCTAAGTAACTCATGCAATTTGAATAAATATTTAACCAACATATGGCTATAGCTGCTGCTCACCTAGAATGTGTTTGGAGCTGCCTATGATCTTCTCAAGCTCTTCAGCAATAGTGGTAAACGCTCGAGAAAATGCAATCAGATGAACCTCACGCCATAAATTGTAGTCGTCGTACCGCGGTACAGCTGAAGCTCTAGTTAGACTGGGAGATCGTGATCGACCCACGGGCGTAGCAAACCCTTGGGTAGCAGGTTCCTGATACCGTCGAACCTGACGCTCATAGTCAATCTCCTCAATGGCATCAAGAAGATCACGTCGCGACATAGCAACCGACGGCAGATACTTAGGGATCGGATTGTCAAACCTGTACGATCCCGAAAGAATATAAAGCACGAAGATGGCTGAAGCAACGGCATCACGGCGTAATGACCTCAGTCGCTTCGAATCCTCGACCGTCTCTTCGCTCGTGAAGATGCTGAATCGAACACTGGAAATCCGCGCTCGCACAATAAGGTTAAGAATTGACTCACACGAAAACAGCACTGAAGCGTAGGGGATTTCTTCTAGCGGACGGCGAATTGACACTTCATGGCGTGTCGCTTTAACAAGTTCCGCTACAGCAAACAGGCTGCGCATCAATCGATTCTCAAGAACCTCAGACAGTAGAATCGTCACTTGTGAAGGATGCTCATCCTTGTCCCGATATAGATACTCGTCTGTGATTGTCTGGTAGGTCTGCGAAATATGGCTCAGCAGTTCAGACACTGCTCGACGAATAGCTTTGCGCGTTATAGACGGCCAAAGAATCCAGTTGACAAGCATAGAAACGCATACCGCAATAAGGCACGACACCACTCGAGTCCATACTGGCATAAACTTTGCCACGGGTCCTTGACGCTCATTATACAACGACAGCGAGACGAGCGTGAATGTGATACAACCAATAATTCCCGATCGCGGATGCCGAGTGCACACAAATCGATAGATACTCCACGACATGAACAAACCACAAAACACGCCTAGCACAACAGGGTCACCATACCGAGCCCGATAGGCAAGTCCCGCCCAGATAGCTGCCGCCAAACAAACAGCACTTCGAACAACAAGGTCTTGAAAGTTTCCTCCGCCTCGAGCGTGGATGCACAAGAACAACAAAACAACGCCTATCCAACAATCATGCTCATTGTACCATCCCCTGCTCTGCTTCAACCAAGCTGGCAGTGAGCACAAGGTAACGGACAACACGCTACGCAACGCAAATCTCGACTCGGGGCCCTGAAGCTTATGTAAAATAAGCCACAGTCTGTATCCAGACTTATCTGAGTTGGTGCTGGTTAAGCCCTTGTTGTTATACTTTGAAGGCTGCGATGGTCGGCTCAGCTCTCGCATCTTACGAAGAACTTCATCTACCTCCTTTTTGGCCCAGACATAGTGCAACGCCGTCTGTCCACCAAGATCATGAATAATCTGTCGAGTAGACCGACGGAGAGCTCGATTGAGTGGGTAGTTGGGCAGCGAAAGGCTCCATCTCCGTGGCTTCTCAGACAGAGCATGGAAATACTTTGTCACAGACGCAACGGCCTGGCCAGCTTCATTAAGGTAATAGAGCAGAACGAGAACGTCATACGCATCATGACCCATTGAGGAACTTGCAGTTCTCCAAGCCGACCGTGATGCCCTCTTATATTCCAAAACAAGAGTAGTGGCTTGTCTATTTAAGTCAACTATGCGGTCTTCAAAAAGCTCAGTGTAGTTCCTCGCTTTCTTGCCTGTGTCAAGATACGCGACAAAATCTTGACATGCCTGGAGTGCAGAGGTCATTGAAAAGATCAGTTCCCGTGACGGTGGAGCTACTGCGTTTCGAACAATGGAAACACCATCTTCTTGGGCTTCTGTAGTTGGAGGATCAACAAAAAGAGGTTTTAACACTGGAACAGCTCTGATACGCGAAATGGCCGCTTGGATTCGATTTCGCAGTTCAATTGACTCTTCGAGTTTGAGAGTTGACACAGTGAGCTCGTTGGCGAGCTCTCGCACCGAGTCAGAATAGTCGAGGGATGTTTTGGACAGCTTTCGGAGAGTTGTCATGCCAGTCTCTGACTTGAAGAAGTACTCGACAGCCTGCTTACATTCTCCGAGAGAGTCATTAAGCGTCGTCATGCTCAAATAGTGACCTGTATTAGGAAAAATAAGTAGATTGACGCAAAGCGACATGAGAATGCCAAATAAATAAGGGATACCGAAGTTCCAAGTTTGGTGCCAATCAACTGAAGGACCAACATTGACGACCTCAAGAAAAAACACAGCAAAAAAGAATGTCACCGGTCCATGATGTAATCGATAATAACCGGCCCGGATCCATGCCTGGACTAAAATGCATATGACGAGGGATGCAGCGTGGATTCCGCCAAACCCGGCTCTAGCTGGAGCCGTTGCGGTGGATATAAACAGACCAAGAGAACCCCAGCCAAGTCCTATGGCCAGGCCGACAATAGATTGGGCAGTCAACTCAATCTGAGAGCCAGCACTACGGCCTGGATGATGCGTGATACAGGCAAATGGCATAAAGTAGTTGTATGGGCCCAGCCAAGATGCAGTCGGCGACACGAGGCATAGGATGAAGCACAAGAGATAGGCAATAAAAGATTTGACGAACTTGATTCCATCACGAGTTCGAAATAACTTATTGACAGGGTCTGTTACCAGCGAAATGAAGTAGTTGCGAAGAGGCTGTTGGAACTGGTGATCAAAGCCGGGAAGTTGATCCGTCACATAGAACTCGGGGTTCTCTTTTGTATTAATCTCAATTGCTGTTGGAGGCAAAAACACGGCGTCAAAGAAACCTTGACGACGCTCTTCAAGGCCAAACGTATCCCGGTAATTGCTGTCGATTCCGTTGCCAAATAACCGCTCGAGCCGGAGCTTCATGTTCGACATAGGATTGATTGTTGAACGGTGGATACTGGTACTTGATTCGACCCGTGACGGACCAAATCGCGGAGACAGCATATTAGCGTAAGATCCCTTGTATACAGGAATAGCTTCCTGACTTCCTTCACGAGACAACGCCGGTCTTGAAACTGGAACCTCCAGTGTAGCGGGGCCTCGACTGTCGGTCCCTCTCAAATCAGCATGTAAATGGCGTCGCCGCATCAACCCACTGGACTCCAACTCATCCGCTTCAGTATCAAGCCTCTTTTCAGAGATATCATCATCGCCAGGCATTCCGATCGGTTGCATACAAACGGGCCAGCTACTGTTTGGTAGTCAACCGTTAGATGATGAAGTATTGGGCTAGGGCCTATCAATTAGAATGGTATCACACCCCAACCCTGCTATCTTCGTTCAGCAGCTCACAAGCTTCTGGATCTCCATTTCATCATTTGTGCTCAGGACAATGGCCACGAATGTGGAACCAAGCGCTTCATGAATATATCGTTAAGAAGGTAATTATAATGTGCTCTTCTTTTGAATCACTCTAACTCAGCTTCTGGCAAGCCCGCGATTCCATCGGTTTGTTCGAGCATCCAATGCACGCCTTCGAGGCGAACCGGTGCCTCCAGAGGACGAATACACACGAAGTAAGTGGCCCTAGGGCTAAGATCTCTATCTAACCAAGCTTCTTCAAGTGTTCGTATGAATAGAATACGTGTGTTTGCAAGACTCTTTGCGGAGGAATTCAAGAATGTTCTTCGAGGAAGGTGATTGAGCATCACCAGGGCTCTCTAGAGACTTGTAAGGGTTTGACTGTTCGTCAAATTCCTGGAATTGTAAATACTTGTATATAATGAATTACTTTGACGTATGAAACCTTTGTGGATACTTGTATTAGCTACATAATTAAAGAAGTGGCATATTACCTGAAGCCAGCTACACTCCTCACTAAATTAACGGCAGACTGTTGCTGCTAGATCAATCATAAACTCATTAGATTCCTCGTCTCTTAAAATGGACTGTTGACAATGCTGTTGCGAGACATGGCTTGGACACGGCGGGCCGGTGTCGCCAGCGATTCTCGAGTCGGCTTGCGGAACGACCGTCGTGATACCATACCAACATCGTCTTCAAGTGCAATAATAACACTCTTATCGGTGCCAAATTTGAAATTGTCAGCCATGACGTTGTCAGCATATCGCTTGATAAGGTAGGGCTCTTTGTCGCCTCGCAGAATCTTCTTAAGACTCCACGAGATAACATATGGTCCTGTGCTTGTGACAATTGTCGCTTCTTTCGAGTCAATGCCCAGGTTAAAGTGTGCCTTAGTGAAGTTGACTGGTTTACGAGTCTCCTGCGACATAAACGCAACATGTTCAGGACTGATCTGTAGACGTTTCGGTACAGGTTTCTTGTCCTTATCAAAACTGTTGAGAAACCCAATGGATCCTTCATTGCGACCCTCGCGGATGGACACATCAACAAGTAGTAGATATGTTCTACAAGTCGCAAGAACCCACCTTCCATCTTTGGAAACATCCAGCCCGATGACCTCGTCTCCCAGTGCGGGAATGTGTGTCTTTGCAGCGATTCCAAGGTTGTTATACAAACGAATATCTCCAGCAGCAGACGCAACTGCCACATTGCCGTCTTCAGTCGTAGCAAGAGCCTTGAACTGAAGACCCTTGGTCATATACTGTTTCGTTTCCTTCTCGACAACCTTGCGATCCGACAGTCGGGGATCAACACGGAACACTGAGCGGTTGGCTAGACCAAGAAACGTTTGCTCGCCGGTAGCCTGAGACAGCTTGCTAGAAGGCCCAAATGACTGCACACTCAGACCGTCATCGATCTTCCACTCATCAACAATCTGTCCACGCTCGAGATCCATTCGATATAGGTGCTCAGGAGCATCAGGATCTTGCAACACCAACGCTCTATCTTCCGTGTACAGCATGACCTTCTTAGGTGCAAACGTGTGGCCACTGGGGGTTGTGATCTTATCAATGGTTGTCGAAAACTCGAGACCATCACGGTTGTTGGTCTTGAACACGCCAATCTTGTCACCACGGACAACATACGATCTGTCATTGACCATTCCCACGGCCAGCTGGCTGTTCTTACCCTTGGCATCAAAGCGAGCCTCTTCATCATGCTCTTCGTCTTCGTCATAGTCAGGCTTATGGGCGGTCCACGATTCCTCGACGGGCTCGCTCTCCAAGTTTCCTCCCTCTTCATCGTCGACTTCGTCGACAGCATCCAACTCGCCGTCTTCGTCAATGTCCATCTGGCTCATGGCGTTTGTAACGTATTCTCTGTCGAGATCGCTGATGGAGATCCATTTGCGCTTGTTGAGAGTCTCCCACAACGCTGTGACAAGGGTCTCTTGGAACTTCTCGAGAGCCTCAAATGCGGGGAACTTGAGAAGAAACGACAGAATAAGATCCTCGCGGTACGAGTTGAAGATGAACGAGAGATGCTCATAGTTGAAGCATGGGTTGAGGTCGGCAGTGAGTGGGGTACCTAGGAACAGCTTACTGTCACTGTGCAGATCCATCCAATACTCAAAGTTGCCAAGAGCCTGGATTGTAGCCGTGATTTCAGATGCCTGCTCAATGAATGCTTCCTGAGTCGGATCGAACAGATGCAGGGAGGCTGTTGCCAACAACAGGACTTCTCCTGAGGGCTCGAATACGTAGGGCACTTCGGGGTCGGCAGCAGCCGGAGCAACAGGTTCAGAGAGAGGTGCAGGAGTTACAGGAGCTTCCGTCGTAGTCACCCCCTCGGATTTTGAAGGCTTGCTAGGAGTTACAGGCTCCTTAACGACTGGCTCCTTCACGGCCGTCTCCCCGGCAACAGCTGATGCCACAACAGCAGCAGTCGCCTGGTCGCCAGCTTGGTATGATTCCGAAGTAGCGGCATCAGTACCAGTGGCGTCGATATAGTCAAAGTCAAATTCATCTAACAGCTCGTCGCCACCAGAGAATTCCTGGTGATACTTGCGCTCGTACTGGCACACACGAGCAGCGTGATCAAAGTGATCAAACACCTTGGGTTGGATGCCGCGTTCACAGATAAACTCGAATCGGTCGCCAGGTTCGCCTGTTGTGTCGAGCCACGACACTACAATTTGGCCGTCACGGTCAAAGTACGATAGCTGACGCGACTCGTCAAGCAGAAACGACCATTCGTCCTTATTCTCTTCCAAATCACTAGACCCTTCAGTGTCAAGGCCCTCTTCACCCTCTTCATACGCACGTTCCACAGCCAGCTGGTAGTGGTATTCCATCGACGTGCGACGAATCGTCATGACTGCATCCTTGAACAGGCACTCCACTTTGCCCTTGAGTGAGTTTGGATGGCGCACCAAATACAGCTGGCCGGCAGGAATCGAGGCAATCTCCTCCTTGGCAGAACCTGCCAGCATCTTGCGAATGAAGTTCATGATGAACAATGGGCTATACAACAACTGTTGATGTGTTGCCACAGTACGCAATTGGTAGGCTGGAGAGATACTGGTGGGTCGGTGGATCAATATATATATATTTATTTGAGGTCGCGCCTCCCCCAAACAACCGGTCACGTGCCACGCAGTTTGGCCGCACACCCCTACCTCGGAATTTTTCCACCCCTGGATCTCTGCTGCTCTATCGACTGCTCATATACCAACATGTGGAGAGTTGGATTGTGCCGGATAGGGGCTGTTGGCCGTAGTGGCGCACTGTTGAGACACCCGTCACTTTGTGGTGGCATACAGTTAAAAGAAGTCCCAAAACCACTGCTTTCTAGACGACTATTGCATGTCTATAGCCTCCGATGGCAATCATCACATTCTCGAATGCTACACGAACCTGTAAGAGAAACTGAGGATGAAATAGAAAACGACTCAAAGAGCTTATTATCAGCTTACTCACATGAATCTGCTATTGAAGAGGACGATCTGGTACCTCACAACACTACGGGACATTGGGATTTGCCGGAACTCGACATGGATGGATCTGTAGTGGATCCTCATGAACAGCATATCCGAGAAACAGGAAAGAAGGTTGGCATGTTTCATGACGGAGAGCCTCGTGTACCTATTGGTTGGAGAAGCAACAAGACGCTTAAATCATGGCAACGACAACAGTACGCTCTACGAGAGAAATTCCATGGTACTCAATGGAACCCCCAAAAGAAGCTATCACGAAAGGCTATGGAGGGCATTCGTCAGCTTAAAGACTTTGATCCTTCACTATCAGTAGCCACGATTGCCCGAGAGTTCAAGGTTTCTCCTGAATCAGTTCGACGTATTCTCAAGTCGAAGTGGCAGCCAAAGGAGGAAGAGGTGGAGCGGATTGAGCAGCGGTGGAAAAACAGAGGTGAAAGGATAGCATTGAGTCGAGGAGAGACACTGCGAGGCAGTAATTCGCGAGGAAATCCTAGAGGAATCAATCCTAAAGGGAAACAAGGACCTTATAAGTCCAGATCAAAGTCAGAGACGGCATCTAAGTTTAAAGATATCAGTGACGACTTCTTCTGATGACTCTCAGATCATATTTAATTGTACATAGTTAGCATGCATCAACGTGGAAACGGTTATTTAAGAGAGAATTCTAGGAACAACAAGAACCTTTAAAAATTAACGCTATGTCCACAGGATCTGTTCCCCAGTGACTTTTACATAGAGCACGATGGCTCGGTTCCGTCCTTTTAGCAGTACTGATATCTTTAACTAGGCCACTTGGTTCTGAGGGATCATATCATACTCTGGTATTACTCTAATAACAGAACATCTGTTATCATCATCAAGTGCATAGTGACAAACGAACAGGCCGGGGTTAATGAACTTGGCTTTGTCAACTTTAACGACAAGTTCACAAGTTCACAGCATATCGGCATCATCATAGTATTCATATATCATCAAAGCGTGGAGACACAAGACTCCAGGACGAAAAAACTAGAGTCAAGTCTTGCAATGCATATTAAGCGCTGAGAAGTGAGCCTTTAACGGCGCGAATGTCCTTCTTGATGCTTCCCAGGATATCGGGGCGTTTCTGAACCTTTGTTGTGAGAGATGAGAAGGTGTGAATGTTCGGGTAGCTGAGAGATTGGATGAGTGTGTTGACCTCCTCGAGTGAATGCTTCAGCGACCCAACATCGTCAACAGGCGTAGCAAGTGCCAATATATCAAGTTTGTTACCAAGCTCGTTGTAGTCGGTATTCGAGCTCTTTGGCTTGAAAGACCAGCTGTTTTCCTCCTCTTCAGGATCCGTCTGAGTCTGAGAGTCCGAGTACCGGGGGCCCGAAATGATTGCACGTAGTGGTGGAATGTAGCTAACGGCAGAAGATATGTTGGCATTCAGTTTGACAAGCAGAGACCGGGCCAGGTTCGCGTAATCACTGCGGTCTGCTGTGAGTTGTTGAAACAGAGGCTCTACAATGAGACGAGAAATGAGGGCGATGGCAGCCGCAACACCGCCAAAAATGTACACAACAGCAATGACCTGGCGCAACGACATGCCACTGCGTTGAGGAACCCTTTGGCGCACAAACTGTGTCGCTTCAGGGAACACGATACTGTTCATGATGGAGAATGTCTTAAGAGGCAAGAAAGTGAAGAACCGAGCCGAGGACATATAATCCGGGGTGCCCTAACCTAGTTACCGAGGAGTTCCTGAGTGTGACGCTTTTATATGGGCAGAAACAAGCTTTTTTTCAATATATATATGGTACGAATCCACCATAAAACCTCTATATATAAGTTTAGAGTAAAACAAAACTGTTGTTGATATATATATCAGTTGATAATCCGCATAATACACGAGCTACAAAGTAGACTACTATTGTGCCTTGGTCACGTGACAAGACCTTAACTTTATGACCTTTGAAACCGTTAATTCTGGTATTGTTCATTCAGTTATCGACATTTATACAATCAACGAGTCACGCGATTCCCACACAGTCAATCACAGAAATGTCTCGAAGAATATTAGACGACGAGGAGGAGGAGTCAGAACTGTCGGATCTTCCCGAGCTGTCGGAAGAAGGCGAAGATGAAGAAGACGCCTCCATGGAGGGAGAAGATGATGAGGAGGAAGAGGAAGAGGAAGAGGATGAAGAAGAAGAGGAGGAAGCGGAGGAAGAGGAAGAAGAAGAAGAGTACAATGAGTACGAGGAAGAGGAAGATACAAGACCCAAAGCTGCTCCTTCACGGAAAGTAGTGACAGCAGGACGGAAGAAGGAGATGCCAAAGCTTGTCATCAAACTGGAGAAGCAGGCGAATCCTTCGCGACCACAACGAGCAGCCAAAACACGTGCTATTGCTGACGTCGAAGCAGGGTTTTATGATGAATCCACTCCTATTGCTGATGAAGAGGACGAGATTGACGAGATTGAAGAGGAGGAGGAAGAGATTGAGGAAGATGAAGAGGTTCTTGATGATGGAGCCGATACTCCCGATATCACCAAGATGACAGCTCGACAGCGAGCTCGATTCGTTTCTGAGACGCCCGAAGAACTTGTGGAGCTGCCACAAGAGCCTATGCGTAAGAAGATTCTCACTGCTGAGGAACAACAATTGAAGCGCGCTGAGCTGGCACGACGCCGTAAGAATCTATCTGAACGGCGCCTTGAGGAGGAGAAGCAGGATACTCTTGACAAGTTGCTTAAAAAACGTGCCCCCAAGTCTCGTCGTGGTGTTGATGATGGTGTCGATGCCGGAGAAGAGAGTGAGAGCATGGTTCGCAAGCGGCCCCGACTTGCAGGCCAACATCCAGCCATTACATCATGGCAATCTACCAAAAGTGGCTTTACACTGTCTATTCCTACTGAGTGGGAGTCTGTTTCCATTTAGGAGTTCACAGGTGGAATTCATACAAGTTTTGAATGGCTAATATTGAGCCCATACTTTGGTGTTATACTGAGCATTTGTGATTCAAACTACGGGGTCCTACTCCCGACTTGGCTCCAACTTCCTCAATTCATTCACATATATATGTGCTCAACAGTCTTTTTCACAAGAGGCTTACAACTCCCTCGACTACCAAGATGCCATCGTTTTATCGCAGCTCCGGTTACAGTCGCACCATCGATATAAATCCGGCTAAATGCCCATATGCGGCTATTCCGTGAAGCACCAAAAAACCTTGACCTAGACGAATCAATGCACCGCCTCAATTTCCATCTAATTGCATAGCTATTGCCATACTAAATATCCATTCCATGATTTTGTGTATAGCCATTCATTCTACAGTAATATAACCCCGCAACTAGTTCTCAACCGAGGCTGTATCGAACGCCAACGCCTACACAACTTCATGGTTACCCTGCCGCCAGCCCTAACCGCGCGTCTGACGGGCTCCGTTTGCATGTCTGAAATCAAGTTGCCAATCTTCGTGTGTTGCGACTTCGTGGCTTCAAACCCCCCAGTGTTCACGACTGTGTCGTGTTGTTTGCTCACCTTTTGTTCTGTTCTGAGCCCCATAGCCCTGCGGGCCGCCGCTTGGATCCTCCTTTTTGGCATCTCCACTGCTCCTTTGCCCATCGAGCAGCGCGACAACCGCTAGCTCTCGGCCTACGGGTAAGAAACAAAAGGGCCCTTTAACTTGCAAACCCTCGCTGTATCAGCAACTGTAAAGCTTCTCTTCGACAAGCTCTGTTCCTATACAAGTCCTAAATCAACGACATCGTCTTTTCCCAGACCCACCGACAACACCGCTTCTACCCACTTACTCGCTGCCCCCCCCCTCCCCTCCACTCATGCCCTCCTCATGATGTCTGCGTCGCCTCTTCAAAACCACCAATTACCTCCAGGCATGGCTGGTGGACAGAAGGGCCCTCAGTCGGGACCGCAAGATGCCTCACACGGCCCAGCAGGTTTTGTCCACTCGATGAACTCAGGCCAAGTACCATTTCCCATGCAGATGCTCCAACAGCGCCAACAACTGCCCACAGCGCAACCGGGCCAGCCTGGCCAGTATGCACCGCCGGCACTGGCCATGGAAGGAATGTCTGTACAACAACAGCAACAGGCACACACTCAATATCTCAATGCACAGCGCCAGCAGCAGCAGCAGCTCCAGCAAGGCTCGGCTGATCAGCGCGCGCAAATTCAGTTCCGACAAGAACAAGCAGCTCAGGCTGCACAGATTGGTCTTCCTCTAGGCCAACGCCCTACTACTGCTACTCAACCTTCACAACCCCCAGGACAGAAGCCAGGACCGCAGGCCGGTCCTCAGGCTGCAGCTCAGCCCGTCAATTCCGCCGCCGCCCAGCATCCAGTTGGTGTAGCAGGAGGACCTCCTAGTCAGCTTGCACGCCAGGTGCAGGCCGTCCAAGCCGCTCAAGCTCAGGCCCAAGCTCAGGCTCATGCTCAGGCCCAAGTCCAGGCACAGGCGGCGCAAGCTCAAGCCCATGCTCAGGCTCAAGCTCAGGCACAGGCTCAAGCGCAAGCCCAGGCTCAGGCCCAGGCTCAGGCTCAAGTTCAAGCGCAAGCTCACGCTCAAGTGCAGGCTCAGGCTCAGGCTCAGCAGCAGCGGTCCATATCCCAAGAGTGGACTGCAGCCAACGCTGCTGCTGCTGCTACTGCTGCTACAGCGGCTGTTGCCACACCATCAACAGTGCGTCCAGTAGGCAGCGCCATCATACGGCTTCTCAACTTTGCCGAGCGCATAGGTACTGTTGGCGAGCAGACACAGGAGATTGAATTCTGGCGACAGACAATTTACGAGTTCTTTGCTGAAGGCTCTTTGCTCAAGTTCGGCGCTGCAGCTAGCAGCAGCAAGGAAATGCGGCATTTCGATGTACCATATCACATCATTCCCCGATTCTTTCACGCATTCATCCAGTCAGGAGTTCGTCGTATCCACATCAATTTCGAAAACCCACGCGAATACATTGCTCCAACAGGTGAGCATTTCGTTGATTGCTCGCGCTGCACCATGAGTTATTGGTTCACGGATGGCACGCTAGTTTCGTGTCACACGCCGACGCGCGTCGTTGTTAGCCAGTCGTTGAAAATCGAGTGGTTTGAGCAGCAGAGCATTGACCACACCGAGTACATTGGGCGCCAGACGGTTCTCAGTGCTATGTCACAGAATCTCAAGATGGCCCCGTCCAAGGTCACCCAGTTTGGTGTGTCCAACTCCATTATGCAGTTTCTCGAGGTCTCAGAGACCATCCACCACATGCGCGAGCTTATGGTCCTGGCAGCGAACCCCGCGTCGGGTGGTCCTCTCAGGGCCCTCGAAGTCGCTGCACGCAGCCTACACTCGCGCGACCTCAGCACTAAACCTGCTGATAACAGCTCTGCTGCCGCTGCTGCCGCCGCAGCTGCCGCCGCCAGCATGACGGCTAATAAGCAGTTTCCAGGACCACAGGCAAATGGGGGCAATACAAGCCGCCGCCAAAGCCTCAGCTTCAATAACGCTGCCATCAAAGCAAGCCCTGGGCAACAACACCAGTCGCTACCGGCCCAAGGAAAGGCCAGTCCTCGAACTGCGAAGCGGCGCCGTGGTCAGTCCGCGAAAGAAGAAGGTGCTGATAGCTCGTCGCCGCCCATTAAGACACCTACGATGCGAAAGAAATGACCTAATGACATACAATTGACGGTACTAACAAAACTACCCCCTATTTTTGTTGCACTGTCGGTTTCCCCTCCCCCCCCCTCCCCCCACCCCCTGACACTTTCCTTGCTGTGCACTCTACTTACTGTGGAGTGTGACTCGATACTATGTACTTTATTCTGTAGCATTCAATTGTCAGGCTTGAACCTAGAAACAGTTCGGTATCAATGTATGGAGATCTGGGTTAGGTCCCGCCGTTGCTACCATAGAATCGACAACTGTGTGTATTTCAACTCTCCTACCTTCCATACCATGATCTGTTAAGATGACGGATCCTGGTACCAATTATTCTGTAGACGATGGTGGAGGAGCTGTTCCAGTCGTTGCCGTGGACTCGATGGACTCAGGCGCCAGCTCCGGCGGCGTGATGACACCAACGGGCTCCAACTCCCGCCTCGGTTCTCCACACATTGATCCTATGGAGTTCAGTGGCGAGCTTCAGCCTGTTGCGACAACGGCACTATCAGATGCGGGCTCTGCTGTTATTCCAGAGGTTGTTACAGGACCTGGAAGTGAGTTTGAAGTGGCCAAAATGCTATCCGAGGTGCTCAATAGCTCAGTAAGCGAGCAAGACGACCGGTTCAGCGACGACGAATCGAGACTGACAGGCGATCGCCAGGGAATAGGTAATGCTCTAGACCGTCTAGACAATATGAGTCCCGCAGGCCCAGTGGCTTCCACGGATTATTCAACTCAGGAGGGCTTTCTGGCGCAAAGAAAGCACTACTTCATCATGTCGACCGCTGGCAAGCTCGTTTACTCGCGGCATGGCACCGACGAGCTTGTCTCGGCCTACATGGGAATTCTACAGACCATTGTTTCTTACTTTGAAGCCGAGTCTGGCCGCAACCAATTGAAGTCGTTCCGTGCTGGTGACGCGTTGTTTGTTGTGTCTGTACAAGACCCGCTGATTCTCGTTGCTGTCGACAAGAAAGGACAATCGGAGCAACAGTTGCTATCCCAGCTCGATGTACTGTACGCCCAAGTGCTTTCGTCATTGACAAAGACCCAGCTTACAAAGGTATTTGAGACGCGTACCAATTTCGATCTTCGCCAGCTTCTTGGTGGCACCGAGGTGTTCCTCAATGCTCTAACGGCTGACATGAGCAAGGGCTCGCCGTCGGTGTTGCTGGGTGCAGTTGAGGCCCTGAAGATTCGCAAGAGCATTCGTGACAAGATCAATACGGTGCTCATTGACTGTCGTATACCTAGCCTACTATACGGCATGGTGGCTGCTGACTCGCGGCTTGTCAGTGTTATTCGACCTAAACGACACAGCCTGCATCCTCCGGATATTTATCTTGTGTTTTCGATGCTTTTCAATACAAGCTCATTTCGAGACGGGAGTGAACACTGGGTGCCTATTTGCTTGCCCAAGTTCAATTCAGCCGGCTTTCTATATGCATACATCAACTTTTTTGCCGAAGATGTGGCCCTGGTGCTCATCAGCCCTGACAAGAATGCATTCTTTGATCTTCGCGAGGCCAATACAAAGATCCTTGAGAAGCTCAACAAACAGGGGCTTGTGGCGCCTATTTCAGATGCGCTTCGCAAGGACCGGTTCCGGCCACTGGAGATCCCAGCGCCGCTAGTGCGCCATTTTCTGTACAAGTCTAAGACATATGTGCAGTTTGTGATGCCTAGTCTTGAATTGCACTACTATGAAGCAGCTGCCAAGGAGCATCTAATGGCCTTGTACCACGAGCTTCACGGCGCAGTGCATGCGCGGCCCGGCCAGATCAACATTGTGTATACTACACGGCACCGCAGTACTGCGCTAGCATGGGTCACGCCGCATTTTGAGTTGTACTGTGTTACTGGAGCCACGACGAAGGAAGCCATTTCGCAAAGTGTGCGGGCCATTGTGTCGTGGGTCCGGCATTATGAGGAGAGGTTGTTTGTGATCGGAGGAGCTGTTTTTTGAGAAGCGCTCGAGTCGACTTGTTTCACAATCTGTTACTTGTCATAATTAAGCACAGTTGGAGAAGTGCAGGTACATGTACTTGAAGTCTGTGTGAAGTTTGAATTATCTGGGTGTTGAATTATTTCTGAGTGTGCCTTGAACTATCTCTGAGTGTACCTTGAACTATCTCTGAGTGTACCCTGTTATATCTGGGTGTACCTTGAATGATCAGGGTGTACCTTGTTATCTCTGAGTGTATCTTGAACTACGTGGTGTGCAGCTTCAGTGGATGTCCACCTCGGAGTCCACCCTGAAGTATTGGCGCCTATTTTAAACTACTGGTGCCGAAGCTTTTCTGAGTATACTTCCCCTTCATCTTCCCGTTCACCTCCCTCTTGACTTCCTCTCTTCACCTCCCCACTTACATTTCTCTCTTCACCTTTGTCCCTTCACCTTCCCCTTCCCCTTTCCCCTTCACTCCCCTCTTGTCTTCCTCTCTTCAACGCCCCTTTTACTTTTGATCTCTTCCTATCGCTTCCTACCCTCACCCCCTCCCCACCCATATTTATTGCGCCGCACGCCTCGATGATGCATGTGCACAGACCCAGTCCCAATGCAGACATGATTATTTATTACTGATAAGATAGGAGGAGGTGATTGTTTGTTTACTTTGTTTACTTTGTCCGCCCGATTGTAAGCTTTTAAGAACCCCGGCAAAGTGACCATCCAGTCATCCAACTTTCCTCAACTAATTCTAGCTTGCCCCTACCGGTCCAACTTGCCGGCGGCTGAGCCTGAGCCACCTGACCTTGTCCAGCTGCCCCGGCGCGCGACGTCGACTCATCGCATATAAATACATCCCACGGCTTTCCGGCGGAACTTACCTTATTACTAGTTACTAGCTATCTCGTCAATTTTGTATCACCTTCACAACAACTTCGCACGCTACCCGCCTCTTGAACTGTTTATTATCTTTACATCTCTTTGAATAATCGCTCTTGTTTATCACAATGGTCCAGGATCACAGCTTGTTGATCCGTGATGCCGAGGACATCGTAGCCTCTGCCATGAAGGGATACGATCCTTCGCATGACACTTCACACGTTGATCGGGTTCGTCGGCTAGCAATTCGCATTGCCAACTCCATTCCTGAAGCTGATAGGACTGTCGTGGAACTGGCTGCACTGTTCCATGACTTGTTTGACTATAAGTACTTTGATGGTGATGCTGCTATAGGCAAGGGACGCAAGAATTCACTCAACCAATGTATGGCATCGCACGGGCTCTCTGAGCAGCAAAGATCCATGGTTCTGCGCATTGTCGAAGATACCGGAACATCCAAAGAGAAGAAACTTAAGGCTGCTGGTCAATGGACTGAATGGCATGAGACTTGTGTCGAGTTCCACTGGTATGTGTTTCCATGTTTTTTTTTTGATTGTCTTCCTACACTCAACCTACTCCTGTTTTCCTTCTAACACAGTGTTCATGACGCTGATAGACTCGACGCTATTGGTGCAGTAGGAATCTTTCGTGTCTCGGCCTACTCGGGTGTCAAGTTCCGACCGCTGTACTTTACTGAAGAGTTCAACCATCCTCCGAACCAGTTGAGTGTGTACCAAGAGAAAGAAGGTTCGGCCTACGCACACTATTTTGAGAAACTACTCTTTCTCAAGGACACTATGCGCACTGATCTAGGTCGTAAGCTTGCTGGCCCTCGTCATGACCTCATGAAAGCCTATGTGGCCCAACTCGAACTTGAAATTAATGGTTGTGGGGTCTTATAGACTGAAGTCTTATGAGGCTGTACAATCTTACAGACTGTGACGTCTTATAGACCACTTGTGCAGCTATATTGTGTTGTGTCCTCTTTTGTGTCTCTCTCCCTCTCTCCGTACTCCCTCCCTCACTATCTCTGTACCTTGACCCTCTGCTGCATCTTCTCCACCTTAACCGTTCTTGTCTCCCGACCTGCTGGTCTACTCATACTTTATCCTGGTACTTCTAATATGCTGTGACCTTTTGATAACTCTTGTAAACCTTTTGTTTGTACCACTAATCAATCTAATGACTACTCTGTGCTTCATAGACTCGAGGGCTTATCACATAGCGCGGCAATGCTATCGGGGTACGGGTTGGCCCTTTAACCAAAAAAATTCCAATCAACCAACAAATCTCTTGACAGGCATCGCTGCTATTCGACATGGACGCTGGAGACGACACGAAACAAGCGTTTGCAGCGCTACTTGCCACGATCCGAAAGTCGAGTGCTCTGGCAGCGCAAGATATCGGCTTCTATACGGCTCTAGACAAACAGTTGGCAGCCTCGGCGTCACACGCATCAACGAAGCTCCTCGATGTTGCAAACAAACTCATTAACATCGTCAATCCCGGCGAGCTGGACGACCTCGAGACACCAGACGATGTAGAACGGAACTGGAAAGATATAAGTAATAGTGTCGACACTTTGTTGGAGAAGACAGACATCTCTTTGGACGGCCTTTCGCGACGCAGCAACAGAACCAACGGTGTGACGGCGGCTTCATCGGAACCGCAGCAGCTGAAAAGCGTCGCTGGTGCTCACGATGACAAGGTCATTCACCATTCCAAGACACTTCCCAAGCCTCAGCGTCAATTTAAACGACCCGTCGACAACACACGCGACGTCCCGTTCAAGCCTCTTCTCACCTCGAAACCTCATGCTATTGTGCCTCTAGAAGAGTCGATTACCTTCACGATTGGCGGTGGTGGCGTAGACGATGATGACGATGAACTGGAATCCCACTATGTGCAACCATACGCTACCGAGATTGCTGAGCAGCCATACCCACAGCTCAAGGTATTGGATCCGGTGATGTACAATGACTGGGACTCCACATCTGCCATATATGTAGACTCGCCCGAAAAGCTCGGCGAAATGCTGACCGAACTCAAAAAGTCATCGGAGATTGCTGTCGACCTCGAACACCATGATTATCGCTCGTATTACGGCATTGTGTGCCTAATGCAGATAAGCAATCGCCAACACGACTGGGTAGTCGATACATTGGCTCTTCGAGACGAGCTGCAAGCTTTAAATGCTGTGTTTGCCGACCCCAACATCATCAAGGTTTTCCACGGCGCATTTATGGATATCATGTGGCTGCAGCGAGACTTTGGCCTTTATGTTGTCAGCTTATTTGACACATACAATGCGTCCAAAGCTCTGCTGCTGCCGAAGCTTGGTCTTGCGTATTTACTTGAAACCTATGCCAAATTCCTCACGTCGAAAAAGTACCAGCTTGCTGATTGGCGTGTGCGCCCTCTTCCAGGCCCTATGCTTGAGTACGCTCGTGCCGATACTCATTTCCTGCTCTACATCTACGACATACTGCGTAACAGGCTCATTGAAGAGAACAAGCTCGACTCTGTGCTTGCGGCATCCCGCCTAGTTGCTGCACAGAGATATGAGAACCCGGGCTACTCGTCTAGTGCCATCGAGGGCTGGAAGTCTATCCAGCAGAAGTACCACCTTTCTCCGAACCAGGTACTGGTACTTCGTGAGCTTTACGACTGGCGGGACGACGCTGCACGTACAGCTGATGAGAGTCCGCGCTACATTGCACCTAATCACTTTCTTGTTGCCCTCAGCGTCGGCATGCCTACAACAGTTGCTGACGTGCTGAGCATTTCGAGCGGTGTAACATCGCATGTTCGCTCTGCTTCAAAAACGATAGCCAAGCTCATTGAGTCGTGTAAAGATCGCATTGAGACTATGGCCGAGAATGAAGAAGTCGAGAAGACTACTGAAGTTGCTGCTGACATTGCTGATGACGGTAGTCAATTTGACTATGACGAGTATCTGCAGAGTTATCAGAAAGCTGTTGAATGGCAGAACACGGTGTTTTCGCTGGACAACGTGGGCGCGATGCTTACAGCTCTTCGATTGCCAGTATCCAATGTGGGCGGAATTGGTATTAGTGGTACTGCTGCTGTCTCTGGTGACATTTACGCGGAACGTGCAGAGAAGGTGTTTGCTAATCTTCATCTCGAAGCTCCTACAATGGAGGGTGAAGAGTTGAGCGAAGAAGAGGAGGTGGAGGAGCAGGCTGCTGAAAAGACAGTTGACGAGACCATTGATGTTGTGGCAAGTGCACCTGTAGACGAGAATCATGACGAAGAGGAGCAGCCAGACGATGCAGCTGACCTCCTAGAGTCTAGCAAACCCACAAAGCGGAAATCGGATGAAGCCTTGACGAAGAAGGACAAGCGCAAAAGGAGACGCAAGTTGAAGCTCGTCAGTAAGGACGACGTTGAGAAGAATGACAGTCACGATGGCTCAACAGCTGCCGTCGAGCCTGTTATCCCCAGTCTACCAGACTTAGCACTCAACGTGTTTGACTACAGAAAGGCTGAGCCTGTACTTGACCAGAGTCGATCAAAGAAGCCTGCTAGCAAACAGGACAACAACAAGAAGAAGAAGAACTTTGATCCTTACGGCAATCTGTCTGAAGACCGGCCAAAGGGTGCTCGCAAGATATTCCGGGCGTCAGGAGGACGAACCGGAACCTTTAAACGATGAAGTTACAACTGACCGTCTTCTCTTTTTTTTTTGTTCAAAGCATCAAAACATCTGTATCATATCATACTCTACATAAATAATTGCATGGCGTCGAGCCCCCAGTTTATAAAAAAACCAAACTTGACTTGTTCATTTGCCCTCACCATCGCTCGAGTTTCCACCAACATCTTCGCCTGAATCACTGCTATCACTTCCTCCCAGCAGATGTTCCGACTCGCTGTCAGGCACTCCTACAACACCCCATTTGATGTTGGTGACCTCCCGGAGACGCTCTAGAATGGACTCAATGGGAGAGAAGAGCCCAAACTCCTTACGTTCTCCATCGTACGAATGCAACATACCAACTACACCCAAACATGGGCCATTACGGTCAGAGCCCTCTCTAACGGTGGTTGTGTCGTCATCAATGATATCTTCGCTCTTCTGGAGAATCCAGGCACCCGAGTCTCCACCAGATGCAAACATTGGAGAGTCCGAAGACACGACAAACTCACTCGATTGCAATCGGCCGTCAGCCCAGTACACAATACGAGGACCATTGAGCTTGCCGGTCGTATACTTGGACGTACTGCCATATTTGAACACCTTCATACCAGGATGCATCTTGTGGACAAGCTTTCGTACGTACAACCCGCCAAACATGAGGCCTGGGTCGTACTCAGAAAAGGCAACATCATCACCAAGCGAGTTGTGGCACTTGTACTGGGTGTTGCACTTGATAATGGCAATGTCGGATATTGAGCCCTTGATGACGGTACGTTCACCCCACACAACCTGGCCAAACGCCTCCTTGGGCTGGTTGCGAGAATCCTTGAGTGGGAAAGTTTCGTCGAGATGTGAGATGGCGCGGTCAAACTCAACCTTTTCATTGGAGCCAGATGGGTATTTGCTACTGGCCGCAGACAAAGCGTTACGGTACATGTTGATGAGCACCGGTGAAGGAATGGACACATTGGGATGCGGAGTGGCCGGGTTTTCTGACAAGCAAACATGTGCACATGTTATGGCAAACGTTGAACGAGCATATGAAGCGAGATCTGGCGAGGTGGCTGCGTCAATCTTGGGGTAAATGTAGCCTCCCAGCGTGCCGCTGAGACTGGTGGCCGTGTCCGTCGAGATGGACATTGACATTGGTGGGCTCGTGGAGTCTTCAAGAACACGGAACGGCGGAACAAACCGCGACTGAGATGCACAGGCGCGAATAGCGTTCTTCTGGCAATAGAAGTGCACGTCGGGCGAAGTGCTGTAGAGAGAAGCCGTCGTCTCATAGTGCTCTGCCTGCAGAGCGGGGAATCCAAAAACGAGACTTAGAACTGCAAACTCGGGAGATAGGCCGCGCAGCACGGGTGCAATGAAAGCGCCCTCCTGCTCGGCAATGGCGGACGAATCCGAAGAGAGAATGCCTGCCATGATATCCTCGACCATGCGCTGCGAGGGCAGCTCAGCAACCGAGCCCACAGCGTAGTTCTTCGGGACAGGTACAGCACCGAGAGTCGGAGCAATGATCCTCAGCTTAACACCAAGGTTGTAGAGTGCACGAACAACGTGAAATCGTGGCTCCTGTGCATTGACAAGCAAGTTATCAGAAAAGTGGAGGACTACCTTGATGATACGGGCCAGCGACGGCTCCGAGTACAGGGAGACCTCGCCTGTCGATAGGTTGTCAAGACAGGCCTGTGACATGGAGGTGCGGAACAGCTGACAGATGAGAGATGCAGCGCGGATGGGATCCATGGTTTTGTTCATAACCTGATCGAGGAAGCTGTAGACATCATCGGCCAGAGCCTTGAGCTCTTCGGAGACGGTAGGTGGGCGGCGTGCCGGGTGTCGTGGGCCCGAAGACGACGATGAGGAGAATGAGCCTCGTGAGTCGTGCCAGTAGTGCTCTGAAGCCGAGGGTGGAGAAATGGCCGATGGTACGTCTGGCAGTAGATTTCTACTCGACACGGTGACACGCGGGTATGATGACGAAGGAGTGAAGGAAGACGATGGCTGGGGCCGTGAGCGTGCAGCTGCTGCTGCTTGTGCTGACGACGTGTCATCGACGAGTGAGCTCATCTGCTGAGGGCCTACAACACGCATCAACCGGCCAGTTTCAGACTGCGCTGACGATGACAGCTGGCCAAGGGACGCAGCGTCCTCCTCAACGAGACCCTCGAGGGGCACTTTCCAGTTACTTCCACTAGGCGCCGTAGAGCCAAACGATGACATGGTACCGACTGATGGCGCGTTACGCGAAAAGATGGACGACTGGTAGGTGGAGATGGTTGAGGGACGGCCCGACAGCACCGAGGCATTCGACGGAGCGACAAGAGGAGCCAACGGTGGTTCAACGTATTGCTGGCCCATGAGTGCAGCACCGAGGCGCGAGGGACCACCTGCCGAGGTCGTTGTAGTCGACGTATAAGCATTGTTGAAAGGATGTGACATCGGCAGTAGCGGTTGCTGTACAGAAGATGATGAAGAAGACGGCAACGGTCCTGCTGCTGATACCGAGGGGCGCGAGTCGAGCGCCGGACGGTCTACCGAGGAACGACGGTCGGATTCCATGGAAAACGTGGACACGGGACTCGTTGAAGCGTCGCCAGTCGTCGAGGAAGTCGAAGCCGTCGAAGGAATGGCCTGAGGCTGCGAAGCGGCAGCAGCCGACGACGAAGCAGAAGTCGAGGCGAGGTCGGATTCCGAGGCCGAGCTACGGCGACGGTTGCGGCCGCCAGTCGACGACGACTCAGCCTTGCTATCCTGGCGCCAACCAAACAGATTGCGGTGCGAGCGAGCCATGAAGATAAACAAGGGGGTCGATGAGACAGGTAAGAAGGAGAAAAGGAGACGGAACAAAAAGTTGTTCCTGAAATCGGTGCCGCCAAATAAAGAAATAGCGCCGTGCCCGGTGCCGTACGGACGCACGGCAGTGGCGATCTGCGCGGCCGTTTCCAGTTCCAGCGCCAGATTGCAGTGTCGATCTACGGCGGTTGAGGGCGGGCGCAAGCCAAGACGACAGGAACTGAGGGCTTAGTAGTAGTTAATAAGTGGTTAACTAGGTTCAGAAACAGTACAACGGTAGTATAGAGCCAAGGATCCAAGGACATGCGCTTACTCAGATGTCTTGTCAAAGGATAAGTCTTGTTTTCGCCGTGCCAGCAGTCAACCTTCTCTATAACTAAACTATGCAGGCCGCTGCAGGCCGAGCTCCGATATCGCGGGCAGGAACTGGAGACCCCGCATTACCGCGCATTGCCGATTCGGCGCGCCGTTATCTGTTATCTGGAATTGTCCGCTGGGATAAGGGGTGAGGGGGGGTTAGAAGAACCGCTGATATCAACGTTGAGGTGATTGATAGCCAGAACGATGGGCGACATACTACGAAGAACACTATTAGAGATACATCCAAACGTGATGATATGATAGTATCAATGACTTGAGCAGTAGAAGTAGACTTAATAGTAGTGCCAAGGTACTTTCAAGGGAGTCATACTGACTGATATACAACTATTAGAGGTGGTTCTACGATATACTCATATAGACGCTGTGGTACCGAGATCAAAGGTCGAGTCTATAGTGCCAGTAGTAGTACTATAGCCACCGTGGTAGAGTCTAACCAACCAAGTAGTAGTGTCTATTCTATAGAGGAATATATACATAAACCAAGTACTACTGTCTAGTCTATGGAGGAATGTCTAAACCAAGTACTACTGTCTGGTCTATAGATGTCTGAAGGAAGTAGTACTGTCTAGTCTACAGAGGAAGGTCTTAAGGCAGTAGTGGTTTTAATAGCCCAACCAAAGTAATAACGGTTATAGAGGATAGTCCATAGTATTGTCCACAGTATTGTCTATAGAAGATTGCCTCGAACCAAAGCAAGTAGTAGTGTACCAACCAAGTAGTAGTGTATAGAGGTAAAGTCTATGGCACCAAATAGTAGTTTCAATAACAATCCAGTGTATAGAGCAAGGTACAGAGCAAGGTACAGAACCAAACCAAGTGGTAGTGCACATAGCCAAACCAAGTAGTAGTATCTATGAATACTCTATAGTATTGTATATCGTCTATAGAGAAATATCATTGACCAAGGGACATGCGAATGTAGTAGACGTGACAGCAACGACTGAAGATACCCAGCCAGATAATGCCAGATGAGACGAAGTCCAGTATGTTTACATAGTCGGCATGACAGTACAAAATAGTGGATCTCAGTTTGGGCTGAGTCATGTATGTAACATAACGCGTACCTGTAAGTTTGAATGTCCCTGCTATGTCACCAAGTACCTTCTTTCCGAACACTTCATCAATCAGCTACCCAGAACATGGCCAGCTCCCTGGAACACCGAGCCCAAGCCTGAGCCCGGCTCTTGCGTAGGCAATGTCTGCTGCTGGCGCGCCTGTGCACGCGTCTCACGCGCCGGAACCTCGTGTAAGAACTGGATGTTGAATGGGATCAACGCAATAGCACGCGTCACTTTGGTCTCGATCCACTCAACTACCTTTGTCGAGGGCTCAATGAGCACATCAAGGTAACCAAGTGCCATGGCATAGCCAGCTGCAAGACCCAACAAGTGGCCAATAAACGATGATCCAGGTACCAGGATGACCGTTAGAAGTAATGGCGCCACGGGCACCGTCCAAGTCGGAATCGTATACGGGCTTCG
Source organism: Sugiyamaella floridensis (assembly GCA_030556845.1). Classification (NCBI taxonomy): domain Eukaryota; kingdom Fungi; phylum Ascomycota; class Dipodascomycetes; order Dipodascales; family Trichomonascaceae; genus Sugiyamaella; species Sugiyamaella floridensis. The sequence goes on along the minus strand of JAKTUT010000042.1, from coordinate 73,857 downwards.
TCCCCTATGTTAGTCAAATGTCTGCGCAGTCTTCTTGTACCGCCAAAGGTCAGGGCATCCTGTTGTTCCGTCAAATGTCAGGGCTCTTGCACTTTGTACAAGCTTATTACAACTTGTTTCACTTACAATTGAAAAGTTGGCGATCGCTTCCACTCATGTATAGCATCGTAACCGAGAAACGAAAACACCCATCCACTTTGTTAGCAAAACAGCAAAAATCTCCACAATCTTGACGCAGAAAACACCGACCTGGCACCAGCAACAGCCGAATTGGGGAACAGTACTGCTCCTAGCATACAGTATGCAAGTGCTGGAACGACAGCAAGTACTTTAGTTAGCAGTGGAAATGAACTCAAAAAGATCCTCACTCACTATTGAGGACGATTCCGGTGCGGATCGTGCCATTGACAAGTTCAAACTTGCGAAGCAAAGGGAGCAGCGCCACAAGGTTCAATAGCAGATGGAACACTCCAAGATGTACCAATGGATAGAAAGAAAGTCGGTTTACTGGATTAGCGCGTGTATAAGAATGGGTGTAGCCCGTCACGTACATTCAAAGTGAGTTAGAGCAGTCGACTTGAGAACCAGCGAATCAGGTATGCTCGGAAATGCGAGGCCAAGGCCATGGAAAGCAACCAGAAACAGTGCTATTCCCGATGTCAGCGCCGGAGGCGGGAACGACGTGTTGAAGTACGGCTCGGCAAATGGTAACAGTGACATGGCGAGTCGTGAAGAGTGATTGCAACGTGAAATCGTTTCAGGAAATAAATCTATACATTTTTTGAGCCGCACCATCTACATCAAAGTCTCAGTTCAAAACACTTCATTCTTTCTTAAAAATCAATAAACAAATAAAAGGTATATAAGTTTTACACCTCCTCTTCATTACTATATACAACTGTGAGTTTTGCTTGGATTACAGTACTTTACACTGTCGAACCTCTTTACACTGTAGAGCCTGGCACTAAGCATGCGAAGTGGCAGCAGCAGCAGCGCCTTGCTGCGCCTCAAGCTCCTTCTGTTGCTGGATAGCAGCAATCTCCTCGGGGTTGGGTAGTCCCTCAGTGACAATGCGGTTGAGTGTGAACTTCTGTTCATTGAGAAGCTCGCGCTCCCGTGCCTTCTCCTCGGCTAGCATCTTCTCACCGTTCTCGGCAAGGTACTTTTGGAACTCCTCATAGCCCTTCTGGCCCTGTTGGCGGATGTAGTCCTGAGGCATCATGGGCTTGGGTGGAGCAGGTGGCTGTACACCCAGGAATTGAGCAGCCCAGTTATTACTGGGAGACTGGTTCTTCTTATACCAGTCCTCCTCGAACTTCTTGCGGGCAATGGCTTCACGGCGTGCATACTCCTCGGGGACATCAGTGCCAGCAAAAGACTTGATGATGGGACGGATATCCTTGATGGGCTGAGATGCAATCCACTCCAACATAGGGATAAGTTTGACAAGCTCGTGGTCATCGGCATTGCCCTTCCACGGCTTCAACAGAATGGCATTGTCGGGTTGCAGTGATGCAGCCTCTGCCTCAGTGTCGACAAGAATAACCTTTCCAAGGTCTCGGTTGAGGTTGGCCAGGTCCTTGATGATCTTGCCATCCTTGTAGCGGGTCGCCTCCCGGAACAGCGCATAAGACACCGAGCTGCGGTACGGATCAAGCTTAGCAACCGTCTTCTCCGAATACACCTGGTACTTGTTGGAGAAAATGATGATCTCATAGTACTGGGCCAGATAGCCAAGGAAATAGTCGAGACCAGGGCGCTTGGCCGTTCGCCATCCATGCTCGCGCGTCCACTCACTGTGCACAAGCAGGTCATCCAGCGACAGCACCAATGTCAATGGACGGCCATAGGGCTCAGGCAGCGGATCCGGCAACAGCTTCTCAAAGATGGGGTCGTTGAAGTAGTTGAAGATGTCGCTGAGACGAGCCTTCATACGGCCGTACGCAGCATCCGGCGAGTAGCCACCGGGTATATCCTTGTGGTTCTGCTGCTCGTCGCCTTCCCAATCGCGCGACAAGTAAGCGGCACCTCCAAGACCCATTCCCAGTAGAATGGCGTAGAAAAAGTTGCTGCGACGCTCGCGCTTGATGTCTGTTGACGACTTGTCAGACGTGCGCTTGGCGGTTCCCTTCCAGCGGTTGCGCTGTTCATCCGAAGTGAACCCATTCTGCGATTCACTGGGCTCACCAGGCTCACCGGGCTCACCGGGCTGCTGCTCAGCTGCCGACTCGGCGGTCTGTGATCCCGATGCTTGCTCACCTTTGGCCGTTGTGCTGTTCTTGTTGAGAGCATCGACGTCAATTCCCGCCTGCTCTAGAACATCGTCGGTAAGCAGCGACTTTGGCTGCGATTTCTGCGATTTGTCGGATTTGGGTGTCGACGAGTTCCAGCGTCGCATCGACATAGGCGGTAGAGCCGCTACAGTGGCTGGACGCGCAATGGCACGCGCCATGGCCATTTGACGAGCTGCTCGCAGGGCCAACATGATGATGTTAATGAGATGTGTGACAGTGGTAGAACTAATCTCAAATCTTTACCTGTGTGGGGTAAGGGCAGGAAAGTAGTATGGGTAGGTCTTCAGGGGTCCATTGAACAAGGCCATCATTAGCTAAATCATGTTTAGATAATAGATTTGTTGCATGTGTGTTTAACTCCAATAAACTCAGCAGATTATCGTTTGGATGTATCCAACTTCCACCTTATACACATCCTATCTTTATCAGCCCATGAGTCCCCTGAGTACCCGCTTATCCGGTCCATTTATAGGCATATGAGCAAGTTACCACTAAAGTGCGCTCCCCAATCCAAGCTAACGAACAGCATTCCACTAAGTACCCAATTAGCCACTTAACATCTGTTAGTCTCATTTAGTAGTATACCAACTACTATTGATTAGCTCGTACTACTCTGCTGTTTACTTCCTCCTCCCTAGTCAGCCCTGTATCTCCTGGTATCATTTGTGCGGCTGAGCGCAACATGACGTTGCTCACGTGACTCAGATGCACACAAATAGGCGGAGCTCCCAAACTTGCCATTTTACCTTAGTATTTACCCCTAGTTTAAAGGGTGTGTTTTCGCTTCACTCCCCCCGCATCTTACTTTCCCTTCCTCAATCCTCCATAGCCTCTGTCCCCCCCCCCCCCCCCACCTTCTCCTCTTAATTACCCTTCTTGTCTCATCCCATCCAACTTGCCTATTTAATCCCCCTTCAGCCCAGCCTCCCCCCACCCCTGAACAGCCGCTTGCGGCCCGAACCCGCCTCAGATATCAGGAACAAAACAAATCAGGGCATCAGCTTAAGTTTTGGCTTTAGCATTCTCTATCTTTGGGGCATTTGTTGCCATTTTTTTTTCCAGTCAGCTATTGAGCATAGACTTCTTTTGCACCGCATCGTTATATATCGGTGGATTTCTTGTCTGGCTTCCGCCTAGACCATGAACCTCATCAAACCGCGAGACAAAACACAGGTTGCTCTGCAGAAAACGTACGAGGAGGCCTATCAACAGTCGTTGCAGTCGATTCTTCTCGAGACCCAGAACAACCGTGATGCGGCCCTGCAGTCCTGGAATCAGACTCTGTCCTCCATTTCCCAGAACCTGTGTACGCTTGGCGAAAGCCCGCCTAAATCCGCTACGGGCCAGGGCCTTATGGCCTCGATTCTCGACATTGAACGCCAGTGCCACGACCGTATCAGCTTCCTCGAGTCACGCCGCCACCCGGCTACTAACCCATACTTGACCCCCCAACTTACAACCTCGTCGACCCTTGTTTCTTCAGACTCGTACTTCAACTCTTCGGGCCGCTCTCTGTCGGAATCAGGGCCTTCTTCGTCAACAAACCTCCAGTTGCCAGTGACCCGCAAGTACCCACCATCAAAAAGTGATTCATCCGTTGTCCGTGTGCCGACGTCTAGTTCAGCCTCGGCCTCACACTCGGCCTCATCGCTATCATCGACAATGGGATCTCATACACCCGTACCGCCTGCCCACCAACATCACATGCGTAGCGCCAGCTCGCAGTCACATACTTCGTCATCCTCTACCTCGTCTGTGTCGACCAAGTATGGCGAACCACAGACGTTACGGTCCGACTACTCGCTGCGTTCCAAATCGGCAGCAGAGCTTCCTCCTCCCGCTCCTAAAACAATGCTCAAGACATTGCGCACTTCTGGCCGGTCCTGGAAACTGGGATTCAACCAACGGGCGCCTCAGTCAGCATCTCGAGCAGCTACGGCCGCTTGGTCCGGTGACCCCCGCCCGCAGCAACAGCTCGTGGCTCCATATAACCGGACAAGCTCAGAGACTGTGCGACCATCGGCACGCCAGCCGCCGCCACGGCCACCGTCTGCTCCAGGTTCTCGCACCGCCAAGCCCCACGTCGCCGATCTCATTGACCTCTCGGATGACCAGTCCCCACTCGTAGCTGAACTCAAGCAGCTCCAGCTCCAGACAAACGCCAAGGGCAGCTCGGCGCCCATCATGCGATCCCGAATGTCGCCGTCTCCAGCTAGAAGCATGTCGCCTAGTAAACCGGCTGCTACTGCTCTTAAACCAACATCGGCTACCATTTCTTCACGCACTACTACTTCTGCTGCTTCCGCCGCAGCGCGGCCATCGTCACGGCCATCTGCTCCTGCCACTGCTCCTGTTGCTTCGAAACCGACGCCAGTGGCAGCCCCTCGAGCGGCCCCCAAACCAACTCCAAAGTTAGCTCCGAAACCGGCTCCCAAGCCTGTTCCTCGCATAGCAACCAAGACACCAGCAGCACGACCGGCTACTGCACACCCTACTACTACTGCTAAGCCAGCAGCGACGGTGACTAGAACAGTAGCGCGACCAGCTGCCTCGCGACCATCGGCGGCTATAACGGCTCGCCCAGCTGGGGTTAAGAAGTCTCCTGCATCAAGGAATATTGGTAAAGAGATGACGACCATTGACGGCGAGCTGTTTGATGGGTTTTCGTCTGACGAAGCTGAGCCACAGCCACAGCCAGAAGAACTTGTTAGAGACGACGAGGACGAGGATCCGCACATCAAATGGGAGCGCGAGGCGCGTGCCAAGGTCATGGCCATCAGGGGCATCAACCAGACTGCGGCCGAGCAGATTTTCAATGAAATCGTCGTAAATGGTGATGAGGTGCACTGGGACGACATTGCTGGTCTCGAGCAGGCCAAGAACTCACTTAAAGAGACTGTTGTGTACCCGTTTTTGCGGCCAGATCTGTTCAGTGGACTACGCGAGCCTGCAAGAGGCATGTTGCTGTTTGGCCCTCCAGGAACAGGAAAGACAATGCTGGCTCGGGCCGTTGCTACTGAGTCGCACTCGACCTTCTTTTCCATCTCAGCCTCATCGCTGACGTCCAAATTTCTCGGTGAATCGGAGAAGCTTGTCCGGGCATTGTTCCAGATGGCCAAGGTATTAGCTCCGTCAATCATCTTTGTTGATGAGATCGACTCGCTGCTATCATCGCGTAGCGAAGGTGGAGAGCATGAGGCGTCGCGTCGCATCAAGACGGAATTCCTCATCCAATGGAGCGACTTGCAGCACGCTGCTGCTGGCAAGGATCATGGTGGTGATCTTCAACGTGTGCTTGTGTTGGCAGCAACCAATCTTCCGTGGGCCATTGATGAGGCTGCGCGTCGACGGTTTGTGCGACGACAATATATCCCACTACCGGAGCGTGACACGCGCGAGGCCCACCTGCGGAAGCTCATGAGCCACCAGAAGCATGCTATCACTGACGAGCAGTTTAATGAACTGCTGGAGCTGACTGATGGGTTCAGCGGCTCGGATCTCACGGCACTGGCCAAAGATGCCGCCATGGGTCCTCTGCGATCGCTAGGAGACGCGCTGCTTACAACGCCGCGAGACCAGATCCGTCCCATTGGGTTCGAAGACTTTGTGTCGAGTATCAAGACTATTCGTCCCAGTGTATCCAGGGAAGGCTTGAAGGAGTTTGAAAATTGGGCTGCTCTGTATGGCAGTTCCGGTGCATAGTATATTTATCTAGACATTGCATTAATGAAGAAGGATGGCAGAGTCAAGAAGACATTAATGAAGATGACAGAGTCAAGGGCATAAAGTATACACTGTATATGATGTTAACTACATTTTAGATCTGAACTGTACTGTGAAGTGAATCTCCATATAAATCGCTGATTCATTCTTGTTAAATCGTCATAAGCCTTTACTAATTCTTATGGTACCGTTTACTGATTCTTGTGGTTTGAGCCGTTTCATTCTTATGGTTTATATACGGTTATTTCTTGTGGTTTGAACCGTTTCATCCTCAGATCAGGCCATAGTATTCGACGCGGCTCAAATAAATTTCACCCCTGCATTTCATCGTTCTTCACTTTGTACAATTTGTACAATTTGTGTCGAATGGTTGACAAAAGAAGCCTTTCGGGCGAACTTGAGAGTAACAAGAAGGCCAAGGTCGAAGATACGCACTTCTCGCTGGACTTTGCTGATGATGGAGCTAAGTTGAAGCTACAAAAGTCTATTGAGACGTCGGCTCCATACAAACATGGAGTCATTCGACCTTTGATTGATGATCAACTGCTGAGGGCCGTACGAAAGGAAATCATGTCGGAACTGCATTTTACTCGCAAAGAGACTGATATCTACAAGGTCAATCAAACTGGAGACCTTGCAAACCTGTCGGGACTTGAGTCGGAGGAGCTCCAGCGCCTGTCATCATTAGCCAAGTTACGTGAAGCCCTGTACTCGAAAGAGTTCCGTGAATATCTCAGCTTCGTGGCTCAGTCGGGCCCACTGTCTGGAACAAAGCAGGATCTGAGCATTAACCTTTACGACAAGGGCTGTCATCTGCTCAACCATGACGATGTCATAGGATCACGGCGTATTTCTTACATTCTGTACCTCACTGACCCCGATGAGCCATGGCAGCCCAAGTGGGGAGGCGGCCTTCGTCTGTATCCGACAGTTGTGCCCAACATCCCCGAGGCCGACTGGTCGCACGTCATTCCTCCAGCTTGGAACCAGCTGTCGTTCTTCACTGTCCAGCCGGGCCTCAGTTTCCATGACGTCGAAGAGGTTTTCTTTGATAAGCAAAGACTGTCCATCTCTGGCTGGTTCCACATTCCTCAACCTGGTGAAGAAGGGTTTGTTGAGGGCGAGCAGGAGGCTACTGAGGCTCGGAGCTCATTGACACAGTTACAGTCAACGGAACTTCTTGAGTATGATTTCCCCAAAAAGGTGCACACTCCCTATGAGTCCGAGGCAGCAGCAGCAGAACTCTCTGACAAGGACCGTGACTATCTCAAAAAGTACCTGAATGCGGATCTTGTAGATGCGGGTGAACTTGGCAAACTTAACGAAAAGTTCTGCGAAGAGTCGATGTTCTCAATCCCCAATTTCCTCAACGCTCAGTATGCCGCTGAGCTCAAAGATCTAATTGATGCCGATGATCTGGACCCCAAGATGCCGCGCACTGCTGGTGACGTTCGAAAGCCCTGGCAGTTGGCTCGTCCTCCTCACAAGATGCGATTCCTCTATATTGACGAAGACGCCCAGTCGGTTGCTGCTGCTGAGCATCACAAGGCACACAGGGGCCTAATTGAGGTGCAGCAACTGTTCAAGTCAGAGCCCTTTCGCAAATGGCTCAAGCAAGTGTCATCGTTGACGCCTACAGCTAGCCATGTGTTGGCTCGACGGTTCCGTCCTGGTTATGACTTCACGCTGGCTACAGCCCATGAGTCCAAGGACCCCGTTCTCGAGGCCTGTCTCTGCCTCACTCCGTCCAAGGGCTGGGGCGACGGAGAACTTGGAGGTTATGATCTTTGCATGTCGGTGGAGGAGAATGCTGATGATGATCCTGCTGTATACAAGGCAGCAGGAGGAGAAGAGGAGGATGATCCAGTCATGTTCACGAACCAGGCGAGCTGGAACGTGTTCCATCTCATTGTACGCGACCAGGGCCTACTACGATTCATCAAGTATGTCAGCAAAAGTGCGCCTGGATCACGATTCGATGTTTCTGCAGAGTGGAAAGTTGATGGGGATGAGGATGAGGATGATGAGGACGACAACGAGGAGAAGCAAGAGACTGTCACGTCTACACAAGAGTAGACAAGTTAATTATTCAATGTATATTATGAGAAAGTCAACAAGACATTCGACATTTCCATCCTTGAGCAACCCTTGCTACGGGTTCTCCGATGAACCAGACTTCTTTATACAGCTGTACTGTTTGACCTTTGACATTCGCTATAAATAATTTACGACGACTCGCGGCTCTGGCGGTACGAGGTCTCCTGCTCCGTCTGAAGCTGCTCAATCTCGGGCAACAACGAGCCAAGGATCTCCGAGGCAGCCTTGTGGAACGCCAGCTGGGCAGTAATGAGCTCTACAAGGTTACGCAGAGGCTCGGGCGTGTCGAGGGCATTTTTCATGACACTGACAGCCTCCTCAATTGCGGCGAGGAACTCATCCTCGGCGTGCTCGACCTCAATACGAGCGGCAGCTTGTTTCTCGGGCTTAGCCGTCTTGGCCGTGGCCTTGGCAGCATCAAGAGTCAGACGAGCATTCTGCACGTTTCGGCGGGCCTTAGTTGCAAACTGGATCGACGTGTTAAGAGTCGTGGAGAAAGCCTGGTTGAATCGCGTCACCACCAGCTGATCCTGGTTAAGGCGGGCAGTGCCAATCTTCTCCTCAGCAACAGCATACTTCTGCAGAGCAGAGGCCAGAGGCTGCGAGTCCGAGGATCCAAGGCTTTCGGCACCAGCCAGAGCAGCACGACCCAGCGCGTGGTTGAGGGTCTTGGGCTCCTTGTTGGCACCAGGCGAAGTGAGAATCGTCTGAGCTTCCTGGGCCGATGACGCCTGTGACAAGGTTGTCACCTTCTCCGAGATGGTACGCGAAAGGTCGACAAACGACTCACGCAGATTGGGAGGGTAGTCATATCCCTCGTTCTCGTACTGGGACCTTTGAAGTTAGACACACTGGGGGATTGGATGGGGAGGTAGTACTGCCAGATAGCTGGACTTGGCTTCGGCAGGTTAACAACTCACGTAACGGAAAGAAGCTTCTGGTGAACAGCCTTGAGAGCATCAATACGACGCTCCAACTCAAGGTACTCCTCAGGCAGTTCGGTCTATCGTTAGAAATAGGTCCTTATTTTTTGTTATAAAGCTCAACCTAAACAACTCCTCACCTTATCCTCTGCGTTTCCCAGCTTCTCCTGGATCAAACGGGTCGTGCGCTTAGCAAACGGCGTGAATGACTGGCCAATGCCAGACACACTACCCTGAAGGCTCTGGAAAGATTTGTTGAAGTCGAATCCACTCATTTTGACAAGTTGTACGCTGATTAGTGGGGGGCTGGACAGTGGAGAAGTGCAAGTAGGAGGCAACAGAGGCTAAATGCGCCAAGATCTTATCTGGCGCGTAAGCGTGGGCACGGGCTGGCCAAGGGCATGGCCTGTCATTATTGGTCTCATCAAGTGGACAGATGTATATTACATTTTAACAATTCGAACAATGACGTAGACAATAAGTTGGATCCATAGTATATACCTAGATGTTTCAATGTCATGTTCACTGGGTCGTTGGTTCTACGTTTTGTTGCTATGAGTCCCATTCAAGCCTCATCAGTGGTTCCTATACACGGGTACGCGATCGCAATAAGCCATCCCTTGCATTCTAAGTATTATTTAGTGGTAACTAAAGCCCGTCATTGGGTAGAATTTTTGGTACAACTAGCGGAATGAGGTGTAACCTTTACTTATAGTTGTATGATGATTACTGGTATAATTAATGAATAAAACGACTCATCACTTTACCGTTACATCACCTTCTTACCTATCACTTTATCTCACTTCAACTTACCTGTCACTTTTTACCTGTCACTTACAACAACGACACCCCCACTTATTCCATGTCGTATTCTGTTATCCATTAAACAATCCACTCTCTGTTGTTGTACTATTTAACTCCACTGGGTCTTGTCCCTCTTATTTCATCCATTGATGTCTTAAAGCCTCCGCCCCTCTTCCTCTGGTCTGCCTTACCCCTGATATGCACTTTGTTTAAGCCCTATAGTAGGATATCGCTCGAACCACATCTCTAGTAGGTTCAACTGCTCCTCATTCTACGGATTGTTCCTTCAACACAATGGGTACGTGAACAACTCTCAAAAACCGATTGTATACTGTACATTGCTAACTCAGACAAGGACATCCAAAAGGGCCTTGCTGATCGACTCTACGACAAGCGTAAGCTCGCGGCGTTGGAGCTTGAACAGACAATTCGCCAATGTCTACAGAATGGCGACTACGACAAGATCCGTTCCATCATAGATGACCTGTGCCGCAACTTTGCCTATGCTGTGCACCACCCCAACTCTCGTAACGGAGGTCTCATTGGTCTAGCAGCTGCTGCTATTGCCTTGGGCCAGCACGACGTGGCTCCGTATCTAGAGGACATTGTGCATCCTGTTCTGGCGTGTTTTGGCGACCAAGACTCACGCGTACGCTATTATGCGTGTGAATCTATGTACAACATTGCAAAGGTCGCAAAGGGTGAGATTCTCGTGTATTTTAACGAGATCTTTGACGCGCTATGCAAGCTCTCTACCGACTCGGAGCTGTCTGTGACCAATGGTGCTGACCTACTGAACCGCCTTATGAAGGACATTGTCGCAGAGAAGGCCGCTACATATGTTTCAGTTATTCCAAAGTCTCCCTTGGTGCTTCCAACCCCTACTATTGACACTGAGGACAGTGATCCCTCGAAACCAACGCTCCTGAATGAGGAACCTCAGACAGAGACGACCTTCTCTCTGGCAAAATTCATCCCGCTGCTAATGGAGCGCATCTACGTGTTTCATCCCTATGCGCGTATGTTCCTCGTGTCATGGATAACGCTTCTTGACTCGATCCCTGACCTCGAGCTCATCAGCTACCTGCCCTCTTTTCTCGGCGGCCTCATCACGTTTCTGAGTGATCCTAATGAGAATGTGCGTGTTGCTACGCGTGCTGCACTGGATGGGTTCTTGCAAGAGATCCGTCGCATAACGCACATTAAACAGACGGTGGCTCTGCAGCGCGAAGCGCGACTCCGCCGCCAGGCTTCGGCCAACTCCATTGAAGCAAAGGAGCTTCCTGCTCCAGAGGATCCCGACTCCAAGAAACCTGAAAGCAGCAGCACAGCCAAAGAAGAGACACAGGCCGTTGTACCTGCTGGATCCGAAACAAAAACGGACGATGATGCCGAAGACGACGATGAGGACGAGGACGATGATGGCCAATACATTCCTGGCCAGGACATCATAATCAACTATGATAAAATCATTGAGATTCTCATTTCCCATTTGGGCTCCTCTTCCGAGGACATTCAGGTAATGGTCCTCTCATGGATAGAAACGATTCTCGAGGTGTCTCCCTACAGCATGCTACCATATGGTCCGCGGTTCCTTTCTGTTCTACTGCCTACTATGTCCTGTGATGGACAGACGCTGCGTAATGCTGCCGAACGTGTCAACGAAAAGATGCAGCAGCTTATGTTGGACCTTCCAACTGACAACGACTCGGAGGCTGAAATGGCCAAGCTCGACTACTCTGCTACTGTCAATGCTCTGACGCTACATTTTCTCAATGAGAACGAAGACACACGGGTAGCAGCTCTTGACTGGCTGCTGATGCTCCAAAGAAACATGCCCAAGAAGCTATTAGCTATCAATGACGGCACCTTCCCGGCGCTGCTAAAAACATTATCAGACCCGTCAGAGCTCGTTATTACCAAGGACCTGCAGCTGCTGGCACAAATCTCGTACAACTCTGATGACGAGCACTTTATGGCATTCATGAACAACCTGCTGAACCTCTTCAGCACCGACCGTCGACTGCTGGAGACTCGCGGCAAGCTCATTATCCGCCAGTTGTGCATGAGCTTGAGCCCTGAGCGCATCTACAGGACCATGGCAGACATTCTGGAGCGCGATGACGACGTTGAATTCGCTAGTATGATGGTGCTAAATCTCAACAATAACCTTATTACGGCCCCTGAGCTATCCGACCTTCGTACGCGTCTACGCAGCCTCGATACTCGCGACGGTTCGTCGTTCTTTGTGACGTTGTTCAAATCTTGGTGCCACAACTCGGCGGCCGCACTGTCGCTGTGCTTGTTGGCCCAAGCATACGAACATGCGTTTCAGGTTCTGCAGATACTTGCCGAGTTTGACATCACTGTGGAGCTTCTCGTGCAAATTGACAAGTTGGTACAGCTCCTGGAAAGTCCTGTCTTCACACAGCTGCGACTACAGCTACTTGAGCCTGAGAAGTATCCGTTTTTATACAAGTGTCTCTACGGCATTCTGATGATTTTACCACAGTCGTCGGCGTTTACCACGCTGCGAAACCGTCTCAACAGCGTGTCCGCTATAGGCTACGTGCACATCCCACAGCCACGTAGCTCGTCGACAGCGTCGGCTACTACTGGCAAGCCAGCCAAACACAGCTACCGCGAAGATATCAAGTGGACCGAGCTTCTGGACAAGTTCCGGTCAGCTCAGCGACGACTACATGCTACCCGGAGCCTGGCGCAGGCGCGGGCATCGATGAAGACATCATTCCGGTCCTCTTTTAAGAGTCCTGGCCAAGAGTCGGTCAAACAGGGTTTCCACAAGGAGCGGACCAACAGCCAGGAACTAGCACTGGCCAATCTTGCCGACTCGGGCACCAACGGAGCCGTCGTAGGATTGGGGACGAAAAACGCCGGTCTTCCCAAGGAGTCGGGTATCCGGCGGTTCACGAGCCGGGGGCCGTTTGGCATGCGGAAATCCGAGGAGACGAAGCGGAAGTGAGGAGAGTCTTCTGCGTGAACTCAGGCCTAAGAAGAAAGTCCTAAAGGCATGCATTTTTTTTTCTCATAAATACGTTACGGGAGTCGGAGGGAGAGGGGTCCAAGGTGGTTGGAAATGGAGAGATGATGAGAGAAAGACGGTTGATACGAGTCATCATCCCCTCAACAGAGACGAGATTTTGCGGTTCAGCAACGGTTTCGACTTGGGCTGTTGCGAGTCTCGGCTGTCGGCCAGAATGCGATCTGGAATGACCATCTTCTGCTTACTGGACACTCGGCGTCGCTTGGTGTACTGGTGAGTGAGTCTTCGGTACTCAATGTCTTTCGGGTTAGTCGGTTGATCCATGTATACAAAAATGTTTACTTACAGTCTGCAACCTTCTCCATCAACGACATGGTCCACTAAAAAACAAAACGAGAATGGTGAGAGATGAATCAAAAAATGTGCGGACGCGGGCTTTACAGTCAGTTAAAAAACGTGTTGTAAAGACATGAAGAATCGGTCGTTTTGCCCGCGGTTCTCGGGACCTTTCGCGTCGGGCCAGGGTTGCATGTTAACACGCGAACTTGCCTGATCTGGACACTGGTTTCGGCTCGGTGAAACGTGTGTCAGTTTGCCTAAGGCGCGGCCCTGGCTGTGGCAGTTAGTGGCTACAGACGGCATCTACGTGTACCAGGGACAAGCGGACCCGTTCTGATGACTCGTCAACACCTAAAAATTGACAGTTTCGAGCACAAACTCTTGCCAAGGGGCACTCTAGCCCCTACCCGCTTACCGGCGATCGTCATGAACCTATCCATTTACAGCCACTGATGTGAGGTTCCAAATTGGATATACATGCAAGGAATGTGGGGGACGGAATCTACAAATGGCCCGGACCCGCCCAAATGGTACAAATTAACCGACCAAGACGGCAATACAATGCAAATAAATATCATTGGACGTGCTGAAGAGAGCACCAATGAGACTAACTGAAATGATGAGGAAATGACAAGGCTTCAAGGGGCCTTGAAGCGGTTGCAAGGGACTTCGAAGGAGTGCTCAAGGGGCTGAAGGGACTTTGCTTTGAAGCGACTGCTTAAGGGGCTCAAGGGACTAAAGGGGCTGTGAAGTGAGGGGTAGAAAAGGCTCAAGGGGCTTTGGAGTGATCTTCAATACAATGAAGATTCTTAAGGACCCTCTAAAGGGGTTTCGACATGAATGCGAAACAAATAAACTTACACACGTGTCATGTGCATCTGACAGCATACCCGTAAGTATGCATCTGATAGTCGTAAGTATCCACCTGATAGTCGTAAGTATCCATCTGATAGTCAACATCCATCGCAAACTTCCATCCAAACGTCATACCAAAAAGATCCGTAAGCATGCAAAGCATAAACCCATGCCATATAAAACCACTTTACTGAAGAAGCTCGTCACGGTAGTGAGGTTGGTTGTTGACAAACTTGTCACGGCGGAATGCAATGTTCTGCTGGCGACGAGTCTCCTTCCATACCCGCTTCTGCTGCTTCTCTTGTACAATGTCACGAGTCTTAAGTGCTCCTCCAGCCCGTGGGTCCACAGCAACAACTGTTCCCTGTCCCTCACGCACAATCTCCGTAGACCGAATGCTCTGGCGGTAGTACCGCTGTAGCGACCGGTGGCCAGCACGCATGCCTGGCGCAAGTGTAAGTTCGTAGCCTGTATCATCAACATATACATCTCCATCCTCGGGGATTGTATCATCGTCCTCATCACCACTGAAATCGCTGACCTCCTCCCACTCATTGTCATCGCCATCATTGTCATCATCCTCGGCGCCATCCTCAACGACGACCGAGGGCCGGCTATTGGTGTTGGCGTACGACGAACGGAAATCGTAAAACTCAGACACCTCGAGCTTCTCTTGTGTGTTCTCGTACGGAATTCTTACATGGCTCTTGGCAATCATATGAGCGCGTACGCTCTCGACATTGCGTCCCTGGAAATTGCATGCCAGACACATGTTACCAAGACCAACCTTTTCTCCAAGGTATGTGATAAGACCCTCGAGATCCACGAGGTACTCACGCTCAGGTACGTACAGACCATACTTCTTGGTCATGTACTCGACGTTCTCCTCGACACTGTCAAATTTCTGGCCATCCACAAGGCATACAGTTGGTGGGATGTGCACTGCCTGCTTGCGGCGTTGTTGCAGCTCCTTCTCGACTTGTGCTTCATAGTCGCTCTCGTTATCCGAAGCCTGAGCAGTACCTGATTCAGAGTCCTGAGGAGTGGCACTGCTACTGTTGCTGCTGATTGGCACTTGCTCATTCTTCGTGTACGGTCCCGACGCTGCATTGTCATCGTCAAGCTTGTACTCAGCACGGATCTCATCATCGTCGGTGAAATCACCATCCGTCTCCGTCGAGCTCGGCGCATACTGGCTCGAAACAGGATCACCAAGCGAGAACGTTGATGAAACAACGCTGCCACTGGGACTTCCTGGTCGCTGGATCTTGGATGCTTCATTCATGCGGTTCATGGCGATTTTGCGCAGAAGTTTCTCCTCACGCTTGCGGTCCTTCTTGGTGACCTGACGCTGGCCTGAGCTGCGCTGAGACGAGCCTCGACCCGTATGCTGCTCAGCAAACTTCTGGGCATTCTGTTGCGCAAGCATCTTGTCGGCAAAGGCGTCTGCCGTAATAGGAGGCAACGAGGCGACTCGTCGCTTCAGATTGTATCTATGCCAGTCCGTCTTCATATGATCTCGTTGCATTTCGGCAGTAGGGAATGTCAATCCGCACGTATTGCATGTAAACAGGGCCGAGCCCTGTCCGCCACGATTTGGCTCCGTAACAGTTAGTTGATCCATTGTTTTGTGGCAAAATCTAACGGGTTCAAACAACTGGTGTGTACCTTAGCTAATTTATTTTCGATGCTATATATTTTTTTGCTGCGTCACGTGACTATGACCGCCGGTGAAATAGATGCCGTTGATGAGGTTTAGTATGTATATTACAAGGGTACCAAATACCACAGAAGAGCCGATTAAATGGCTAATTGACATCAATTTTCTATAGAGGTAATCATATTGGCCTTTTTGTGAAGTTCCCCTATTAACACTGGCTCAAATGGAATACTATATGGAGTCTGTGCATTAGCCGCTATAGATGAGGCTCTAAACTATGGAGTAGAGAGTAGTAGAAACGGACAATTCCAATGGTCCTTAAAATTGACTTTCATCAGTCGTAGAGTCAGTTTCTTGACTACCAGTCGTTTATTCTCTTAGTTGAATCTATAGTCGACGGTACCAGCCTTTAGGACTCATAGTTGACTCAATAATCGTAGGTGATATACAGATAACTACTGATGGATCAAGAAGTACGAAGCAACGAGTGCAAGTATCCTTCGGTACTGGGAACTCTAAATGTCCTCCATCGTATTCTCGCTCCTTGGTGACCATTGTTAGTCTTTTCTTACTGTATCTCTTGCTCCTCAGTCGAGATCATATCTCGTGATTCGTATCAGATCATTGATTATACTGGAAGGTTCAACTACTCTCAAGGTTCAACTTAGAATGTATGGCCTGGCCTCGGCGTATCCATATCTACAAGCTTTATCACATCCATTCTCTTCTCATCGTTGCACTACCCTCTACTATCATTACTCAGAACATTGTGTCATTACTATAGCAAACACTTTTATAGCACTGTGAAGCGCTTATCGGTACTTGTGGAAGCCAATGTCAGCGGCCTTCTCACGGAAAGACTGACGGCAGATGTTGAGTCCGTATTTGCGGATGACGGCGTTGCGGGAGCCAGTGATACGGCTGCGTTAGATGGTTCAAGAGTAGAAGTGCGTATATCATCGTTGTACTCACCACTGACGGGATCCCTTTCCGTAGTTGCGGGGGTGCGAATACCAAACGGCCTCGTGAGTCATTTTATCTGAGTTAGTAAGATGCAAGATGGGTTTGGACGACGTAAAAGACAGAAACAAGAAAGCAGTTGAAGAGCAGAGCAAAAAGCCATATACCGTGTCGTGTCGATTAGTCGAAAGTACCGTATTAATCGTAGTAGTATCACGAATCTTCAGTCAACACATCAACGTCGCATCAACCAATAGACGTACCGAGAATCTACTGATGTACTGAGAATCCACTGATATCTCTGGACACGTTGCTGAAGTTTCAGCATACACTTTAGTCGGGCAAATCACACAGTAGTTCAATAACCTCTTCGATTCGAGTCGTTAAACCATCGTTTCTTTCTGCATTTCCAATATTAAGCCAAACATTCCATACTGCTCTTCACTTTGACTCTCTGTCTCGTGTCGTTTCGTCGTGCTAACACTCGTTTCGTACACACCTTTTTGTCTAACAAAGTAATGTCGGTAGAGAGAGCAGGTATAATGGCAGTGACAATTTTTGAGTCGCTTCTTCCAATTGTGCAGTCTTTTCCTAATTAGGCAGGTTTCATTTTTAGGGCTTGCCACTACAGCCCTAGTTCAAGGGCAGGGGCTATATAAAAACATGTGTAGATTAAATATGCGCTTAACTTGTAATTAGGCTTAGGGTCCGTGAGGCTCAAAAAAATTCCAAGAAGTATCCACACTCACAAATCCAAAAACTGCCTCATTTTCAGTCTGGACCATGTCGCACTCGCACCGCGCGACTTCCAAGTCGGGACACAAGGCGTTCAAGTCTAAACATGCGACTAAGAACGCTCTCAAAGCACGATATAAGGGAAAGGTCGAAAAGGAGCTGAATGGAAAGCGTAAACCTCACATCCCGTCGAAACAAGAGCGTCGTAACACGGCCAACCAGATCAAAGCCAACAAGGTCAGCGATGTCCTTGAGAGCAAGCGTATCTTTGGAGGTAAAAACTCGGCTGCCAAAGTTGTGTCAGTCATTCCTCTTTCCCCAGATTGCGATCCTGCGTCGACGGTCGACCAGATCAATGCATCTCTCGGTCTTAATAAGGTACCGGCTATGCCCAACCCGGGCTCTCTTACCGTAGATGTGACCCGGTTCAAGCAATCTCTGAGATACATTGTACCGCGTCGTAACTTTATGGAGATCCTCGACGCTGCCAAAGTCGCAGACTTTGTGGTGTTTGTACTGTCAGCCACAAACGAGGTCGACGAGTTTGGAGAACTGTGCATTCGCTCCATTGAGTCGCAGGGTGTATCAAATACCATTCCTCTTATTTATGGACTGCCCAGCGTAGGCAACGTCAAACGTCAGGCCGATGTCCGCGGGTCCCTGACCAGTTTCTTCCAGCATTTCTTTCCGACAACCGACAAGCTTTACTCGGCAGATGTCACTGCTGAGGCCCTCAACGTGGGCCGTTTACTGTGCCAGAAGTTCCCCAAGGGAATCAACTGGAGAGATTCACGTCCTTATGTCCTTGCTGACAGCGTGGAGTTTGATGCCCACTCCAACTGTGTTGTTGTCCAAGGCTTTCTACGAGGTCGCGGTATTAACGTCGACAGACTTGTTCATGTGCCGGGCTTTGGTGACTTCCAACTCGAACGTATTACTGAAATCCCCCCGGTGAGCCATGACGCTGAAATGAATACTGGCCGCAATATCTGCATCCCAACAGATGACCAGGATACTCTTGACGAGCTCAATCCTTACGATCAGGACATGGACTACGAGGTTGAGGATATGGACCAACAGCAGCAGGGTGTTCGACTCGATGGTCATCACTACCTCGGAAACTCGACCAAGTTTGATTACGACAGCGACCGTGAGGAAGATGATACACACCAGCATGTCAAGCGGCTTCCGGAAGGTATGTCTGAGTACCAGTCGACATGGATTGTTGATGACGAAAGTGAGGATGAAGAGGAGATGGACGAGCTCGTCGATATGGCCGCCGATGCCAACCTTAACGGAGAGGAGCTTGACTTTGGAGAGTCCCACATCACTGCTTCTGAGTATGCACCCACTGAAGCAGATACTCAGAGCGAGATGTTTGTTGAGCTTGACGAGGAGGAGGAGGCTGCTCAGCTCAAGCGTTTCCGAAACCGTGTCAAGGAGGATCTTGATTTCCCCGATGAGATCGAGATCGAGCCCACAGTTTCTGTCAAGGACCGTCTCAGCCGCTACAGAGGTCTCAAGAACCTACGTACTTGTACATGGGATGTCAATGAACGTGACCCTCGTGCTCCCGATGAGTGGCGTGGACTCACCCGCATCTCGAACTTTCGTGCTACACGTAACCGTGTTGCTAAGCAGTCAATTCAGGAAGCTCAGGTGATGCCCGGAGCTCGTATCCAGCTGCATATTCGTGCCCCTGAGTATGTTGCTCACTCCTTCACTGGAGAATCTGTGTTTGTTGTGTACGGTCTGTTGCAGTACGAGCACAAGCTGGCTGTTGTCAACCTTAGCATCACTCCCAACTCGGAGTTCACCGAGTCGATTCCGTCAAAGGATACACTTATTGCCCAGTGTGGCCCACGACGACTTATTATTCGTCCGTTGTTCTCACAGGCTGGTTCCAACGCTGCTAATAACGTGTACAAGTATGAACGATTCATGCATCCCGGTCATGCATCAACGGCTACTGTCATTGCCCCCATCACTATGGGCAACGTCCCGGTCACCTACTTCAAACAGTATGAGGACCGCCTCGAGCTTGTTGGAAGTGGAAGCGTCATGGACACAAATGCTTCACGGATTCTTGCCAAGCGTGTCATTCTTACGGGACACCCGTTCAAGATCCACAAGAAGCTCGTCACTGTCCGCTACATGTTCTTCAACCCCGAGGATATTGCTTGGTACAAGGCAGTTCCCTTATTCACAAAGCTGGGTCGTTCTGGTTACATCAAGGAGAGTCTTGGTACTCATGGTTACTTCAAGGCTACTTTCGACGGCAAGATCACTTCGCAAGATACTGTTGGTATGGCTCTTTACAAGAGAGTGTGGCCTCGGGTGTCAATGCTGTGGACAGGTATGTGATGCTCGTATTATGCATCGTGTGCTCTGCACACTTGGTAAAATATTATTGTTTTTTTTGGTCTGTTAACTTCTTGTTAGATCCGCTTGGATCGATAGCAGCAGAGGGTTGCAATGTCATATGTTGCTGTATCTCTATGGAAGCCCATTTCCTCGGGTAAATTGATAGTACTAGAAACACACAGCAACCGGAGAACCTCAATTCTAAACCATTAAATGGTAGACACCAATACCCTTCCAGATATCGTAGCCTACAGACACGCCCGTGAAGTGTCTCAGGGCTAGGAGACCCCGATGCCCCACATTTAAAGGAATCGGCCTTCAGCACTGTACCTTCTGCTCTTCTCCGTAACTCACAATGGCCGAATACTCGGCTGCTCATGTGTCGGCATATCTGTCATTCTGCTTGCTGACGATTGCCGTGCTTGTGTTCCTTGCAAGTACCCAGTCGTTTGTGCTCACGGATATCCTTAAAGACTCGACTCGAATTGTGGGTAGCAGTAATATTGGCTTGTCGTGAATTCCTTCTAACTCAGGGTGACAAGGTTGGATCACTGGCATTTGCTGATGAAGTTGTAACAATCTTTATGTGTCCCGTATGGGGTGCTCTCAGTGATAAGATCGGTACAAGGCCTGTAGTGGTGATTGGCTTGATTATAGAGGCTATTGGACTGTTCTTCTACACAGTAAGTAGATCCGTATACCCGGATCTCCTAATTGTTCGCGGAGTCTTTGCGTTAGGCGCCTCAGCTGGCGTGTCTATGATGACAGCTATACTCGGAGAGCTATCTTCACGGCTGCAGCATAGCCATGTTCCGGGCTATATGACGTCTGGAGCCAACTTTTATGAAGACGATACTGCTGCTGGTGATGAGGACTTTAATGAGCTGCAGCAAGAGTATCATGCTGATAATGAGGATGCTCCGTTCTTGAATAGTGAGCAGGTCCCTGTTGTTTCGCGCAAAAACGCCAAACTGGCAGGCATGGTCGGTTTGGCCAGTGGCTTGGGCGCAGTGTTATCGGTAGCTCTGCTTCTCCCATTGCCTACATGGCTAGACCACGATGGTCTCAGCCAGGGCAGTGCACTGAAGCATGCTTATTACATTGTTGGAGGTATTACTGCCGGTGGGGCTTTCGTTTTCTTGTTCGCGCTTCACAGAGACAGAACGAAGAGCCTGCGGTTATGGCTGACTGGAGACAGGTTGTCTATCTTTGACGAAGCCGCCCTCGATGTTGAGCCATCAAACTACTCTTTCCCGTACCTGAAGGTGCTGTTGCTGGGGTTCCATGCTGGTAAAGACAAGAGAATTGCCCTGGCTTACATTGGTGGATTTGTAGCTCGGTCGGCAACTGTAGCCTTGACGCTGTTTGTACCCTTGTGGGTCAATGTATGGTTTTATAGCCACGGCAAGTGCAAGATCGGTTCTATCCATGATCCAATATCGGACACCAAACAACGGTGCCACGAGGCATATGCGCTGGCCGCCATCCTGACAGGTATAGCCAACACAGTAGCACTTGTGTTTGCGCCCATTTGGGGAGTTCTCGGTGATTACATTGGTCAGCATGGGACACTGCTGCTCTCTAGTGTTGCTGGATTCATTGGTTGTACCATTCTGTCGGTAACACATTCTCCAACCAGTCCAGCGGCTTTTGTAGCTGTGAGCTTCCTTGGAGCCGGCCAGATTGGAGCCATTGTCATCTCAATGTCAATGTGCACCAACACACCGTCCCCGCACAATGGTGCTATTGCCGGTGTCTACTCGCTGTGTGGAGGTATTGGCATCTTGTTCATCACCAAGGCAGGAGGCATGCTATCGGATACTTGGACAGGTGCTCCTTTTACCATTCTTGGTCTGTTTTACATCATTCTCATGGCGTCCACTGTATGGGCACTTCCCAGAACGCCCAATCTTGTCAAGGGACTCAATCACCTTGTCCAACGATTCACTGGACCTTAAGTTGCAGCACTGCTATAGAAGATATAACGATACTAATGATAATGAGCAATTGATATGATGATAACCAGTAATTGACATAATGATAACGAGGAATTGATATAATGATACTGTGAAACTAAAACTTCAAGTCATAAAAAGTATAGGGGCATCAGTATCATTCGTCTACCTAATCGGAAATGATGATTACAAGCACGTTTCATACAAAACAATACAGATTTTAGGAGCTGCTATAGACGACTAGTAGTGCCTTAGTCCTTGGTCTTCTGGGTACCGCGGAGCAGACCAGTACGACGAGCAGCAATGAGACCAGCCTTCTGTCCGGCAACAGCGCCTCGGCTAATGGTAGAAGCCTTACCAATGTGCTGGTGGTTACCACCTCCGTGAGGGTGATCAACGGGGTTCATGGCAACACCACGAGTCTTGGGCCACGAGTTACGCTTGACACGGAACTTGTAGAAAGCGTTACCGGCCTTGAGCAGGGGCTTGTCGATACGACCACCACCAGCAACAACACCAACAACACCACGGGCAGACGAAGAGACAATCTTCTTGGCTCCCGAAGGAAGCTTCAGACGGGTCTTGCCCTCATCGGGGTTGTGACCAATGACAATGACGTAGTTACCAGAGGTACGTCCAAGAGCACCTCGGTCACCAACCTTCTCCTCAACGTTGGAGAGAATGGTACCCTCAGGGACAGAGCCCAGGGGGAGAACGTTTCCAACATTCAGCGAAGCCTTCTTACCAGCGTAAATGAACTGACCAGTGTAGACACCTTCGTTGGCAATGAAGGTCTCCTCACGGATCTTGTACTTGTAAGGGTCGCGGAAAGCAACACGAGCCAGAGGAGCTCCTCGGCCGGGGTCGTGGATGATCTGCTTGACGACTCCACGAATGTATCCGTGACGCTCAGCGTAGTCGAGAGTACGGAGCTTGGCGGCACCCTTGCGCAGACGAGTGTGCGAGGTGAAGATGGAGCCAGCACCCTTTCTCTGGTTGCGAATAACTCTTCCCATTGTTGATGAAGTTGCACTAGATAGAGAGATGAAATGGGAATGAAAAATACCTAACAGTTGGGAAGCTCGTGGTAAGGGTGCAGAGTAGTGAGTGCCTTCCTAATGTGGAAAGTAAGAAGCAGTCACAAAAGAGTCGTTCGAATGTTTTCAGCCGTGCGCTGCTCAAGCCGTTCCCTAGTTAGGTAGAAAGTGTAACAACATCAGTGACAATAACAACAGACAGTACAAATGAAGCAAGACTACAGATAAGAATAACATGCTTTTAATCCTAATACATCATACTATAACATGTTGTTTTATCACCTGGGGCTTTCTATTGTTATTCAGTT
This sequence comes from Sugiyamaella floridensis, assembly GCA_030556845.1. Lineage (NCBI taxonomy): Eukaryota > Fungi > Ascomycota > Dipodascomycetes > Dipodascales > Trichomonascaceae > Sugiyamaella > Sugiyamaella floridensis. Next base: position 50,799 of record JAKTUT010000042.1, on the reverse strand, counting down.
CAAAAATGTTATAGAATGTAACGGTCATGTGACTTGCCCGAACCCTTATCTACCAGCATGAGACTGATAAGAGGCTGCATACATATAAACTAACTTTAGATTATTGACAAACTACACTATGATATCCTCATCATTAACTTGTTACCATTTTCACAAATACCTCTGGACCTGCTCATCAAGTCATGCCCAGAGCTTGTCACCAGCAGGACCTTCAGCTGCTTTGACAACGTCGTGACGAGCAAGGCCTATACGACCCCAAGGAATGATGTAGGCTCCGTTGTCGTTTGGAGTCAAAGTGGGACTCAGGATTCCAAACAGCTCGGTATACGCGCCGTAAATAGTGTCATTACCCATTATCTGAGCTAGACGAACTTGGAGGCCTTTCTCATGTCGCATGAGCTCGGATCGTAGCGCTCCAGGGTGACAAGTGACACTGACAACACCAGATTGAGGGTGCTTTCGAGGCCATACAATACTCTGGTAAATGTTAATTGCCTTTGACTGACCGTAGCCAGCAGCACCCTTGTTAGGTTTGTCGTGGTTGATGTCATCCCAGTCAATGCCTCCATTGACAGCGAACAGTGAATGACCCACTGAGCTCACCCACATAATGCGAACCGAGTTTGCGGGCTCATGTTCAGCAGTAGCAATGAGCAGTGGATCAACAAGTTTCTGTAAAAGATGAGGAGCAAGGTTATTGACGCCAAGTTGAAGGTCGTAGCCCTGGACGGTGCGAGATCCCTCGGGAGGGTTCATGACTCCAGCATTGTGCACAACACCATCCAGGCGAGTTTCTGAGCCGAGAAACTTGGCGACTCCCTGTTTGATGGTGGCTAGATCAGCAAAATCGGCCTTGAAGAAATCCAACTTGCCATTAGGAAACTCCTTTGTGAGACGGTTAATTGCCTCGTTGATTTTGGTCTGGTTGCGTGCAACAATCCACACCTTGGCATTCTTGGATACCAGCAGACGGGTCACATCATATCCAATACCAGAAGGCCCTCCTGTTACAATGTACACCCTTTCCTGTCAAGTCTGGATAGTCCTTTTCGGTGAAAGTGGTAGAGATGAGTTTCTGGAACAGTAGAAGTCCAATGTTCTGGCGCAATTCCTTAAAGTCTACCATTTCGTGCACTTTGCAGTTGTCTAACCAGAGCGGATGATGCCTTTATATAATCTACACATCTGTTTATATATGTATATATTGTCCCACGGATCTCTACTCCCGCCACTCGCCAATGTGTTATCTGCGAAAAAATCCAGACTCGAGGAAGCATACAGGTCCATTGAATAAGGTCATATTCTTGAATCCAGAGACTCGGTCAAAATAAGCCAAGCCTTTAAACATCGTCAATCACTGACATGGCAGTCATTCAAAGCGTAAAAAGTGTTGGAAGAAATACAGAATTCAGCAAAACTTCTCCATAAACTCCGATATACATTTGCCACCGGTATGCACCATGTATTGGCACCTCTTCTGGATGGCGAACACGTCATCTCGGCTCGGGAAGCTGTTGCGCTCCTTAATTCCGTACAATATGGTTAGAGCCAATTACAATACGGGAGATAATAGAGTAAAAAAAATCAGTTGGCGTAGTAGTCTGGATCATTTGCTGGAATTTGGTCATTTGCTTCATCTCAGTCAATTCCTGCAACTTCAATTGCTTCATCTCATTGAAATGGACCCAAACAACGATAACAACGTCTAAACCAAACCTACCGTGCAAAGATCAACAAGATCTAGACCGACCTAACGTGTACTGTAGTACAGTGCAATTCATCAGCCTACATCATTGAACAGAGTTACTTGGTGACTTCTACAAGGCAACGAGGTGCGGGCAGAGGCAGGCAGTTGCAACACATCAGGACTCAGTAGGGGTCTCTGCGTCGTCAGCATCAGGAGTAGCAACTGTTGTCGTTTGAGGCGTCGTGTCAGCTGCAATCTCAGCTGATGCTTCGTCTTCACCTTCGTCAACACGCTCCGTAGCCACAAGCACTTCAAGCTCAACATCCTTGAACGACTTGCCGTTGAAATCAGCAATTGCCTTTGCTCGAGTGTCTTCGTCGGCAAACTTGACAAACGCAAGAGTACGAGCAGGCTGTTGGATAAGTTCACCCTTGCGACGAAACTGACGAGAGCGTTTCGAGGCCAGGTTGACCTCGACTGGGCTAAGGTCGGCAAACAACTCCTTCAGCTCGTCGGCCGTTGTGTCAACAGGCAGATTGGCCACAAACACAGTATCGGTAGAGTCGGGGCCTCGACGGCGGCGCCTACTTGGCTTCTTGGGCTGTTTAGGTTCCTTTGGTTCCTGGGGCTCCTTCTTCGCCTTGGCCTTGGTTTCATTGGTGGCCCCACCATTAGCCTCAGTGTCGAGTGAGTCCGAGTTCTTGGGCTCGGTTCCGTTTGCACTCTTCTTGGATGAGCGACGACGGGGCTTGCGAACAGACGTTGACGTGGCCTGAGACACTGTCAGCCTGCGGCCATCAAGCTCCTTCTCATTGAGCTCGGCAACGGCGCGCACTACTTCGTCGTGCGAGGCGAGTTCCGCAAACGCATAGCCAAGACGGCGTCGGATACGTGTGCCATTGGCAGATGTCGAAGACGAGTTGGGCAAAATGACCGAGGTGCTTTACGGGGGGTTAGAAACAAGGAATTCAAGACCGGCTGAAATTGCACACAACAGCAGAGAGACGGGGCGATACTTACACTTTGTAGTCCGACAGAAACTCACGAAGTTGTTCTGGACTCGTCTTGAAGGCCAGATTGCCAATGTGGATGCGCATAGGCGATTCTGTAGCAACAGACTCTTGTTCAACAACTGCGGGGGCGGGGTCGGTCATGGCACAAAGAAAGCGGCAACAACAATGGAGGCAAACAGACTATTAACAACAGCGAAACAAAAAAAAAAACAACAGATAACAACAATTAGGCAGAAAAGACCTGGCAATTGAAGTTTGGGATAAGAGGGAGAGAGTTGGGAAGGACAACAAAAATGATGAGTGCGCACTCGGAAATGTGGAGATGGACGGCTGGCTGCAGGGCTCAGGTTATCAGTTGGAGTGGGGAGGTTGTCTGTCCAGCACTAGGACAACAAAAGAAACAAGTGGTAAGCCGAGGTATCAATAAATTGGACGTTGTAGGAGGTTGAAGACAAGACGAAATGGTGGAGTTGATATGATAACAGCTGGAAAGAGTGCGGATCGTTGAGAGACGGGGAATGAGGCTTCACTGTTGTCCAATGAGCGAGGGTTGAGGGCCAGTGGGGAGTGTAATTACAGTTATGCGCCGAAGCAGCAAAGCAGAAGGCTTTCTATGAGGTTATGAGGGGCAGTAACTTTTGCTAATTGGGGCATTTGAAGGCTTAATGGCTTAATGGTACCCTCGGTTCACCTCTGAATGATAATTGGGTGGTTTTTAGGCTTTTTGTAAGCTGTTTTCTACGTAGCTTTCTAAGAAGCTTTCTAAGCAGCTGTGTAACCAGCTATGTAACCAGCACTTGGGACTTGGTGAGCTCTCATTATGGCTTGATTAGGCTGGGTACATTGAAGGGGACGTTTATGAGATACCTCGGATCCACTTTACAGTAATTATAAAATAATGATAATAATAATACTAGACACCAACAGGTAATTGTTTACGAGAGTTTGGTTATAAAAGTTTTGTTGCAGTCATCAGAATATTAAATACTTAACATGGTGCTTTCCTCAACCTCATCATCAGTGCGTGAGTTATACAAGATGTTCAACAGTCATAGTAAGGGGTTTGAACATAAAGAACATCAACAAAGTAAGTAGGCAATTATTTTCAGCATTTTATAGAATTCATAAAGTTGTGGTTTTTGCAGGGCTTTTTATATGCTCTTGTAGGTATGTTATAAGTGTTCTTGTAGTTGCTTCCGGTAGGGCTTCTGGTAGGGCTTCTGGGGCTTCGTACACTTGTGCCCAGATTGATAGAATCACATACAATAGACTTACCACACATAGTAGAACTTTGGATATTGTCAATAGGTAACAGACATTAGAAAAACTATGTCAAGTACCACAAAAGCATCACCAAACCTACAAACACTACTCTACTACTAAGCATCATCTCTACATCTACAATGATGGATCATACACATAGGCCCAGCAGTTTACACTGATACAAACAACAACAAAAGCAGTGACTCAACAGTCCAATAGACGGCAACAGCAGCAACAGACCAATAGTAGCAGTTCCTAGCTGACACACTCCACTGGCCATTAATCTGAAGAAAAAAAAATTCAGCACTTTCTGTAGTTTCAGCACTTCCGTAAGTTGAGCACTTTCCTTTTGTAGCTTGTACACTTCACCTCCACGAATAACGTCACAAGACTTGCATTAATATCATACAAAAGGCGACATGGGCCGACTCCTGGGATGCTTAGGCCTCGGCCTTGCGAGCAGCAGCCAGAGCACGGGCAGATCCGTGAAGAGCGTGTCGGTGGTTACGACGGAACTTGGGGTCGACTCCCTTCATCGAGGGGTACTTGTTGGTCTGGGGCTTCTTGATACCGTTACGGTGAGCCTTTCGGATCTGGTTGTGGTTGGTGTGGTTCTTCGACTTGGACATCTCGGCGTTAGATGGTTCAGCACTTTGTTTGCAATGGACCTACTTTTGATGCTGTAGTGTGAACTAGGAACTGGAATCTGTTCAGTGGGCAAAGTGACATTGAGTCGTGCCAGTCAACTTGCCTAATTAGGAACTCAGCCGTATATCATTCACTGGGCCACTTGTTAGGGCTCAGCCCTCTCCATGTGCGGCTGTTTGCATTCACCTACACCAGACTATAACACATATACAGTGCACAGTTAACAAGGACAATTGCTAGAGTTTATGAGATTTTCAATGACTCAAAATAACATACATGAGGTCATATGACTGTATTAAATAAAGGACGACTGCCATTACCAGAAACTTATAGCTTATCGGACTCCGACGGCGTCGTTGTTCCATACTATGTAGTATAATACAGTTAGACGACAAACTTTTCACCAATAATCTTTATTATCTGTGTTATTCTAGTCCACTAACTAATCTGCTCAGTGATCTTTGATTCCTTGTACAAATTTATCTGTCAAAAACCTCTCAATTCCTACAACAATGCCAATGTGGCAACTTCCTCAAATACCCCACATTATGAGCCTCAAAACTAAAAGGTGTAGAAAACCTAGTCTAGGCTACACTATCAAGTCTGCCGTCTACCCACAATACCTTGTCCTTTACTAACATCTTCTTTTCCTCATATCTTCATTGACAACTAACCAGACCAGCTGGATTTGACTACGAACGGTATTCAGCAACCTCGACAAACATGCGCTGAAGAATGAATGCCCTCTCACTAAGCAGCTCCATGAGGTCCTCATCAGCAGCAGTTACGTTTTTAAGCAGCAATGCAATAGTCGACGGGTCTTTGATTAATTATCCAGATACCACCACCAAAAGAACCATCTCGTTGTCACTTACGTCCATCGAGCTCCATGTGATGAGCCAGCTTAACCTCAAGATCGCGTTTGTGACGGCGCATGGCGTCTATCTTGGCCGTCACTTTGTGTAGCCGCTGTGAGGCTTCAGGAGAACGGGGCTTTAGAACCATTGGTATTAGAATTTTAGAACGACACGCAGACAAAAGACAAGGACAACAAGAAGAAGAACAAGGAACCAAGCACAAGCGCGTCAACGCAGCCATTCTGTCCGTTTGTGGCTGCATTCTGAAACTGACGAGTCACGAGTAAATCGACTCGTCACTTTCCCCTGCAGATGATGCACCTTGAATGACTATCACCCGCATGCGTATAAAGAGAGATATGATTTAGCCCCACATACCACAGTCAGTAGAGACAATTTCAAGCAGTACCCAAGTACATTATAATATCAGATAAATCTTGAGTTATACAATGTTATAAGGGCTTTATTCTCGAGGCTCTCAATATTTTAAGGGCTCTTTTAGTATCAAGGCACTCAATGGGGCAAGAGCTTTAGTCTCCACGTATTCAAGGGCTTTAGTCTCCAAGTATTCAAGGGCCTTAATTAACTACTCAATATTAAAAGGACCTCAATCCAGCTATTCAATACTATAACGACCTCAATCCAGCCATTCAAAGTTAGAAGGGCTTCAATTCAGCTCCTCAATACTATAAGCCTGTTCAATGCTCAATACCACGTTTCGAGTCACACTTCAAAAATCCTACTTCTATAAAACCCAATATCCTTGCTGGCAATGTCTAAATATTACACTGTCTACAAGTTTACTTGAGCTTGTTAAACAGAACCGGAGCGACCTGCTCGTCAATGCAATGCTTGAGGTGGAAGCTGAGTTAGTTTGGTCCGTCTAGTCCAATCCCGTTCAATGTAAACACTTACAACTCCTCAACGCAGTCCTCCTTGTAGTCTTTTTCGGCATAGCCCTCCTCCTCCTGCTCAGCAGTGACACGCTCCACACACTCGTCAAAGTGGTGCTTGAACGACTTACAGGGACCCTCAACAGCGGCTTGTGTTAGGAATTGGTCTTCAAACTGCTCTTATATCCAGTTCATTTTTTCAAACCAGATCACCCCATGGGTTCACAGCTACACTCACCCTCTTGGAGCTCAGGCATAATGTCCTCAGGCTCCTCTTCTTCCTCCTCCTCTTCCTCCTCTTCCTCTTCTTCACCTTCACCTTCTCCTTCTTCTTGCTCTCCAGCATCAGCCTCAGGCGTCACCTGAGCCGAGGTTTCAGACTCGGGCTCCTCAGAAGGAGCCTGGGCCTCTACGGTTTGATCAACAGGCTTCTCAGCTTGCTCCTATAACAGTTAGTATTATCTAAAGCCGGTACAAAGTCAATGGCACTTACCTCCTCAGCAAAGGCCACAGTAGGCAACAGCGACTCGACGAGATCGCTCCACAGGCTAGTGATTGACGACATGACGTTAAATATCGGCTCTGTCCCGTATAGTGAGGATCGTGAAGCGATTGATATTTTCGACTGTCTTGAAAATGCTAATTTTCTATTGGCCAGGGGCTCCCTCGGACCATGAGCCGGGTAACCCTATTGAGACCCTTGGATGAAGGTGTTTAATGAGCATAGGCAAGCACAGGGACGCCTATTCATCTCAGCTATGAACAGGAAACAGACTGTTAACATAGAAAGGATTGATACTTTATATTACATTTTACCCCATCTCGTCTACGCCCATTAAGCTGATTTCCGAGTAACTTCTTACAAGTGGCCCATATCCGCTTAACCGCGCACTATAACTGCATGTCCCAAACCAACTGTATTTCTTCTTCTTTCTCTCTCTTCACTCCTATAACAAACACCCCTACTTTTTTTTTTTTGCTTCCAATGATTCATTAGTACTTTTAATTCACAAGATTCCAAGTCTGCAAATAACTTAGACCTTGATGGCAGCATCAAGAGCCTTCTGGCGCTTCTCAATCTTAGCGTTGGCCTTGGCACCCATGATACCACCACCCCACTTACGGCGCAGCTCCTCGTACTTGGACGAGTAGTTGGCCTCAATGGTCGAGACAAGAGTAGACAGAGCAGCCTTGTCCTCCGAGCGAACGTCGGTCAGAGCAACAACGGCAGCAGTCTTCTTGTGAACAAGAGTTCCAAGACGAGCCTTGCCCTTGATGACGGCGTAAGGAACACCCATCTTGCGGCACAGAGCAGGCAGGAAAACAACCAGCTCAATGGGGTCAACATCGTTGGCAATCAAAACAAGCTGGGGCTTCTTGTTCTCAATCAGAGCAACAATGTGGTTAAGACCGTACTTGACGGTGTAGGGCTTCTCGGAAACATCCTCCTTCTTCTTGCCCTCAGCAATGGCAGCAGCCTCCTTGGTCAGACGTTCCTTCTTCTCAGCAGCAGTCTCGGGACGGTACTTGTTGAGGAGCTTGAAAGCCTGCGAAGCAGTGTTCTTGTCCAGAGTGTTCTGGAACTGAGCAATGGCAGGGGGAACCTTGAGACGCAGGTTCAGAATCTTCTTCTGACGCTGCAGACGAACGTAAGCGGGCCACTTGACGAAACGCGACAGGTTACGGGTGGGCTGGATGCTCTGACCGATACCGAAGTTGCGAGGACGCTTCTCGATCAGAGGGTTCTTGGGGGCCTTGCTAGACGACGACTTGGTCGAAAAGGGGGCGGGAGCGGGCTTCTTTCCTTTGGCGGGCTGTCATTGAGTGTCAGTTAACGTACTTTTTTTTTACAATCAAAAAAGGTACACACCGATCCACTCTACAGTCTCGCACGAAGTTCATCGGTTTGGAGACTCAGCCAATAAATCTCGGGTAGTCTGGCACTACGCTAAGAAGCGGGTCAAGCCCAATCTTCTTGTTGTGATACCAAACCTTCACCCTTCTTCAATAAAGAAGAAGACTGTACCCGGTGAGTCTTACGACTCTCTCAGATGTTTAAAACAACAATCCATGTCTACTGCTTGTCTATCCAGACATCTGGAAACCTTTGAGAACCTCATGCTTGAATGCAGAGCGGCACATTCGATGGTCCTTTACACCGGGCTACTTACCATTTTTACTGATGTGTCGAAGGGATGAAGATCGAATTTTGAAAAGTGTCGGCCTAATTAAAAAGTGTTGTTTCCCAATTCGGCAGAGGATGCGGCAACATTAAAGCAGTCACAAGTATTTCCTATTTAGGGTAAGAGACTTGCGCGCGTTAATTGCAACCCTTGCAACACTACACAAGCCCTCATCACGTGACCATAGGCTTATCTAGGGCTGCATATCGGCAACTAATCAACTCTGGCAACGAGTCATTGTTCCTCAACTCCTCTTTCAGCTTTCTGGCAAACCTCTCACTTGCAAAATAAAGAGGATCCAATGTTTCAGGACGCACCCTCGCATCTTCGCGTGGTGCTGTCGGGCATGGCAGGCTCGGCGAGCCTTGCCTGTTGGATTGTTTTACTACTACCTCAGCTTATCGAGCAATGGCGCCTTAAGAGCGCCGACGGTATTTCCATTGGGTTCCTTGTGATTTGGCTACTTGGAGACGTGACGAACCTTGCTGGCTCGCTATGGGCTGCTCTACGACCCGAAGTAGTTCTCCTCGCCGTCTGGTATTGTCTTGCTGACTCGCTTATCCTTGGCTCATACTTCTACTACAAGCGTCTAGCCAAGCTTACTGAACTTCGTCAACAGAAACGACGTGCTCATTCGACGGAACAGGACGAGAATGCACCGCTGCTAGACCGCCGCAATTCGGCGTCACGAAAGCGGTCCTCGGGAGGCTCAACGGAGCGCCGACATTCTCACTCACACCACCAACATCATGATAACCGTCGTGACTCACTGAGCTCAATTGTACTGGACACCTCGTCACAATCAACCATGTGGACACAGGTCCTAGCTCCAGTGCTGTTTGTCATTGGTGCAGGTCTTCTGGGCTACTTTTTATCGGATGGCGACGTGTCTGTTCCTGAAGATGACGACACTGCTCAGCTTTCTCTGGGCCCCCAGATTCTTGGTTACCTATCGGCGGTTCTATACTTGAGTGCTCGTATCCCACAAATCATCCAAAACCATCAGAGACGGTCGGTGTATGGCCTGTCTCTTGTGTTTTTTGTGTTTTCCATTCTTGGAAACCTCACTTACGCTGGTGGCATTCTCATTTATCGTTCTGACCACGACTGGGTCAAGCTCTACTTCCCCTGGCTGCTTGGATCTCTTGGTACAATTGTAGAAGATGTCATTATCTTTGTGCAATTCTACGTCTACCGAGAACAACAACCTCACGACCCTGAGTCGGCTGTTACTGAGTAGTCGGTTCTATTTGTGCCCCCGCCGCCAGCTATGAAGCCCGCATTGTAACAAAAACCATCACTCAAGAATGCATTGTACATTAAGAAAAATATATGTCACGAACCGTGAAGATTCAGCAGTCAGTAAATGAGGTCCAGCATTGTCAGTATGTTTCGTCATGCTACTCCATTTTTTTTTATCATTTTGACAACACCTCGGGCATGGCCATCATCTTGACTACCAGCGACGTCCAACCGAGAAAGTTGTGGAATCCCTTGCCAAGACCCGTGTTGGAGTCATAGTTCTCCCATGCGTAGCCGGTGCGCTGCCAGTTGTCATATACATTGGATACGACATTGACACGAAGCTCCTTGTAGGCTTTACCACAATTGGCACGATCCGCAGCAGACGTTTTAGGGTGTGTGCCATAGTGCTGAAGCGCTTCGAGAATCATAAAGTTCATGTTGATCCAGATGGGTCCTCTCCAGTAGTTCTCTTCGGTGCCAAAGTACTTGTCTGTCTTTGCAAGACTTCGGATTCCATATGGCGTCCAAAGACCCTTGGGGTCCGTGATATCATTGAGAATGTACTTCAGATGCTTGGACGAGGGGTCCACGATCTTGAGCAAAAACGGCATCAAACTCACATAGCCCTTGTGGCAGACATGAACGCTTTCTTCAAAGTCATCAACCGTCACGTCACAGTACATGCGGGCTTCTTCGTTCCAGTGTAGGTCATCAAGATTACGAACAATCGCCGTCTCAATTCGGGTATACTCTGCAACGTCTTCAGTCTTACCGAGAACTTCAGCCACGTCTTTGAGAGAACGAGTCATCATTCCGATCCAACACAGCAGGTCAACGTGAAGCTCACCATCATGAGGCATAGGAGCACGAGGATAATCATCAAGGCCGCTTGTCAAGCAGTGGTTGGGCGTGCGGCCTCTCCACATGTAGCCTTCAACAGGCGAAAAGGACTCACGGTCCCAGTCGCGGATCTCGCCTTTTTGGGTTCGACGGAACCAGTCATAGTGTCGCTGCAGCTTCGGATATATGCTCTCAGCATAATGCAGTAGCAGCTCGGGGTACTGAATGTGAGCCGAGCCCATTTCCAGTCCCATGTCAAAGAAATTTGGGTTATCAGGCTGTATCCAGTTCTGGGACATCTTCACAATGTTGGAGAAGAGCAACATGAGAGTGGGTGGGTTGGCGTACCGCGGATTCTGCATCTGGAACTGAGCTGGCACCTTACTGCGGGCCTCCAAGCCAAGAATCTGTTCACGAGCAATCCAACCGTCGTCGTCCACGAGCTGGAACCAACTCTTGAGGATCTCGAGCGTGAAATCAGCATCAAAATCAAGAATAGGAATAAGATGGAAGCCCTCGTCCCAGTAGAATCCACGCGGGAAAAACGGGCGACTTGGAACAGCCGAAAGTAGCTCGTATGGTCCCTCTTCCTGAGGAGGTAGTGGCACTGAATCTTCATAGTCATCGTCATCTTCAGGACCATTTCGGTCGACAAGCGACGTTCCGTAAAAGTAACCAACACCTCCAATAAGACTGGATAGAAGCTCTTTAGCAAATAGCTCGTGCTGTTGCGAGTCAAACGGCGCCTGGAACTCGTAGGCTCTCTTGAATTTTTCGTCCATTGAGTTGAGCGACACCTCAACAAAGTTGGCCAAATTCTTGGTAGTGATGCGTTCTTCGGCAGCAAGGGCCTCCGGGTTAAAAGCGACATCGAACTCAAACTCGCCCTCGAATACCTTTTCAAAAAAGTGCATGTTTCCCTTGAGGTCGCTGCGGTTCTCCAACAGAAATACGTTCCACGCAGGTAGACTCATTGGATCGGCTACACGCTGCGACAGAGTGTTGATGTTGTCCTGGACAAATGTGAGGAAGATGTCGCGAGCCACCCAGGTGTTGTCGTCGGGGATATTGAGACTAGCGTAGTGCCAGTTCTCAGCAGGCTTGAGCTCTTCTTCTTTGGTTCCTCTAGACTCAGGGAACCTATTGGACTCTGCTGGTGAGATATCAATAACAAAGTTATCCAAGTCGGGAGAGGACCCCTTCAATCTGACATCTCCACTGAGGCCATGAGGTGTAAGCTGGCTCTCCAGATCGAGCCTTCCCCCGCCCTCCAACGAAGCGTAAAACACCATTGTCGTGAGCTGGTCGGAGCTCTTGGGCAATCCCTTGACGCGAACTGCCCAACTTCCCGAGTCTGTCTTGACAAACTGTGTCTGAAGCTCAACCTCGTTCTTGTTGTCGCGAATGACCTGGACTCCACCGGTTCGAGGGTCGTATGACTGCCATCCAAAGCCCTGGTTGTCATCATGTTCGTGGCAAACGTGTCGAAAGTGGTCAATTCCCTCAAAAGTCGTCGAGTTAAACCACATGAGACCAGCCATGAGTGAATGCGGTAGACCACGAGGCCGAACACCAAAGTATAAGTTACTTCTATACGGACCCCATAGCAACGAAGCATTGGCCTGGCGCGTATACTCGGACAAGATGGGAGCCACGTCCGAGGTCGCCGCCGACGAGAATCCCATCATCCCGATAAAAAGGACGCCTAGCAGGCTCCATAGGCCCAGCAATGGAACAGATACTCGCGCCATTGTGTTGTGAATTGCAGGAAGAAGCCACAAAAGTGACAAGATCACGTCGCGGAAACGCGGCTTTAATTTGTTACTTTACCCCTGATTTTTGGGACCTAATCTGTCATTATACGCGACACAAGAAGAGCAACAAATGGACGAGGACAAAGGCGATGAGGTGGCTCCTGAACCTCGAGACCCATTGGAGATAGTTCATGAGATATCACAGATCCTCAATGCCGAGATCTCGCGCGAAACACTGCAAATCTGCCACGAACTGTGCAAGCTCGGAGTGCATCCAAATGCTCTAGTTGTATGTAATACCTCATAGTATGATACCTTTTGAATGTTCTAATACAGGAAATTATACAGAGATTACGAGATAAGAAGTGAGGGATTCATGGCGTGGGAATACTGGAAGATGAGGTGAAACAGAGGCTTTTTTCGTCGTTGATATGATCCAGCTGCGGAAACTCGTCAACCAAATCCATCGGCACGTCTTTTGGAACGTCGTTGGACGCGTAGAGCACGCTGAGAGGGCCGTGATTGAGAGTATCTCTGTGATGGCTGTGATGCTCGCTCAGTCCATGAGGTACTCTGACTCTGTGAAGACTGTGAGTCGGAGAATTGAGGTGTTTCCGACTGCCGCCATCGGTTTGAAACTGACGGCATCTGACCCATCTGACCTGCCTTGACTTTTGATTTGGGCTGTCTACGACGTGTTCGTGGCGGCGATAATGGCTGCTGGACTCGCGTACCAAGCGGTTGCCATTCGTAATGGCCTGGATCCTGGCCTATAGGCCATTCATCAAGCAGCTGATTTGTTGTGTCCTTGAATATTGTTTCGCCAACTTTAGTATATTTCGAAATAGACTTGAGAATTGGCAGTGTTTCGGTCTCGTTCTCGGTCTCGCTGTCGTGCTCAGCGTGTACTGCGATGCTGGCCATAGCCATATCAAGAACTATATGGACACACAGCTTCTCACGACGCTCCAAAACTTCTCGGGGCATCTGAAGATCTCGAATAGGGTCAACCCAGATGCTGACAAGATGCCTGTGCATGTCTTTGAGGCCGCTCACCACTGATTCGTCGAATAGAAGATTCGTTCCTTGTACAACATTGGAAACCTGGATAGCGCTCTCCTTGTACTGCTCTACTAGCTGGAACAGCATCTCGTCGAATTCAGCAATGTTACGGCACAACCGTGTCATTGGAGCCAGCTCACTCAGAAATGCGACAGTCCGCTTACTTGATGCAAAGTATTCGTTAATCTTTGTACCGATTTCAAGAGCCAGCTGCTCTAGGTATTTTGTATCGTTTTCAGCATCTGAAGGCACATGCTCACCGTCAAATGCATAACTGTAAGCCTTTCGCAGGTCGAGCCAGACAGCAGGCCAGTGCTCAAGACCACGCAGGTCGTAGTCTTCCCTTTTGTCCTTGTCATAAGAACAGTCAAGCACATCGTCTTCATGTCCCACGTATTCACCGGCAAGAGGGCGTTTGTGGGGCGGATCAAGCTCAGCTATTCGGGCGTTACTGTCTGTAGAAAGAATGTTACAATAGAGGCCATAGTCGGTTGATAAGCGGACAGAAGCCAAAAAACGCGCGTCCTCCTCAGTGCCGAACTCATCGTCGTCGTCGTTAATTGGGACAGTAAGAGCGCTCTGCGTCACAATTCCCGGTGCTGTGACGTAGCTGTAGGGATCATCAGCAGATACCGGCATACCAGATGCCTCGGTGAACTGATATACGACAGATAATGGGCTTGTGCGAGAATGCACAGACACCATTGTCACGTCATCGACAGTAGCAAGGTCCATGAAAATGCTGGAATCCTTAGTATGCAAGAAGTGGTCCCATGTCAGAATGGGCGACTGAGGTTTGCGAAGGTCCAGCCATCGCAAACCGTTGTTCAGCAGAAGCATCATGTCATGATCATTTGAAGAAACACGAGAGACGTCGTAAACTTCTGTCGGATCGCGGTCAGTCCGAACAGTGACTGTTAGAGATGGTTTGGCCGGAGTGCGGATATCATAGATGTTCATGAACTGCCTGTTACAAGCAACTAGAGAATTAACATCCGAGCCCCAACAAAGTGTGTTCCATCGTGACAGTGTCTGAGTGTAGCGGTGGACGATGCTCGAGGCAACTGGCGGCGCACCACCTCGCGTGATGTCCCATAAGCCCCAGAGGCCCTGGCTCGTAATGATGGCCATCTGAGACCAACTCCATGGACTGAAAGTGGCATGGGCATGACTCAAAGAATCGAAGCTGTTTTCAACGGGCTGTGTGGAACCGAATGATCGCACAGGTACAGTGAACTCACACGCAATGGCTGGCTTTGAACGTGACATTCCAAGCGACACAACCGACGTTCCTACATCGGTTCGAGCCAACAAAAACGGAGCCACCGATGGCTCGGGGTCGGCAAACTCGACTTGCTTGACAAGACTCGACAGTTCACAAGATGCCTGCGGTCCAAGAACCGGCAGATCGATCTCCGAGTCCTGTGCGAGATGTGCTCTTCGCTTCAATAGAGCCACATTGATACTCGTACCACCTAGACCTCCAGCAAACGCCAGCGCTCGCACATCCTTTGTACTTTCATCTTCATCTTCGTCATCGTCATCGTTGTCTTCTTCTTCTTGGTTGGGCTGTG
The DNA here is from genome assembly GCA_030556845.1 of Sugiyamaella floridensis. NCBI lineage: Eukaryota > Fungi > Ascomycota > Dipodascomycetes > Dipodascales > Trichomonascaceae > Sugiyamaella > Sugiyamaella floridensis. Next base: position 35,780 of record JAKTUT010000042.1, on the reverse strand, counting down.
GTGGTGGAATGAGTCCTGTTGCAACCAGAGACCCCATCAACGGGTCAAACCCGTGAGCCGAAGACACATTGAACGATTCTGATTTGAGCTCGTTGACTAGCCCGCTAGGCACAAAAGATTGTGAAATTGTGTCGTAAACAGTCTGCTTCTCCGTGTCACGAACACTGGCCGCGTACTTTGGCACTTCCCATCCTGGAGGCCGCTCATACAGAGTATAAGCTCCAGCTATGGGCTGAAACCGGTGTCCAAGTCCCTTTCTTCGTGCAAACTGGAAAGGTGTATCAGAATTGGTTTGAGGAAGATACAATAAGGCCCCATCGTGTCCATAACTGAGCCTAGGACCGCGCCTGACCTGGGCTGGCCACATCTCAGGGGGTGAGAAAACCTTAGCCGTGTAGAAGATATAAAATATCAACTGTCAGTTCTTCACGGCTGTGAAGTTGTTAAAGAATCAGTTTTGTATGACTGTGGAAGTTTGTTAATCTGTTTGTAATGATTGACATTAGCATTATAATCTATTAGCTAATGAATAATAATAGTAAAATCAAGAAAAAAAAAGTCATGAGTATATTTTCGGTGACGAAACCATTGTACTGGTTATCTATGTACGATAAGATTACTTCTCGAATCGTAGATCCCAGCCCATCTGCGGTCCGTAAGTAGGCAACAGGTCAGCAACATTCTGTACATCCTTGTCTCCACGTCCAGACAGACAGATGACAATGTTCTGATCGGGAGACATGGTCTTGGCGAGCTCAGCAGCTCCATACACAGCATGTGACGACTCCATGGCAGGAATGATACCCTCAGACTCGGACAACAGACGGAAACCTTTGAGAGCCTCAACATCGGTGGCCGACACAAACTCAGCACGGCCACTGTCCTTCCACGACGACAATTCGGGACCAACTCCAGGATAGTCAAGACCTGCAGAGATGGAATGCGTGTCCTGGACCTGGCCATCTTCGTTCTGCAAAATGTACGTTTTAGCACCATGCAAAACACCAGGCCGACCGGCATTCAGCGTAGCACTGTGCTTCTTAGTATCAAGACCCTCACCACCAGCTTCAACACCAACTAAACGCACCGATGTGTCCTTGATAAATGGAGCAAACATACCAGAGCAGTTGGAACCTCCACCAACACATGCAACAACAGCATCAGGTAGCTTGCCGTCATTTAGCTTGGCAAACTGTTCCTTGGTCTCGTTTCCAATGACACTCTGGAACGTGCGTACCATCGTAGGGTAGGGATGAGGACCGGTAGCAGAGCCTAGAACATAGTGGGTGTCGTCAATGCGAGTGACCCACGCACGCAATGCTTCACTGCAAGCATCACGCAGGGTACGCGTACCAGCAGTGACAGGAACAACCGTGGCTCCAAGAAGCCTCATGCGGAACACATTAAGAGCCTGGCGGCGACAGTCTTCCTCTCCCATGTAAACAGTGCATTCAAGACCAAACTTAGCAGCAACAGTGGCAGTAGCAACACCATGCTGGCCAGCACCGGTCTCGGCAATGACGCGCTTCTTTCCAAGACGACGGGCAACCAGCACCTGCGCCAGCGCATTGTTGATCTTGTGTGATCCGGTGTGGTTGAGATCCTCACGTTTGAGCCAGATCTTGGCACCACCAACACGCTCAGTAAGACGGTCGGCAAGATGAAGGTTCGAAGGACGGCCCATATAAGGGTAGTACGAGCGCAGCTCAGTCCAGAACTCGGGGTCCTTCACCGCCTCGTTGAAACCGACCTCGAGCTCCGAAAGGCACTTGTGCAGCGATTCAGGAACATACTGGCCACCAAACTGACCAAAACGGTCAACAAGATCACGGAACTGGTCACGCTGCTTCTGATCCTCGACGGCCAAGTCGGCAGCGTCCGACAGAGAAGGCTCGCCCTCAATGGGAGTGCGAGGGATGATGCTAACTTCACGGCCGCCAACAAGCTCGTTGACAAAGGACTTGAGGGACTCGGCCCGTTCCTCGGCAGGCACAGAGTCAATGAGCTCAATAAGGTAACTTCCGACAACGATTCCGTCAGCCACTGGGCTCACAGTGAGGTAGTGCTCGCGGGTGCTGATTCCAAAACCCACAGCTAGCGGCTTCGAGCCCGAGAACTTGCGCACACGAGTGAGCAACGTTGAAACATTCTTATCCAGACCTCCAGAAGTACCAGTAGTGCCCATACGAGACACCACATAGAGGAACGAGTCAGCAATGGGGGCAAGAACAGCCAGACGCTCGTCGGTCGTAGAAGGCGCAATCAGTGGGATATAGCTGAGTCCCTCCGAGGCAGCGACGTCGCGGAATCGGGATGCCTCCTCAGGTGGTAGGTCCACGAGTAGAAAGCCATCGGCCCCCACGCGATTCGCATCCTTGACCATTTTGGTCTCGCCGTACTGCAGCACGGGGTTGTAATAGCCCATGAGGATAATAGGCACATGGACACCAGCAGTACGGGCCTTTTGCACAAGATCCAGCACAACAGGCATGGTGACACCATTTTCGAGAGCAACAGTGTTAGTTTTCTGAATAGCAGGACCATCAGCAATGGGATCCGTGAATGGCATGCCCAGCTCAATGAGGTCAGTGCCTCCGGCCTGTAGAGCTAGTAGAAGCGGCACCGTTTCCTGGATTGTGGGGTATCCAGCAGTAATAAATGTGACCATGACATTGCGGCCCTCGGCCTTGCACTTTGCAAATGTAGCATTCAAATGAGCCGACATTTTGGAGTGGGAGTGGGGTGGGTCTGGTGGAGAAAGGTCGTAGTTCGGGCGAAGATGACTGAATATTTATCATGAGCCGTTGCCCTTACCCTGAAAGGATACGAGGTGAATGAATGAGTCAAAGAGTTGATGAGTCGAGGCAAACGGGATAACAAGCAATGCCACTAGGTTGAGCAGAATGTCCAAAGAGTCAATGACAAACTCAGGTAGAGGAGAATTGAGCCGAGGCACGGGCTCTGTGTCGACCGAAGCTTCCTTAGTGCGGCTATCCCCTGATTTGACACTGTCCATAGTGTAACGGAGACGAGTCATGAGACTGTGACAAAGTTTCCAGAAAAGACAATACACAGGATCCTTTAGAGACAGAAGTGTATAAAGCTCAACCAAGTATAAAATGGTTGTGAATGATGTACACTTTACTATGACCATTCTGGTGTTGATCACATATTGACAAACTTCATCGAGTCGTCAAGAACGATGGCGTCTTCCTGAGACATGCCAGAACGCGCGAAATTGTTGGTTGGCACGGGTTTCTGTGGATCGGCTTTACTACTGGCCACAGCTTCGGCCATAGCAGCCCGCTCTTTACGTCCGAGCTCGAGAATAGGACTACATTCCTGATACGTGCGAATGAAGTCTTCAATGTCGTTATTCCACGTTGTAACATCGTTAACAGTGCGGGCGAAGGCTGTCGAGGCTAGTTAGAAGTGCAAAGAACCTGAAATAAACCACCTATACACACCTGGTTCACGCTCGTCCATATGAGCGAGACCTCTTAGGACATTTGGTAGGTCTGCACGGAGCTTGTATAACTTGAGTTAGCTAGCAATGAGACGACCGCGTATTTGCACCCACCTTTGCTTGAATTTCAACCAGCTGTTCAAGCGATTTCTCGAGATCAAGCTCGTCCGCGGGTGGCTGCTCACTGGATTCAGTCGTCATCTGTGAAGTAGACATGTCGTCAAGTTCGATAGACCGCTTCATGCAATTATATACCCTAGCCCGTGTTCAAGTCCCCGGATTTCAGTTGTTGTGATGGAAGCAACCGTTGAACCCAGTCAGTAGTGAATTAACATTGTACTAATATCTTTGAGTATATTACAGTAGTATATTACAGTAGTGTATTACAATTGTACTAATAACTGTGAGTATATTGGATGATTTTGGCAGTTATTTGATACCTATTACTATAGATGTGTACCAGTTCCTATAGAAATTAGTTAGAGCATATGAACATACTAAATAAATAAGTGAGGTTCCATAGGAGAAGCACCAGTAATGATGAGGAGTACAAATTAACCCACAAAGTAGGGATTCAGCGAGACTGTCAAGAGTAATGACAGTTTGACGAGAAGAGTACACAAGGTACAGTGGCTCAACATTGACTCGTGTACTATCACTTCTTACGACGAATTGTCACTAGGTCTCCCTCACGAGCCCATGAACTACTCAATTCATCCCACGAGACTCCCACAAGTTTCTCAACAGAATCTACTTTCATGGTCATGTAAGACTTGGATAGAACCGCAGTAGCAGTGGACACAACTGCCAGTTTGGCTTGATGAAGCACTTGTGCACGGATGAAATCAGACTCATGATCCAAGCACCAGAACCACGCTGTATAATTGCGCGTAGAAAGTGCACGAACTACAGACCAGGCCAGCTTGTCCTGTGGTGCAAATCTCTCGAGAACCGTGTAAGCAAGACTCAGATCATGCTTTATATGTGCAGTGTGGTATGCGTAAACAGCTGCCATTTGTGCCAGTTCGGTGGGTTCAAGAGGAGTCTTGGTATGTATAACATCAAGAACATGTGCAATGCTAGGAGATAGGGCCTCATGTTTGGCAAAAATGACTGATATGCGGACCGAAAATAGAAACACGTCCTTATGGAGGGGATCCGAATGTAGTGGCAGTAGAGCTTCTCGCAGCTTTCCTGTGTTAACACTCACGACAAGTCACAAGTGTTTGAGCGTGAATGTCAGATTCAGCTCCTATACCACGAGAAAAACAACTTACGAAGTGACATAAGAACCGCTTCTTTAGCCTCTGTTGACGGAGCCATGGCAGCTGACGATTTGCTGGTTGGTCGCGAAGTCCCGTCGATTCCTAAGGCTTTCAGCGCTTGGTCATCACATAACCCTCGACACTCTGTTAACACTGTACAAAGACTTACACCATTTCTGTATAACCAACCTTTTGTCGAACTTCATCAAAGTAGGTCTGGCGAGCTTGTGGGTCGTTCCGTAATCTCGTTAGATCATGTCTCTTCTTCGGCTCCATCTAACCTACCGATCATCTTCACCGCGGCTCACAAGACCGAAATCCGACTTTGGAGTTGTCTGGAACCTGGCTGCTCGTATGCGCCGTTTTTCATCGTCCTCTCCTTGCGATTGAAGTCGCTGTCGTGGAGTTCGATACGCCATGAATATGGCAAAGATGATCCGAGAGAGAATATCCATGTATCGTGAACTACCCTGTCATAATGCAGGGACTGCAGCTTTTGACGTGGGGAAACAATCATATCACCTAAATATATAAAGGTAATCTGCCGAGACAGGATTAGATATCAAACTATCATTTCCATTAAACTATCACCTCATCAGATTTAAGATTTTAAAGGTAAAGATTTTATTAAAATTATTCCGTCCAGGTTTACAGTAAGTTATTACTATTCATTAGAGCGTTCATGCATCGTGTAACGCCGGTACTGTCTGTTCATTCCCATAGTCTGGCAACACCGCTTCATATGTTATACAGCATTAATGCGACCGGCGCAACATTAGCGGAATAAGTACAAAACACAAAATACACGTTCCCATCAGCGTAATAGTGAATGATCTGTTGTAACATGAGCGACCAGCAGTACACACGCGGTGTCCTGCATCGTCGAGCGTTGAGTTCGAATCGTACATGACTCCAAACAACATATTAAGTAGGTACGACACAGGGACAGGTGAAAGTGACAACAAGCCCCAGTTTTGACTGAAATGACGCATGCCAAAAGTGTCTCCAATGATCGTGGGATACGTACCGTAGCAGATACCGTACGCAAATCCCGTGGCACTGGAGACAAGCCACAGGTACGAGGCGCTCGACACAGTCAGAGCCAGAATCTGCGCAAGCATACTCACGACACCAGCACCTAGAAGTAGCGTCTTGCGTGGTAGTCCATAGTGAACACGAATGTAATCAGATAAGAAACCGCTGGCGAGCCGGCCGCCAAAACTCGCAATCGAAATGGCACTTACTTGTAGCGCCTGGGAATGCTGGACCTGGGTCGCATCCACAGAGCCAGCTGCCAGAGCGCGAACACAGTACCCACACGAGTAAATGTACATTTGGCTGATACCTCCAATCAGACCCATGACGGCGAAGTTGAGCCAAAACTGCCGTGATCGCAGTAATCGTGATCCGTGGATATCAATGGCCGATTCTCCATGCTCTTCCTTTTCTCGAAGAGCAATGACAGCAGGCTTTTCGCCCTCATTGGCTTGCACCACTCCGCCTACTGCGTGAGCGACCTGAAGAGGCATGAATCGTACAAATGGAATGGTGACAACGAAGATACTGGCGGGGACAATCGATAGCACCTGTAACAGCCCGTAAGTATCACCTGGAGCAATCATTGAGCCCATAGTCGAGAACATCATAGCACTGAGACCAAAAGCGGCCATAGGTACTGAAGTTGCAAGACCTCGTGACGCCGGGAAGTTGAGAGCTGCGCACTTCACAAGAGCTGCAAAACAAAAAGTGCTTCCAGAACCAACCATTAACAGAGCAGTTGCCAGTATAGGGACGGAAGAAAGATGTGAAGCAAACGCATTGCGGATAACAAAGTACCCAATGAAAACCGCTAGAGTGCCAATAACTAGTGGACTTTTGTTAGATGATCGGGACAGATCCGCACAGACCATGTGTCACTCACATTGTAGGGCCCTTTTTATCAACAAGCACGCCCGCAATAGGTCCTGTTAATGCCATTCCCAGATTTCCAATCATTCCTATTACCGACGAGGATGTCGCGTTCAACTGGAGCTCCGAAGCCAACTGTGGAGCATATGCTGAATAGAGGTACATGGTGCCGCATCCAAGACCTGCAGTTAGACGCGTTTGAAGCGCTGCAATTAAGCTGTTTTAGTACCCACCTCCTAGGAAACACGCGCCTATTGACAGCGCCAACTCCACATCGTGGCCCGTTCTGCCCATCGTGTAGTGAGACGGTGAGATGAGCTCAAGTACGCAGTCGTGGGATTAATACTTTAGTTTCTTGGCGTCACGTGATCCAAGGAAGATATGCATATAGCCTTCTTCCTAGATCTCGATCTCTCTTCTGCTTCTCCGGACTCCATCTCGGATGCGCGTCTCTTATGTGGGGAGAGCTCGTGAAGCACTTCGAATAGCCTTGTTTGGTACAGATAACTTCACAGTCAGCTCATTGAAGGCCCTACATCACTATAAGCAAGAGAAGCCTTGGGATATAGAGGCTTTAGATGTTATTACGAGACCTCCAAAGGCAGCAGGACGAGGTTTAAAACATCTGAAAGAAGCTCCTGCTGCTTTATACGCCTTTGAAAATGATATTCCAGTACGCCGAGCCGAAACTTCCACAGATATTATTGATTTGTGCTGCAATGATTACAATCTGGCCGTAGCTGTGTCTTATGGCAAGCTCATCCCTGAACAATTTCTCACAAACGTCCGATATGGTGGTCTAAATGTCCACCCATCGCTGTTACCAATGCTAAGTGGCCCTGCGCCACTTCACAGGGCCCTTCTTCAAGAGTGTAGCTTTACAGGAGTAACTATCCAAACGCTTCACCCTACAAAATTTGACCGTGGTCGCATTCTACTTCACACTCCAGAGGTAGCAATTCACCCCGAGGAAACTGTTGCTTCCCTCGAAGAAAAACTAGGGCTTCTAGGAGCTGAAGCCCTGACTGAAGTCATTGCAGATAGGCGGTTTGAAGATCCGCTGTGGGTCTGTCCTACATCCGATAAATATCCACGATCTTACGCTGGAAAGCTTCACCCAAAAGACAAACTCGTTGATTTTCAACAAATGACCGTGTCTCAACTGTGCATGCGATCCCGTGTTCTTGGACGCCTTCTTACTTATCAACCTGTGGTTCTTAAACGGAACTCCACCTCAAAAAGGCTTTATATTGATGGTTTGTCTGATGCTACTAAGATCGTGTCTGCTGAAACTCTGAAGTTACTCAATGCTGCACCAGTTGGTCACTATGACATCTTGCCGTCGACCGGTGGATGCAAGATGTTTGTGGTGCGTGTCATTGATGGATTCCTGGCAGTCTCTACTCTCCTCTTGGAAGGATACGCGCCGCAACTTCCTGAGCAATTTGAACTGTCAATGCGCAAACGAGGAATCCACGAAAAGGTGTTTATCACGGTGTGATGAAAGATGAGAATATTTCTAGTAGGACCTTGGATATGGTGAGCAGGTCGTGGAATGATACTGATAAAAAGGAGAGTGAGAAGAGGAACTGCTGAATTCTACGACTGTAATCGTCTTCTGATGAAGCAGTTTTTGTTTCATAGTATACAGCCATATTCTCGTTGATTCTTAGTTATTTATTAATTTATTCACTGTGACCAGTGAGTTGAATGAGCAGACGACTGTTATAAACAAGGACTACAATGACAGATGCAAAGTCTGAATTGGGTCAATATACAGCAGTGTCGGATGGAACGTGTACCAATTGACCCTCTTCTTGGCGACTTGAACTTCTTCAAATTCTCAATCATACATTTGTATCAATATGACGAAGTTCAAGTTACAAACTACGAGATTGTTTGCAACCGGCGGTTGTATCGAGTGACCGCCGCTGCTATTTCTTTGAACAAGAAACGCTGCGTATCGGAATCCGCAACGGGAATGAAGAATGATCCTCGCTCATCTGAATCCCTCAACACAAGCTTGAGGCCGGTGGTGCGACGGTCAACTGATTTTAGTTCCTCATATCTGACTTCCCATTCTGTCTTCATCTTTGAAGCGAAAAGCATGATTATTCGCGCCGAAGTCACAAGAACGACAACATCTTCTCCCGTCATATTGACATGCGCAAGATACTCGTCCTTAAAGTATCGTCCATCGCTAGCAGTCTTCAACAGCTGCTGGCCAACAGCCTCACGTTCAGAATAAGGACGAACAATACCATCAAGGCCGATATGTCGGGCTGGTCTAACTCGCCCAATGACCTCTTCGTCAAACACCGTTGTGGTGTTTCGAACACCTTCACTGACGTTGCTTGCAAGATCAAACAATCCTATAGTAGCCTTAGTCGGTAGACCAACAAGGCCTTTGCCAAATCCTTTAAAGAATCCAGCTGTGCCTTCCTTCATCGCTCCTTCCATCGGTGCAAGTGCGAGTCCAGTGACTCCACTGCTCACACCATCAAAAAAGGACGTAGCTCCCTGAGCAATTCCATAGAGGGCATGCCTAGGTCGATTACGGGTCATAATACGTCGTCGGTTCTGGAACTCCTTGTCGAACGTGGCAGCTGTCAAGCCCTTTGAAACACTTCCTGTAAATTTAGACACACTGTCCGAAATACCGTAGACGGACTTCTTCACGAAACTCAAGCCTCCCTTTGCGATACCAATTCCAAGATCCTGTGGTCGATCACTAATCATAAAGCCATGGTATGGTTCATAAAAGATATCCATGAAGCCGGAGCTGATATTGTTAAACAGGCCGACTGGGTTTCCCAGAAAGTCAGCAGATCCCAGTATTTTGTGGATCTGATATAGGAAACCCTGACTGTAATGAGTTGTGATGGACTGGACTAAAACAGGCAGCTGCGTCCGAACATTTTCCATGAGTAACGCATTGAGCTTGACGGGAGCGTCATTAATGTTTCCGATAGCCATAGTCAAGATATTGAAGAAATATGACACTGCTCCCTGCGATGACGCACGATCTTCCACATTGATCCTCTCAGTGCGGACAAACGATAGATCCATTTGAGCTGGTTGGATATGCAACACCTCAATGTAAAGGTCCAATCCAGCTGAATCTTTCACTGGTTCAGGCACTTCCAGAGACTCATCACACAACAAATCTTTCTCAGTTCCAGCCCAGATGGCGTTCGGATCTTGCACAAATTCCATCAAAGAAAAAAGGAAATCTTCATCCATCTCCAGCGTGATCTGCTGAAGTAGAATTGTTGCATACTTAATGTATGTCACTCCATGCGTGTCATTTCGTACCCTCGAAATCTCTGCTTGCAGTGTGGGATGGTTCTCCATTTCCTTCGTCGACTTAGGGACGACACTGGGGAAAAGAATCACATCGTATTGACCACCATACAGTTGGTTGTCAATCTGAATCCACTTCACCTTGGTCGAAACAGTCTCGTACATCGGAGAAAGGTTATACTTGAGCTCAAATCCGCGGAAAGTAATATAACACAGCTCAACCATGCGTCGGTTAATCAGGGATATACCAAGGCCCTCCAAAGAAATGTTGACCGTCATACCGCTATGATCACGGGTGCCAGCGTCTTTCACACTGAATAAATCAACCTGTGATGAGGTCACATTCAGCTGGGATTGGGAGCTACCCTTCAGCTGATAAATACTCTTGCTTTCATCGTAGGGTGATATAACAAGAGCCTGGAGCGGACCATCAGCCATGACTTTCAAATCAACAATGCCACCACGACCATTTCCTGAGCTCGAAACCTTCATCGGTTGAGGGCTTCCAATCTCTGCAAGTTGAACACGTCTCTCGTGGCCATTGCAAATTATAACCAGCTCTTTAAGCGAAGCAGCGGGGAAATCCCATGCATACGACATCGCGCTCTTGCGTGGTACGCGGTATTTAATGGGTGAGAACCGCGGATGATTGCGTTGCTCAACTCCCTGTTCATCCACGTAAGGGTTGGCTTGGTAGAATATAAATTCATACTCTGTGAAATTGCGGATAGAATAAGGCCAGTTGCCGCCAGCGTCTTGAATATGCAAAAACAAGGTCGCATCTTCCAGCAAAACATCAACCTTCAACAGCATTGTGCCTGTACCATGCTTGAACACCTTCACGTACGTGCGACCCGTGTTCGATAGGACAAATGGCGACGACCACTGTGATTGAGACCCAGAAACGCGCATGCAAAGCTGCTTGCTGTCATGCTCTCGCATAAAGTAAACAGGCATGAGTTTTCCAGGCGCTATCAACATGATCTTTGAGCCATTAGGTTCCCGTAGCTGAATATCTTCGGATAGCTTGTTGCACACGATAAACCTTGGACTGATCGAGACAATTCGAGTGAGCTTATATTTTCCTTGACCCTCAGTGATATGAATACCGACCGAGATCTCCGACTGTCGGTCACTAGATGGAATAGTCACTTCGTACGCGCTTCCAATCGCGTCAAACGACTGCATATCACTTGATGCAGAGTCTCGAACACGAATGGCGGCGCGAGCATGCGGGTCCTCATTTTCAAATGACCACATCTTCGGCTGTGCTTTCTTAATAGAGTCCCCACCGTCAGTAAGCGCTACAGGGGTGACATTCGAAAGCGCCCGGTTACGACCAGCATGAACTTGAAGATCAAGTCCAGTCTTGTTCAAAATGAGATAAGGACTGTAAACGACAATATGGTAGCCAGAAGCAGCGTCACGCTGGTAGTAATGAATGCGAAGGCGTAGGCGCTGACGACCATCCTTCGAATGCGTGGTCATAATCGATTCTCTCGCAAAACCAGTACGAACAGAATTCACAATAGCGAAATCAGTACTCTCGTAACCAGCTTCATCAGGGTGAACGCTTAGCAACAAAAGATCCGAGCGCTGAACGACATGTATAGGGCTGTTTTCACCCTTTTTCAGTACATTTGTCCAGTCCTTCTTAGCCGTCTTGTTGAAGATGCGATATTTGAAGTCAAATGGAAGGAGATTGACCACCTCAATGGGTGCACACAGATTCACAGTCATATAGGGATATGCCCACGTTATAGGCAGGGATTTGTCAAACTCAGCTTCAGCGTGAAAATAGAAAGGCGTACCCATGCGAGCGTTCAACGGCTGGCATGAAATAGAGCTGGGTGACTCAAGAAGATCCTTCCAATAAAGTCCCTCTGAACACCAAGTAAATCCAAGTCGTGCCTCTGGCATGACAAGGATTCGCGACGCGTACACATGTTCAATTGGCACAGCCCGAGATTCACCAGGTTTGAGAGTAATGCTTAAATCCCGGGCTTTATCCACTGTCAACGTCACATCGATATGTGTAGAGTTCCGAATGTTTAAAGTAGACCTGAGCTTAATCTTCTTTAAATGATCCTTGAGAGTGACCTCGCACAAGAGACGATGGCCAGTTCTCTTTGCACCCTGATGCAAAATATGCAAATGCTCACCTTCGCTCGTCACCGATATACCACGGAGAATGTCATATTGGCTGCCCTTCAAATTAACTCCAAGGTTTACTTGCTGGGAATCAGTACTGAGGTTTTCACGAACAAGATGCCAATCATAGAATCTCCAGGGTATCTCCTCGCCATTTTGAATTGTGACAACATTTCCATCGTTAGTACTGTCATCGTTATCAGACCAAACTTCAATAGCGTAACCTGTCTCGTTTGTAATCGTATAAGGAGCATCTGACTCACGAGGCTTCAAAAGGAAGCTGTCATCTTCAGAGTTCTTGCTGACGAATTCAACCGACTGGCTTAGGAGAGCTATTGTTTGCGAAGTAAGCGATACCTCCATCATTCTGCGCGAATAAATATTCACGATTGTACTGTCATCGACTACCGTCCGACTGACATTAAATCCAATATCCCAGGTCTCCACGAGAGGTTCCCAAGCCGACTTGGCTGGGTTGAAAACGTTCACAAACGACTCAGTTGCCATATCAATTCTGATATCAGATGACCAATTCCGAGCACCAACTGTAAAAGGCTTTACGCACATGTCAACAATGGGAAGCTCATGCGCCATGCCAATAATTACAAGCCTCAACCCTTCAAATTCGGCCGTTAAGTCTTCACCTCGAACAATTTTGACCTCTGGCATGCCGGTAGAAGACCGACGTCTTCCACTAGGAACTCTAGCAACGCTGTTCTTCCTAGCACCACTGGCAATGCGGCGCTTCTCGTCCTTGGAAAATCGAGCGTACTTAGGTCCGTTATCGGCAGCAGCCTCGAGCTCTTTCGTTTCATGCTCAGATAATACAGACGCCCGCTGAACAATCTTCAGGGCCAGCAGAATGTCTCTCAGGGACAGTCGAAGAACTAACGGCTCGACCGAAACCTGAACAGAAGACATCTGATGAGTGGCGTCTGACCCACGGGAATCTAGAACAGCAGTCATTGAAAAGTCATCCACGACGCGTAGTCGCTCTTCATTGAACCGGTTCATGTTGCACAAAAACATTCCCACTTTGCTAACTGAGACCGTTGTCGTATTGCGTTCAGAAAGAACCAACTGATCCGCCTTGAACACAATTGCTTCAGAATCTTCAAGAGCAGCATCTGCAAGTAGGATAACAGAGAGGTTCACAACATTAACATGGAAATGCAGTTGAGAGGCTGATTGATCATCTTCCACAACCGTCTCATCGTCTTCTTCTTCATCATCCTCTTCATCCTCTTCGTCCGCCGCACTGGTCGGGTCCACAAGACTGTAGTCGAGGTATCCCTTCAAAGCAAAAAGATAATCCAACGCAAGGATCATTCGCGGGCTGTCAACAGTCAGAAGGGCATCCGTGACATTACTCTTCCGTGTAACTTTGCACATGAATTGGTATTCACAGTGATCCGTTGAAGGGATGATTTCTGTGAACTTGTTTTCACGTTCTGTGCGCGTGTCGTGAACGGTGAAAGAGTGAACATGAATTTCTGAGTCCATATCATCATTGCTTTTAATGCGCAAGTTAATTCCACAATCATTTAGAGAGAATTCTGAAAGGCTACACCGCGCAAGGCTTTCGCCAATCTTCCCTGTTGTGCGTTGGAAAAGAGACAAAGTCACAGTCTTGACAGAGAAATTGAAGTCCAGTTTATCCGCGATGGATGTGTGAGGCGTTGCCGTAACGGCAGGTGTCTTTGGCGACTCTAAGCGTTTAGTTTGTCGAAGCTCCTCCGTTAATTGGTCAACCTCATTATCTTCAAGTCCACTATCAGAAAATATGGCCGGAACACTCCTGCTCAATGCAATCAGGTAGCGACACTGCTGCTCCGTCAATCGGACTTGAATGTCTGAGAGGTGACCTTTAACAGTCATCAATGGTCGATCAATCCCTTCATACTCTGTGACATAAGAAACATCGAAGGTCATATCGATGTTGTCGATAATCTCAAGTTCCTGATAACCAACTTCTGGGTAATAGAACTTCGAAGTGAGCTTAACAGAACGAACACCAGCAGTTAAGTTGTTAGCTATTGCTGATTTGTCTTCAAGCGTCTCAAACTTGTTTGCTGCAAATATTTCTCCCAAATGTGCAACGATAATGTCACGCTCTCCGCCTTCGTGAATTTGGCGCGGGAATACAAAGATTGGCGTGCTGATTATAATATCAAGACGCATCTTGTCCGGATTTTCGATCTGAGTCGCCTGATTCAACGCCATTTGACGAGCCTGATCAAACAAACCCTTCATTTGGTTTAACCGCGATAGGAAAGAGACAATTCTGGTGAATGGCTCTTCTACAAAGTTCACCTTCATCGATCCTAGGCGCAAATATACAAACGAGTTGTAGCTGATGTCGGTTCGAAGTCGATCAAAAGTCTCGTACCGAAAATCAGCGAGCTCATCGCCCTCGACAGTGACGAGTGCACGCAGATTCGGACCTTCATTATCAGTGGTATCATCATGAACAGAGAAGCTGCCAATACGAGACTGAACCTTCATTGTTTCGCCACTGAGAATGACACTTACTGTGGCACTATCCAACTTCACAGTCGACAGCTTCAAACCATCGTCATTGAGAACGAGAATGACGCTCCGCAGATTCACACGAACATCAATCTCACCGGGACTGATTTCTGAGTCGACACCGGCAGTTGATTCCGAGCTGAGTTCAGTAACCTCTTCAACGCGAGGACTATCAGCTGCTTCTTCAGGATTTGTGAACGTAGTGATAACGAAATCCAATAACGTCAGAAACGTTTTCGGCTCAACGACAAATCGAATGGTTGACATTGACACTTCCACCGACTGGTCGTTAATATCAACGTCTGAATCATTCTGCTTTGATCTTCGAACACGTCGGTAATTAACATTAAATAGGTCCGAACCATCATTCGATTTAACGTCATTTTCACTGGAAACGATTCGACGAAGATCTTGATGGGTGTTGGTATCGATGTAATCCTCCAGTGACAATGCGTTCAAACGGACGTCAGCGGTCATCTCGTCATCCAACAAAACATACTTGAGGTTGAAGCCCTCTAGTACCATATCAACGAGAGGTATTTGATCAAGAGTCGTTGTATCAATACAGCGGTGGAGAGAGAGTTCCACCTTGTCGACGGCAAAGTCAAAGACAAATATCTGCTGTTTGAGATCTGACGAGGTGATACTGACAGCAGTCTCAGCATCGGTATCAGTTGCCGTCTCGTCATCACTGATATCCTCATACGGGTCACCGTATGAGTTAGTGCCTGTTTTGAGGAGTTCATGTGTGCTGTGGGTAATTTCTTGATGTTCGGTTGCGTCCTGCGAGTCATCCGAAAAATTCGGAATGGTCTTATCTATAATCTGCATCATAAGCTTGTACTTGGCATCAGACATGGATGCACGGAACAAAGGCAGATGACCAGATATCTTGAATTTGGCCATGCTCTTAGCAGTAGGCAGAATGGACACCTCAACGGTGAAGTCCATGTTGATACGGCCTAGAACAAATGCTGGGTGATCTGTTTCCTCGCCATGCAGGTGCTGCATTGTTTCACGGGCATTGTGTCCCACAAGAACTTGGGTGTCGTGTAGCTGCAGCTTGAACTTGTCGTACATAAGCGATTCAAGTTGTTTCCAATCTTCATCGCTGTACTGATGTGTCTGCTTCTTCTTTACGTCATCAAGGACCTTTGAGTCAGCAAGATCACTTGTCACGGAGATGTGGCCAGCATCGATAATAGCACATGGGGACGACCATGAAGTAATATCCAGAGGGAGTACAATCAACGGCGCCTGAAGATCAAGTCGAATATTGGCGGTTTTGTGTTCTTGCAAAGCATATTCAAGACCAATACGAGTTTGACTACGGATCCCTTCGACAGTAGCTCCGGCAGCATCCATGATGGCACCGATAGTTTCAAGGTGCGTCTTAGGCGGCCGGAAGAAGCGTGCAATAGTCTCCAAGAAGCTTGCATTGTAAAACACAGTGACACTTTTTGTGCGGACAAACAGGGATGAGTCTGCATCTGAATTGAGCGGATTTTTCTCAAAAGCCAACCAAAAGAACGCAGAGTCATTATCTTCTTCCTGTGAGATCAGTGAATGAGCTTTATGATCTTCCAAATCGTGCTGATGGGAGACTTGTTTTACAGTGACAACTTGCTCGTAGAGTGTGCCTTCAGTTTTGTCGTCGACGCGGAATTCATCTAAACTCAGGTTGACAAGGAACGAATCAGGACGCTGAAGGAAGCGAGCCTTGAAGCCGTTGAAAAGCACGGCTGCTATGTCACGGCGGTGGCCACCAGAGGGGCCATGTCTGATAGAGAAGCTACCAGACTCGAGGGCTGCCTCTACTTCCATTGTCAACTGGTCCTGCGGGATCTCTTCCTTCTTGTCCGTTGTCGTCGCTTGTTCATCCCATTCGATAGCATCGTATAACTCTTTACGCTGCTCCTCTGTCATGGTAATGTCTTCATCACTATCGGCCGAGGGTGCTGCCGTGCTGGAGCCCCAGATCCAAGAGGACCAGGTAGACGCAGGTTGAACCTTTGCGAGAATGGCCTTTGCTTGTGCTTTGAGTTTGGCGCGCTCGTGGCGTATTTCTGGTTTAGACAGAGAACGGTAGAGCTTGATGTTGTCGTAACTGAGATCCAACTCCAGCTGTTTGAACTCTTCCAGGTCAGCAGCAGGTAATGGAGTAGACAAATCAATCATCTTCTTGGTGTAAAGCTCCATGTAACGCTTGCGCTTCTCGAGTTGTTCGGCAATGTATTCCCAGCTCCATTCTTGATGTTTTTGATGGACCTGAGCACGCACAGTCTCTGCAGCATAACGGAACCATGCTTTGGGGTCTTCCTGTGCCGAGACAAGTGGACGGAATTTTTTGAACTCCTTTGTTTTCATATAGATGTGAAAGAGCTCTGCCGTCCAGAGGGCGTCGCGATACTGGTCGCTGTCAACGACAAAGCCAAGCTCATCAAAAAGTAGCTGTACTCTTAACTTAGCCTCAGAGGCAGTGGGCAGCTTGTTCAAGGTGATGCGACCCATTCCAGAAACAGGACGAAGGATATACTGAATGTGGTCGGGGTCGGTCGCTGCCACCATCTCCTTGAAGCGGGCGAGAGTAAGCTTAGGGTCTTTGGAGACAATGGACTTTGAGTCAGTGTTCCAGTAGACGGACAATGAGCTGAGTTTGGCGAGCTTTCGGGTGACAGGAGAGGCCTTCTCCAGGAACTTGGGGTTCCAGCCCTGGTCGGTGGAAACAGCCGAGAGTTCACCGAGGGTGAATCCTAATGAGAAGGGGTGGCCAGGCACACTCGTTGAATCTTCATAACGAATATGAATATGGTTGATGGTAATTTGTAGGTTATCAATGATTTTGGTGATAAGGCTTTCGGTGAAGCTCTGGTTCTTGTTGATATCTTCCTGAGAGAGGTCTGATGATGGCGTTGACTTCTCAATGAGGTCCAGCTGGTCGAGTCTATCTCGCTTCAACGCCTGTTCGCGCCGTTCCTCCTCCTCTGCGTTGTATTCTTGTTGTAACGTGGGTCGTGCCAGCAAAAACACGTCGCTGATGCGGACTTTGACGGGTTGGCCTTTAAGATTGCTCCATGGGATTTGCAGCACCAATTCACCCAAATGGCCCTGTAACACGTCAATTGGTAGGCGGAACTTATCAAGAGCCTTTGTAGTTAGAAATGCAAAAAAAAAAAGCCAGATCTCCGCCTTTATACATACCTCTTTCTTGAGCGCAAGGTTCGTCAGTTTGACATCTCCACCCCAGATACCAATGTTAAGCTGTTTAGGGTCAAAGTTCTCGACCTGTTGTTAGACAAAGTGCGCAATGGGTTCCGCGAAACAACATACATAAGAACCCTGGAGTTAGTATTACATAATTCATAACAAACCATTCACAACTTACAAGCACGCGGTTCAGGATGGACGCCACCAAAGACTCCAACATTGTGGGAAGTTTGTGAAGTTCGTGGCAACTGCACTAAGAAAGCGTCCTAAGGGGGGGCTGGGAGCTATCAGGTGATGCGCGGCTACGAGATGAGCGTGGGGGCGTTGTTGATGTTCAGTTCTTAGTTAAGTACGATGAACAAAAAACGTGTACAAAACAAGAAGTGGCTAAGAAATGCAAATGAATGTTATATACATAATCAAGTCTGTCCTACAGCAACTTTGGAGCGGGTTGCTTGCATGACAGAGGCTTGGGTATGGGCAGCTGCAGCCGCGCCATCGCCCGGAGATCATCACCGTTGAAATATGGAGGAGTTGTCAATTGGCCGAGTGTACAACTGATTGTACAAATAAACAAACACTCGGGAGTGGATCGAGTCTTCTACATAAGATCTATGAGACGAACCGCCAGCTCGGCGGCTGCTAGCGTCGTTATACCACCATTGGAGTCGTAGGCTGGTGCTACTTCGACAACATCGGCTCCTACAACATGTAGACCACCAAGGCCTTCAAGAATAGCCAGTAGTTCGCGTGTTGTAAGCCCACCAGGTTCAGGAGTACCTGTTCCTGGAGCATAGACAGGATCCAGCACATCAATGTCAATAGAACTTGTGTTAGTTTGGATTGCCATGACACCAACCAGAAAGAATCTTCCTTACATGTATGTTTTCTTTCCAGACGTATGAGCCCTGATGCTGTCAATGATCCCATCAACACCAAGCCTGTCAACATCACTAGCTCGGAGAGTATCGAATCCACACTCACGGTCGTGTTGGGGGTCCTTGTGACGGCGAATCATTGGAGCTCGAATGCCAACATGAAGGTTCCCATGGTCAACCAAGTAGCCCATTTCATGAGCAAAATGAAGAAACGTTCCATGGTTCAATTGTGAGTAGTCTGAAAGGTTTCCCCCTAAGACTGCTGGGTCCCAGGTGTCAATGTGACTGTCAAAGTGCACGACGACCAGTGGGCCATGGATCTCAGCAGCAGCTCTCAATGCCGCAAATGTAACTGTATGATCGCCTCCAAGAGTCAAGATCTTTGGACCATTGGTTCCCTGTGTTGTTGGATGACTGTGTACAGCTCGGTGAGCGCGATATAGCTGGTCCAGTGCTATACGGTTGTCAAAAGGAGTCATTGGCGCATCAGAACAATCGACAAGAGCCAGTGATTTTGGGCGCTTAACCATGTCAATATACGATTTCCGACGCGAACCATCCCGTATTCCTGCTGGACCAAACCTCGCTCCGGCCCGATATGAAACGGCCGTATCAAACGGGGCCTGAGTTAGTTATTGCGACGAGGAACAACTCTCTGGACTCTTACACCAACAACTGCTATATCAATAGGCTCAGTGCTGTTGTAAGTAAAACACGTATCACTTGTATTCAGATGTGCAAAAGTGACAATCCCTGCAAACAAGACTTCTGTGTTTACAAGGTCATCTACAAACTGGGGATCAGGCAGTTGTACTTCATCGTTCTGCACAACCAGCGGCCGGCTGTCAATTGGACCAAACGCATTGTTCAGAAACGAGGCTGTCACCGTGTTAATCAATGTCGTACACAGAAGGAGCCTCATAATTAACCTGCCAAACAAAACCTCTGACTTCCAAACGGTCATTGCTAAGTTTAAAGATTCCCCAGATTCCCAGGCACTAGGGCATCGCAGGGTTAGGGCACATACATGTCAGTTAACCATCCGGTTGGTCAACGAACTACCATATTGCAGTGGTTATTGTAAAGCCGATACATATTTGTTACATTAGATAATGATATTGAAGTTCTTTAACCATTTAATTCTTGTTGATGTTTATACTGAAGTTCTTTGGGCCTTTCATCCGAGCTCCTCTACTTCCTCTGGCATATACACCTCAAGTATCTCTTATATATATCAACTGAAAAGGTAAAGTAAACTGTAAACTTCATTCACAATATAATCAACCTTCAGTCATGTCCAATTCATCTTTTCCGTCCTGATTCTACTTAAATCCATCCATTTACTTATAAATCCAATCTACTGAAAGCTCCTCTTCTCTAGAGTTTCCCCCCCCTCATCAAGGCACAAAGCCGCATACTTATATCATTTTATGTCATCTCATTTTTGGAAACCTACACACCACTTTACCTACTCAACTCGGTGGATTCCGTCGGCCATTACTATACCATCCAAACCATTCCCGTCTCGTAATTCGCTGTAAAAAGATACATCAGAATGCCAGGAACAAGGCCCTCGACGGGTTGGCTCGCCCGATGGACGGTGCTGGGATCGCGACATGCTCATGGCTCAGCCAAAACCCCGCCTTCGACTCTCGCTTCCTGGGAAGAACGTGTGCGCAGAATCGCACAAACCATCGAGCCCAAGCGCCTATCGCACAACGAACAGAATGACCTTGCTAATGTACTGAAGGGCGCTCTGAACCATGAGCTGCACCGCAAGTCGAGTGTTCGACCCGTCCAGACACACTTCCAGGACCTTTTCAACGGTCTACAAAGCATCACCGCCAACCCCGAGCAGTCGCTAGGCGCACTATCTGATGCTGAGAAAGCTCAGGTTATTGCTAAAATGTCCTCTCAGCACGAAATCATGGCTGCTTTTAACGAACTCTACTATCGAGGAGACCTCACGAGACGAACCGCTTCGGTGATTCTCAAGCACCGCGCTGGCGCCGACATCTCACACATCATCAAACTCATTTACAGCGGCGGCGCAAGTCTGTACAAATGGAGTCCTGCTGACAAGCATATCTTCCAGCTAGAGATTGCTAACCAGTGCTGGGCTCTTGGAGATCAACAACCAGCCCGAGCTCTCATCGTTGACTGCTTCGACAAGGTCTGGGCGCCTGCGCTTGCATCTGCTGTGCTGCCTCCCTCGGTGGCTTTTGGCTTAGGGCGTGCAGTCAGGGCTTTCGGCAGCGTGGATATGCTGGAAAGCTTATTGGTTTCATGGACTAAAGATTCGTTCAAGTCCCTCGATACCAAATCCCCCGTCTCGACGGATGTAATGCTCACCCGCGTATTCATTCCACTCTGGAAAGCCTGCATGACGAGCAACAAGTATTCTTCTGGTTCACTCGTTCTAGAGACTGCAACCAGATGTTGCGAACTATCAGACGACATCAAGGTGTCCAGTGCCAATCCAGCGCTACTATTTGCATCAATTGCTCGTATTGTCGACTCACAACTGGCTGTCAACGCAGAAGCCATGAAATCTGTTTTAGCGCGCGCTGATATCCGCAGACTACCACTACCTACTGCCGACCAGTCCACAGACAAGTCTGTTTCGCATCTCATTGATCTGGCTGCGACTGTAGCTTCTGCCGGAATGACATTACCTGCTCGTGAAATGGCATCTCATTTTGAAGCTTATCTTGGCCACGTTGTCGCCAACTCTAAGCTTAAGGATGACCGGCTTTCTGCCCTGTTAGCAGCTCGAATGGTTCTGCTACAAATGGCTCTCGCCGGCCATTCAGGAACAGTAGACATTCCCGGTCTTGTTGAAATGGCAGCAGTGTCTCGATGACATTTTTTTGTTTCTCTATTTATTTGCATATAATTCTATTTATTTTATCATTAAGCTTGTCAAGTCATCGCTTTCATTTGAGGGCTCTCTCTAGACACACATTCAGGTTACCCGGCCTTCACGACATACTTCGTTTCGAAATGCCCGAGTTGAATCCACCAACGCAACAGGACGCATTGGCTCGTCAGCTGGTTACCCGACGCTGGAACTTTGTGATTCATTTTATACACGCCGTTGTAATCCTTATTCCTCAGAGTCTTTTGTGTTTAAGCTGTTTTAGAGGTCCACACCATGAGTGACAACCTCAATCGTGAGGGCTCCAATGGTGAAGGATCTCAGGACATTCCTGCTCCTTTTACTCTGGAGGGCATAAATGACGCTCCTGACGAAGGCATTCAGACAATTGATGAATCTGCCATACCGCAGCAGAGTGCACCTTCTTTTGAGTCGACATTTGTACCGACTGAACAACACCTTGGAGACGCTCTTGGAGACCCGGTTTCAGATGCCACAAACGAATTGACAGTACTTGCAGATCCTGTATCATCATCTAACAACGACGAAAACGCTCAGCCTGGCTCGACCTCTGCTCCCGCTGTTACTCGACAGCCATTGGCTCTCAAGAGCGACGCTGTACCGTTTGATGTT
The DNA here is from genome assembly GCA_030556845.1 of Sugiyamaella floridensis. Lineage (NCBI taxonomy): Eukaryota > Fungi > Ascomycota > Dipodascomycetes > Dipodascales > Trichomonascaceae > Sugiyamaella > Sugiyamaella floridensis. The sequence continues at coordinate 13,562 of JAKTUT010000042.1, read as the reverse complement.
GTTGCAACCTTTCTGTCTATTGATGCTGCGACCGTTGCAGGACTCCCCAGCGTTGTGATTGAGCGCATATACACCCGCGTCCACGAGTTAGAAGCTTTGAGAAGCCAAAAGCTGTTGGATGATGTTTCTTACGGTGAGTACTTTTCAAACGAAATGCAAAGAAAACCTCCAACTCTAACACAGAACAAGCAGTTCACTCTGCAAATGCCAGAGAGGCAACTATCAAACAACGCCTAGACACTACCCTTAAAGAGCTCGACGAATTCCGACAGAAAGTTGCTCACCTTGAAAAGGAGAAACTTTCCATTCAAGAACAACTGCTGGCTTCGTCGACTGCTACGACTGGTAGCTCTGACACTCTCAAGTCTCTACAGCTGCGGCTCGACACTGTTATCAACGACAAGCGTATCGTTACAGAAGCTCTTGAGCGACGGACTGGTGACCTACGTGAGCTTAGAGACAGCCTAGATGCCGCAAAAGCTCAATCCCTCGAGGCCCGCAAAACGATTGTTGATTTAGAGAACCAGGCACAGCAGATGCGCGCCGAGCAAATGTCTGAGCGTATAAAGCAGCAGGGCGTGGTACAAGAGCTAGAGCTGCTAAAGCGAAGTAACGAATGGCTTGATGGCGAGCTCAAGAAGAAAACGACCGAGTTCAGTAAATTCCGTTCAGACAAATCGACGCTAATTGCTGAACTACAAGCGAAGCATGATTCCCTTGAATCTGAGCACTCCATTCTCACTAAAAATCACCAGGCCTTACAAACGAGGTTTGACGAAGTCTCGCACTCATATGACATGGCACTTGAGAAAATCAAGGATCTTGAGACTTCTGCTACAGTTGCTGAAGAAGGCTTCCGTACAGAGATGTCTGCCCAGCAACGTCTTACAGACCTATGGGAGAAGTCAGCCAAGGAAGCCAAATCTCGTGTTGAAGAGCTTGAGAAGGCTCGTACTGCTGATCGCTCACGTCGTGCCAGCGAGATGGCTCGTCTCAAATCCGAAGCCGAGGAATCTCGGCTCCGCGCAGAAAAGTTGGAGGGTCAACTTCAAGGCTTGGAGGGCCAGCTTGTACATATGCATACTGACGCTGGCTCTGCACCGGGAACGCCGGCTCAGCCTCGAACGCCTCTGCGTACCAATGCCTCGACCAATGGAGCGGCCGTTTTCTCTCCTTCTGCTCAGATCATCTCTCAGATCCAAAAGGGTGGAGTATCTCTTGTTCAGCTATACACAGACTTCCAGGAGACTCGAACACGGCTGGAGAGAGAGCAGCAAAAGAACGAGACTTTGCGCAGTGAAATGGACCAAATCCTGGCAGAAATGGAGGAAAATGCCCCTGCAATTCTGGCGGAGCGCGAAGAGAATCGCCGCCTTGAACTTGAGCTCGCTGACCTCAGCGTACAAGTGGAAACAGCAACAGGGCAGGCCGATGAGTTACGCTCTAAGTTCCAGATCTCTGAATTGCGTTTGAAGGATAGTCTTAAAGAGAACAATCTTTTGTCGCTGCAGATCCGTGATTTGTCACGACAGTTACAGCATCTTCTTGTCCAGCACCAGCTTGAGGCTGACTCTGAAGCTCCTCTGACTTCCCAAGAGAAGGCACAACTCCAGCAGTTGCTCAAGAACACTGGAGACAATGGCGCTGAATCTGACACCCAGAAACTCATCTCCCAGCGACTGGTTCTATTTAAGGACATCATTGAACTGCAGAAGCAGAATGAGAACCTCCTACGAGTTACTCGGGAGCTAGGCCAGAAGATGGAGAATGAAGAAGCCGAAGCAAGGAAGAGATTTGAGGATCTGGAATCTACTGCTGTGAATGAGGCGAAGACCGCCATTCAGCGCCTCCAGGACGACATCAAGACTCTTACCGTGAAGTCAGAGGCAGTGCAGCGGGAACGCGACATGTTCAGAAGGATGTTGTCGAACAGGCAGGGAGATCTACCCACGGAAGGAGGCAGTGAACAGGTACAACAACTAATGTCGGCTAACCGTGAAGTCACAGAAACACTCAAGGAGATCCGCCAGAACTATGAGAGTTACAAGCAAGAGAGTACCATCACTATTCAGACACTGAATGATCAAATTCTGAGTCTACGAAGTGAACGTGAGAAGCTTCAAGTGTCTCTATCAAAGGTAACGAGCCAAGTTGCTCTTGCAAATGAGCGCGCAAAGAATTCCAACAGCAATCTGGATATGCTTCGATCCGAAAATCTTGAACTCAAGAAGCGTAGCCAGCAGCTTCAGGAATCCCTTGCTAAACAGGATGTACGCACTCAAAAAGTTGCAGATGAGCTTGTTGATGCTAAATCGATCTTGGAGAGTGTCAAGAACGAGTCAAGCAATCTCAAGGCTGAAAAATCACTTTGGAAGTCAATTGAGGAACGTATCACGAAGGAGAATGCTGCGTTGCTTGAAGAGAAGGGGCGCCTCAATGGTCTTTTGAAGAATGTGGAGTTGCTTGCGACTGAGCGTGAGACCGCCTATAAGCAGTCGGAACGACGTCTGATGCGTCAAATCGAAACACTTGAAGCCGAAGTCTCATCTCTTAACAAGAAGCTTGCGACTGAGGAGCAGCAAATTAAGGCGTTGAGTGACAAGCGCGAGGTTGAGCAGGTTGAGCTTCAAAGCAAGATTGAAAAACTCACCGTTGAACTGTCAGCAGCCAAGGATGTCCAGGCGTCAGCTGTTTCGGCTCGTACTGACCTTGAGGCTCAGATTGCTGCTCTTAATGGCAAACTCAACCTTTCTGAACAGCGATTGAAGGCATACCAGTCACAAGGAAAATCGGCTCCAGGCGGGGCTGAAGAGCTCGCTCAGCTCCGGGCCCAAATTCAAGACCGTGATGCTCAACTGGTCACTGCAAATCAGCATATTCATGAGCTTACAGAGGTCGCTTCTGCTGCTGAGAAAGCACTTGAGGACATGAATGATTCGCACGACAAGTTTGTCCATGCAACGAATGAGGCTGCATCAGCAAAGGATGCTGAGCTTGCTGATGTAAAGAGCCGCTTGCAGGAAGTCAGCCAGGAGCTTACATCAACTCAGGAAGAGCTAAATGCATTGAAACATCAAGATGCGAGTGGTGCGAAGGCCATTGAGACCGAGAAGGTGAAACTGGAGGGAGAGCTCGCCGCCCTCAAGGAGAACCAATCACGACTGGAGAGTGCGAGAGCAGATCTACAGAAGGATTTGGAGCGCCAATCTGCTATCACCAAGGAAACGCGGGACAACTACGAGAAGGAGTTGGTCAAGCACGCTGATGCGATGTCGACTGTTCAAACGCTACGCGCCCAGGTCAGCGAGTTGCAGACCCATGCAGTCGAACTTACCTCGAAGGCAGAAGCTGCTGCTGCTCAACTGGCTAACTCACAAGCCAGCTGGGAGTCTCAAAAATATAGCTACGAGCACGAGATTGAAGAGCTCAAGTCACGATGCAGCGATTTATCCTCTCACAACAATATCCTTCTTGAACAGCTTGAAACAATTAGTAAACGGGTTGCTAGCCTTCCCAGCAATGGAGCAGATGACAATGCTGTCGACGCGGAGGGTTCCGAAGACAGCCTCCGCGATGTCATCTCGTACCTACGTCGTGAGAAAGAGATTGCTGAGGTCAACCAGGAGAAGATTCAACAGGAGGCACGTCGTCTGCAGCAGCAGCTGGATCACACCATTGCTGCTTTGGACGAAGCTAAATTGGAGCTCGAGAAGGAGCGACAGCGCAAAGCAGATGCGTCGCGAATTTCAGAAGAGCATTCCAAGGTTCTTCAGCAACTTGAGGATCTCAATATTCTTCGTGAAAGTAACTCGTCGCTGCGAAGCCAGAGCAAGTACTACATGTCGAAGGCTCAAGAGGTTGAAGCAGAGCTGCAGGCCACGAAGGACAAATTAGAGCCGTTGGAGACTCAACTACGTGACACTGTTGCTCAGTGCGAGGCTAAAGATGAACAGTTGAAGTTGATTCAGCAGGATAATGAAACTTGGAAGGCACGAGCTCAACAGATTCTTCAGAAGTACCAACGTATTGATCCAGATGAGCTGCGGGCTCTTAAGGAAGAAGTCGAGACGTTGAGATTGAAGAACTCTGATCTCGAGAAGGAAAGAGAGTCGTTGCAGCAACAGCTGGCCGGTAAGCTGGCTTTGCAAGATTCAAAACTGAATGAGCTGGAAGCTAAGAATAAGGAGCTGGAGGCGAAGAACACTGAAGGAGCCGAAGCCCTCAAACGCGTTGAAACAAGATTTGAACGCCTTAAAGCTGAGTCGCAGTCGAAGCTCGGAAAACGACGTGATGAGGCTATTGAGCTGAAGAAGCAGCTAGCAGCAGCAAATAACACGGTTGCCGAGTTGACCAAGCAACATGAAGAAGCTGTCAAGCAACTTCAGGCCCTTCAGACAAGCAATGCTGAGGTGGGCGATGCCAACACTGCCAACATCGAAGCTCTTCAGAAGGAATTGGAGGAAACGAAGCAACAGCTGGCTACTGTCGGTGACAAAGACCAGCGAATTTCCGATCTTGAATCTCAAGTTAACCAGCTTAGCGATGAAGCTCTAGATCTCAAACAGACTAGTAGCCTTTCTGCTGACGAGGCGACAGCCAAACTTCTGGAGGAGAAGTCTACTCTCGAAACGAAGGTTAGCCAGCTCACTTCGGAACTTGAAGAGCTCCGGAAGTCTTCTGCCGCCTCCGACGAGACGACAAAGCGTATCTCTGATCTTGAGCAGCAACTTGAAGCGGCATTGGCGCAAGCTGGTGCTCAGCCGTCACAGGATGCAGATTTGCAAGCCAAGATAGTTGAGCTTGAGAACCAGATCAAGGAGAAAAATGCTGCTATGGAAGCTGCGCAGTCTGATTTCGAGAAGAAAGCGGCAGAATGGAAGTCGCATCTTGAAAGCAACAGCCAGCAGACTGGGTCAGCAGAATCCTCTGGCGACCCGAGTGCTGAAGTGTCCAAGTTGCAGGAGGAGATTGCCAAGCTGAAGAATGACCATGCATCAGCAGTGACTCAGATTGAGATGAGAACCAAGCTATATAAGATGAAGGCTGAAAAGGCTGAAGCTGAGCTTGCAACTCTAAAGGGTCAAGCCTCGTCACGTATACCTGCAAAGCCTGTTGCTGCTAATGCTGCTGGGGCCAAGCAGGGTCCTGGAAAGCCAGCTGCCAGAGCAGGAATCCCCAATGCTCCTGTTAAGACTGCCACTACCAACATACCCGGTAAGCCTGGAGCTGCTGGAGCTGCTGGAGCTTCTGGAGCTACTCGTCCTCAAGTTGTTGGAGCTGCTGGAGCTGCTGGTCAGCAGCCCGCATCACGATTGCCGCGACCAACCACTGCTGGGGTTGCCAATGCTCAACAGCGGCCTCAACTTAACCGAGGAGGTGCCCAACGTCCAACTGCTTCAAGTGCTGCTAAACAGGAGCCCACTGGTGCTGGTGCTGGTGCTGTTGCTGCAGGCAACAAGCGACAGGCAGAGGCAACGGCTGGTGCTGCTCAGAATCAGAAGCGACCCAAGAAAGACGGTGAGAAGCAGGGATAACGAGGTACTTCTTCTGAGATTGAAACGTATTTTATTAGTGCACCTGTAATGGTAGCTTATGTTGTATTAATGTACATATACTTGAGTAAAATGTAGGGATTTTTGTAAGGATTCTATGCTTTTGCTGGCGTGCCCGTTGTTACCTTGACAAGGCCATCTGAGGCTTTTGTGGGTTTCGTTTCAAGTTCGACTTGATTTGACTTCTTTGGTTCCAGAGTGATTCCACTGACAAGAACTCCACTGAGATACTCGAGGAGAATCATGAAGAGGCACAGCAAACTGGAAATACAGTAATGAGAGATTCCAGTACCGATGTCGAGCCATGAACCCTCGTCGACAACAAGATAGAAAAAGTTGAGCGACAAGATATCTGACACTGATAGAACAATCGAAAACAATGCCGATTTGGGGACTCGCAGTCGTAAGTTGAGGATTCCCAAGACTGCTGACAGCACAGCAAATGGGACTAAAATCTTGAACATCAGCAGAGCTCCCATGGCAAATGGGTCAAACACCGGGATAAGACGGTAAACCGAGTCCAGAGAAAATGAGGAGATCGAGGCAATGTTTCCTGTTCCAAAGAAACCAATCTGAGACAGAAAGAAGAAAAACATGGCAATACGGAACTCACTGAGGGAGATTTCACGATTAGCTCCATGAAGCTTATATTCCACTTCAGTCCACACAGTCAGAACAGCAAAGAACACCACGTAAAAGAGCCCTTCGTAAGAGATCGTCAAGATCACAAATGTAGGTGAAAACGCCTGGAAAATGGTGAGGAGGCGGAATCGGTAGTCGGGTTCATTTGACGAGTAGTGTAGAAAAGGAACAACAAGGGAGCTGATCAACACAATCCAACCCACTACTTGGTTTCCAAGCGGTAGTCCTTGACGAGCCTGCAGAGACAAGATGGAGGAGCGGGTCACAGCAATTGCCAGCACCGTCAACCCCAGCTGGACACCACAGATAGCCAGCGTTCTTTTTGTTAGGTGAAGCGCCTTACCTAGCTTTATAACGTAGTAGAAGGCTCCAACGACCATGAGTACACCAGCCATGACAACTTGAGGAATGCTTTCTTCCTTCAAAACAGGGAGCATTGTAAAGGTTGACAGAAGCAGGCACAGAATACCCCACAAGATCATGAGTTTCCACGACTTTACAGCGGCGTGAGCATCTTGCATCCAAGGCCATACTATGGCAGCACCAAAACACAGAGAGAAGATTTCGCGGTGGAAGTATCCATAAACAGTAGCTTCGAGTAGCAAAACGCAGGTAGCTGCTGTGACGAATGCAGCCCAGTTTTTGTTTTCAGACGGGTACCGGTCCACGAGAAGACGTGTTCCTTCAACCAGAATAGCCCCGTTCTCAAAGATTTGATCCCAGAAGAATGCGGGGAAGAAAGCGTAGAGATAGTGGTGAATGGGTGACTGCTGTTGAAGTAGTAGACCGCAGACAACAGCGAGAAATACTGCAGTAGCACTCCTAATCATTGTTCGATGGGACTGCTCTGGGTTCGAGTCAATGACAAACGAATGCAAGAACGAGATGAATGCATAGCCAATCCAGCCAAGAAAACCCAAAGTGACAAGAGTTCGCAGAAAGAGCCAGTTGTAAGTCTGCAGGTAGCGCAGCCCACGAAGACCCAAAGCCATGAGCTCCTCAGACTTCTCAATAGCCTGTTGGTACTGTTTTGTTTCAATGAGAGTTTCGATTTCCGCTTTACGGGCATCAACACTAGTTGTTTCTCCGCTGAGAGCAGCAAATGGCACAAACTTCATCTGGTATTGCTTGGCATGAGACTCCTTGACAAGGTACTGCTCAATGATGGCGTAAGCATTACCCAACAGAGCACGCGCCTTGGATTCAAGTGGTGCGTCAATGTAGGATAGAGGGAGCTCGCCGACCGAGTTTGCGGGGTAGTTGACACCAATGAGGTAGGCCATAAGAGAGGCAATGTCAGCCTGGTTAACATCGTTACGCTTAACAGAAAGATCCCATGGCGCAGAGAAGTCGTCATGACCAAGTTTACCTTGTTTGACTGGTTTTGAGAGCCCAGCACCCCAGGCTACGAGAGGTGTGCGGGTGTTGTTAGGATGACCATCACCGTGCGAGCCGAAGTCGCTCATACCATGGTCTGCAGTGAAAACCCACGCTGTTTTCTTGTCGCCATAAAAGGATTCGATTTTCTTCTCAAGAGCAGCAATCTCAGTATCAATATACTGGATATTGTCGTAGTACTCGGCAGAGTAGGGTCGGTAACTGTGACCAGCAGTGTCGATGCCCAGAAGGTGCAGGAAGAAGACGAGCTGATCCTGACGAAGGTAGTCGTTAAGAGCCGAATCCGACTTGGCTCGGGAAAACAGCTCGTCCACATTGTCAAACACAAACTTGTCAAGATCAATAGACGACTTGGTGAAGTCCTCGGAATCGTGGCCATACATGACAGTATCGACTCTTGCACTATCAGAAGCACCCTGAGCGAACATAGGAAGAATATCCGGCGAACCATATGAGTATGTGTGTCGGGATTGGTTGAAGACCGAGTCAAAATCAACGGGGTTTTCTTTCCAGCCCTTTGTAACAGCACTCACATCCTCGTAGAACCCGGCAATAAGGGCCACATGTCCAGGACGGGACTCAGTTGGCATTCGAGTATGCGACACGCCAAATGTCGCGTCATTGAGAACTTTTTCGCGAATGAATGGAGCCAAATACCCAGTGATTCCAGTCACGGGATGTGTTATCTTTTCAAAGCATTTATCTGCTCTTAAACCATCGCCTGTGTTAGGAAGAGGTGATACAGGAACAGTATAGTTGTACGAAAAGAGCGAGAATCAGCATTGTTGAGCAGTTGAGATCCCAGTGAGTTCTAGAAATCAATAGATTAAGAACGTGATCCCAATTCAAACAATCCAATGCCTTCTTATACTTACCAACAATCAAAAACAGACGCTTGGCAGGTGGAGCATCCGAGGAAGTAAAGTGTCGCATTCCATGCACCAATGGACTGACAAAGTAAATGTCAAAGATGGAGAACAGAAACGACACATGGAATATTATCCCCACAAAGAGGACCGTCCAGCGACTGAGAAAACCCATGATGATAGATTTCAGCAGCAGATCATCCAAAATATAAAGAAATAACCAGAACGGTTTCGCGTTTTGGACGGGTTCTAGGCACGTTTCTAATTTCAGGGGTACGATGTTAGGGTTCCGGCCGATGAGCTATATATACTCAGAGTGAGCATAGAGGTGAAAAATTGAGGACAAATGCATTAAATAAATAAATAGAAAAAGTTTAAGGAGTTAAGATATTAGGAACCGTCAAAAAGACGACGGTATAGCAGATAGTCGGAGATGATGCGTGTGTGGCTATCTGCTGCTGCTGCTTGCAGTGCGTGAACCTTACGGTCGACATCAAGAGCCTGTAGATAGACCTCGACAACAGGAACACTGCTAAGAAGCGTCAGACCATATTGAGTATCAACAGCATGACGCTGGCGGAAATAAGCGAGAACAGATTCTTGGAAGTGGGCCCATTGCTGACAATAGACCTCCATTCGTTGACCATACGCAGCTAGCTCTTGTCCATCTTTACTCATTGGATGGCTTGGAGCAGTAGGAGGACACAGCTGGAGAACTATATCTTGAGATGCAAACAGGTCTTGTAGAGAGAGTTGCGGCTGCTTGGGTAGTGAGTGCGGGAACTCAGGTACAGGTGTCCGTTTCGGCTCTGGTGGAGGTACTTGTGGCATGCTTTCACCAAGATCCTCCATGTTAAACTCTCCATCAGGAACAAATGGCATAGCACCGTTGACATCATGGCTAAACTTTGAATACCGTTCCTCCGGGAATGCTGTGCGAGCTCTTTTCGTTGGAGACCCCCCACCAGACTCAGTACCCCGTTTGTTGGTGCTAGGTTGTGGTGTCTGAGACTTGTCTACTGTTTCATCACTTTGATTGGAAGCAGTTGCTTCACTGACGCCGTCTTGTACAGGCTCTTTATGCCCCGTCGAGCCAGTCGTTTGTGATAAAACATCGGGCTCAGAAGAAGGCGAACCCCGTGAGTCGTCGACATCGACGTCTTCCACGTCAAGATCCTCTTCTGTCAAATCAATGACAAAAGCATTATTAGGAATATCCTTGAACTTTGTTCTGTTGGCGTTGCCGTCTTCAGGCGACGAGGTCGGTTGGTCTTCTGAGGTGGGATCCTCGCTGGCGTCACGGCTCGAGTAAGGATCAATATCAGAACTGTCATCATCGTCGTCGTCGTCATCTTCAAAATCACCTCGACTTGTAGAAGTCTTCGTTGTAGGCTCTGGCTTAGGGATTTTGAAGCCAAGCGGAGGTTCGTTAGCACGGTCTGGCATTTGTGTTGATTGTTTCCGTGGCTCTGGAGAGCCAGCTTCACGGCCAGTTGGCGGAGACGGCTGAGACGAGAAGAACCTTGAATTGCCAGACACATATGCGTATGACGTTGAAGATGGTGTGTAGTGTGAATCGCGCTTAAAGGGGCCAGTCTTCTCCTTGACTCCTCTACTAGATTGGTTGCTGGCGTGATCCGTCGTGTTGTGTTGATACTGAGTCGGTTTAGGAGGCACATTGGTTGTGTGGTTCTGCTGGTGCTGCCGTTGATTTGGATTTGGCGCTGGCCTTGTACGCTGTCTGTAGTAGGAATCGAAATCGCCACCAGTATTTTTTGATGAATCGCTTGGTGGAGCCCTATAAGCTCTTTGACCCGAGAACATGCCGGCATTATGCCTCGTGTAGAAGTCACTGAAATAGGACGAAGCGTAGGATGAAGAATGGTAACTGCGTCCTCGGTTGAACGGCCAGGCATTCTCATTAAAGGCCGAGGTGTAGGTATGATGAGACGAGTAATGAGGGGTTGATGTCGTGGATGAATAGGGCTTCGAGGCCCTTAGGTTGGCGTCATAAATGGCTCGTTTCGATGAATCACACAGAGTTTCCTGTGCTTCTAAAAGCTGCTTAAACTTGTCGGCATTCCCTGAGTTTTTATCAGGATGAAATTGAAGAGCTGAGTTAGAAAGGAAGGAACTGGGGGAAGAGGCAGGAACGGAAAAGATATCAAAAGATACATACCCAGTTTACGATAAGCGCGCCGGATATCTGTGACTGAGGATGATGGTTCAACACCCAACAGCTCATAATGAGTCTGTTGACTCGGAGAACGGGTTGCCATCGACAGAGGCGTCACAATTCATGAATGAATGAGACGGTGAAGATGTGAGGTTAGTCAAATAGCCCTAGCCCGGGCATAATAATGGGTTGGGGTTGAATGGGGAAGAGGAGGAGGAAGAGAAGGAGGAGGACGGACGGGGAGGGAGAAGGGGGAAAAACTGGAAGGGGTATTAAAAGAGATGACAATCACTTATAGATAAGAAATGAGGAATCGTGATGGGATAAAATAAGATATGAAGAGATAAGAAAAATAACAAAGATATACCATAATATTATTCCATAGTCATAACTTAGTAGCTTCCTTTAAGGACCATTTGCTTAGAAGGAAAAATGTCGAGGATTCCTTGTTAAGAGGTACAAAAAGGAGCCTGGAAATCCGAACGTATAGATCTTGAATAACCGTTTTCGATGCCCTTATACGGGATCCACCCTAGGCCCTACTGAGTCGGAGTCCATTAACTGTAACTAGACTCAAGCCACGAAGCAGCATTCCAGATTGAGCCATGGGCGTGAAGTACGGCGAGGAGGAAGAGGAGTGGTAGTAGTGGTCGTTTCCATACACCGAAGGATCAGAATGGGCTATTTGACTGAGCACGTTTTGAGTTCCCTAGAACCATCGATCACTAGATCATTAATAGATTGTACTATACAATGGGACTATTGAGTGATTATAGGGGCCTTGTTGATGGCCTCCCCGCCCCCCCCACCCGCATGAGAACTGCACACTAGACCCTGCATAATACCCAATCTCGCATTTGGGTCTTCGTAGGTCAAAGGAGATAAGATTTGGGCGTTAGTACAAGGCCTCTGGACCTGGGACAATCTCATTGGCTGTATCTGCACGATAACAGCCTTAACAATGAGCCGCCGCCTCCGTTGTTCTCGATGCCCTCAACCTGGGGCTCAGCACCCTGCCCATGCCCTTGGCTAGCCGGCTGCTCCAACAAAAAATGTGCCCACAGCTTGGCACCCGTTTAAGCAGTGAACCCGCATGGCGTGTTACATAAATGGGAATTATCCCCTTGCCGACTTCTTGGCCTCCTATTGTTTATCTGTACAACTGGACCCTTTTTTTTTCTGCCACTTATACCAACAGCTGTGGCCTTTAACTGTCAATTTATCAGTTATTCTTGTTCACACCTCTATTCTACACTGTTACAGATCCACTAGGGCCATTTCTTTGATCTTTGAAAAGAGTCGTTGTTACAAGTTCATTACAAACAACAGCAAAACTCTTTTGATACCACCTCGCTTATCTATTTGCTCACCATTTACATCCAACATCTATTCTGTCTATGTACAGGCTATTTAATCCTTCATCCTTGTGCTTCAACTGCCGTTTGCTGTGCTCCGTCACTCTTGTTGAAAAACTACGTTAAAGCCACTCTACTTTCTGTGCTCTCCATTCCGGTTCCCTACCCTCTGCGAATCATAAAATAATCCGCTGCCCCGTTAATACACTTGTGTCTGTCGTGGATATACCACGCCGGCCTCACCACACAATTGCTATTTTTCTTGGCGCTTTCTTGCTTTACGTCGACCAATCTTCAATCTGTCAGCTGTTGATTGACTACTACCACAATCCTTCTCCCTCACCCGCTAACCCCCCCTTGGTGATTTGTCGCCCTGGTGAATAAGACCGAAGGCTTCACGACATTCCTGACGCTCGATCTTGTGCCTGTGCTCGCCCACCATGTCGCCAATCCCTCTCGTCGTCGCACCCTATAAAAAGGACCCTGAGGACGACAGTCCTACACGGTATTCGCTGTTTGAGTATGTCGAGGGTGTCGCTGGCAGTCCACCAACTCTCGTCCGTTCTCACCTTGACTCAGTGCCCCCGCACTTGGCACCCTATCGCGTGTCCTACACAGTATATGGCGACGAGGCTCAGTATATGGACCATGTGCAGCGTCGCCTATCCATCGCATCACTACCTGTCCACCTGCGCAACCTAGTGGTCATTGATTCGACCTACTCGGGCTCCCAAAAGTCGTCGGATTACTACTTTGCCATTTTATTACCGCTGCTCAAGGCCTTTGGTCTAGCTCATGTTTACGTGGCCACTACAAGCGCTCAAACCGTGTCCAACAATGCGCGCTCCTTCTCGTCAACCTCGACTGTCGTTCTTCTGGCTGGAGACACTTCGATTCACGAGTTCATCAACTGTCTATCCCCCACAAGCGAGAACCTCCAGCTCAGTGTGGCTGTCATCCCTACTGGCACCGGAAATGCCCTGTCGGCAAGCATTGGTCATACCAGCGTGGCACATGCCATTTCGCGCCTGTTTGTAGGTTCTGCAGTTCCACTGCCGACATGTAAAGTGGAGTTCCCACCAGGTTCCGTGTTTGCTGGCACTCACGAGCCTGCTACGACTCTTCAATTTGTTGTCGTGCTATCATGGGCTTTCCATGCTGCACTTGTTGCCGACTCGGATACCCCTGAGTACCGGAAACACGGTGCTGCTCGCTTTGGTATGGCGGCTGAAGCCAATATCAACAAGGATCAAAACTATCATGGGCTAATTGACGTCAAGTCGCATGGCAAGTCCGTCACTGTGGGTCCCGAACACTCGTACGTATTGTTTACGCTTGTCAGCAATCTGGAGAAGACGTTTTGCATTTCCCCCGCGTCTAAAGCTCCCGCTGATGATCTATACCTCGTTGAGCTGCCGCATCTACCGGGCCCTGAGATCATGGAAGTAATGCGTCTTGTCTATGATTCGTCTAAACATCTTGGTGACGCTCGTGTCCAATACATGCCAGTTGACTCGACGCCGTTGGCCAATGAACCCATTGCTGTGGTGCGGATCACAGAATCTACTGTTGA
>JAKTUT010000041.1:62294-113056 GCA_030556845.1 Sugiyamaella floridensis | reverse complement strand
AGACGTGTGCTCGTCCGATCTATGCTTGGGTGACATTTAATGATTGCATTTTGCACCTGGCTATATACATCAAATAAATATCGTCAGTTGTCGGTCCAGCCGAGAGCAGCCAAGTCGGCGCGAACGGCATTCTCAGTGTTGATCTTCTGGACCTGAGTGTCCTCTAGTTTGTCGCCCACGGCCTGTCGTTGCTTCAGATCCTCAATAGCACGAAGCTTCTTGAGCAAAGACCGGATCTTCTTATCCTCTGGAAGGCCCGTAGCAGGCACAGCAGCTGGTGCAGCTGGTGCAACAGCCGCCGGAGCAGAAATAGTCGCGGACGGCACCGACACGGGGACAGAAACAGGGACAGAAACATTAATGGTGGGAGCGGGAGCATCATCGGACTGGCCAGTCTTCCTGGCTTCACGCTTCTTCTTGTTGCGAGCAGCACTACGAGACAGACCAGGAGGAGCAGCGGGAGTAGCGCCAGGAACTCCGGCGCCAGGAACAGCAGCGCCTGGGACGGAGCCCGGAACAGGTGATGCACTTCCGTCGCGGGCTAGAGCACGCTGGAACAGCGACGTGGGAGCAGCACTTCCGCCGGCTCCACGCGCATGTGGTGGGCGGTAGGCACCAGCAGGCTTGGCCGACGAACCACTAGCCTTGACCTTGATGTTGGCCGTAGACTCATGTGCAGCAGGAGCAGGCGACAGGCTAGAGCGCAGTGGGTAAAGTGTGCTCTCCTGGGGTCTCCATACGGCGCTGAACAGCTCGTCGTGATCCTGAGCAAACAGGAGCTTACCAGTGTAATGCCAAATGCGAATTCCATTGTCGACACGTAGACGGGGCGAGGTGGTGGCCGTAAGAATGCAGCGGCCATCGGGACTCCACTCACACACCGAAGTGTTGGAGGCCTCAAAGCTGGCGATCTTGGCAAACTGTCGCTGGCGGTCGTAGATGTCGACGGTTCCCTGGAGGTTTCCGAAACCAGCTACAAGCACAAATCGGCCATGAGGAGAGAATTGCAGTGTGTTTCGTGGAGCCAAAGGCAGCGAGTGAACCTCGTTACCGCGAGCATCAAAGATAGTGGTTTTGGCAGGCATGAATCCGTACACAACTCCAAACTCGCGCGAGTTGGGCGACCAAGCAAAATCGTGAATAGTTCCCTCCTTATCTAGAGCAATTCGAGAATCATAGGCACCAGCAATACCGAGAAGATAGAGGTTCGTCTCGCCGTAGTACGACTTGCCCGACTGGTCGACATCCGTCGAGGCTAACACCAGCAATGCCGTTCCAAGCTTGTTCCACTTCATCTGGACTTTATCGGCCTTGAAAAAGGTCTTTTGGCATACGGGCTGCACAAAGTTAGGGATCTGGTACACACGAACACTTGCAGGTTTGCCGCTCTTCTCAGGGATAAACACGGCCACTGAGTAGTTCTGGCCTGGACTCAATGAGAACTCAGAAATGCCCTCAGTCTGGAGCTTGGACCACGGATTATGCATGTTTGAAGACTCGTAGAAGTGGATCAGGCTCGAGCTGACAAGGCGCGCACAGTACTTCTCATCGTACGTGTACTGTATGGACCATCCACCCTGGGTTTTCTGCAGAAACGATTCGAGATGCTCGCCAGTAGTAGCGTTCCACACCTTTAGGTTCGGAGCAAAGTTACCACTCGACTCCTCCTTCTTGGCTCTTTCCCAAGTCAGTACAAAGTTTCCCTTTGGCGAGAACCCCACATCGGCAGCATCAGCAACGGCCAACTCGCTGATAATCGAGCCATCGGACGCGTCAACAATGGTGACACTAGGAAGTTAGATCAAAAGTCGAATCAACAAAGTTGTGCAAAGCAATGAACTTACCCAGAAGGACGGGCATATGCTAGACGTGAACCATCACGCGAGTAGACAGCAGTACGGACAGTCGATCCCGTAGGCCTGAGTTAGTGGGATCAAAGCCATTGGCTCTTACTTACGGCTCGAATCCTGGAACAGAACCAAACTGAGGAGCTCCGTGATTGAGGGTCACCGACTTGGGCAATCGGCCTGAGTTAGCTACGAGCGACTTGGAAACATGATTCTTAAACGCACTGAGGTACTGAGGGATGTTAGACATCCTGAAATCGGGGACTATGCAGATAAATGCCGGTTATCCGTAAGGAAGATGGCAGCCGAAACGAAGTGTCTGAAAAATAGCCGTAGCAGGGTAACTTCACGAAGTAGCCACTGCCGACCTGGCGGTGCCGAGGAAGTGCCCGTCGTATTACTAGTCAATGGATAGAAAATGAGGAAATAATAATCATGAGACATTATTTAAAGTATGCTAATGCTTTCAAGTGTTGGGGAGACTCTGTAAGGTTCATGTCCTTGGCAATGATCCGAGGTTGCACTTCTGATCTCCGTGAGAGGTAGATATATGGCCTGGTGAGCTCAAAAACACAAGGCTCGTAAGGGCAAGTCCAGCGACCAAATCTGATAGGAAGCATTGTGCCTACCATTGATAAGATAATCTTGAGGAGGTGTAAGTGTTCCAATTGCAGGTTGACAAATATCCATGACCAATTAAAGAAGTGAAACGGGTTCCATCACTGATCTTGTCATCAAATAAACCGAGATCAAAAGGACTGAAAGGCTCTCACTGTTCACCTCACCTCATTGACCATGTAAAACAATAGATATGCGTTGGCAGCCAGAACACGCGAGGCCTTGACCTTTGTGACCATGGCGTCGTCGAAATGGAACCACTGAGTTAATTAGACTATGAAGAGCACCGGTATCAATGCAAACACTTACAGCTCCTTGGCGGCTTTTCATCATGCAGGTGTAATGACCTGTATTCATGCTTCCCTGGTGACAGACCACGCCGAATAATTCATAGACGAGCGAGGACCCTGATTTGCTAGTCGTGTATTTGGACATGTCGAGAAACAGCGGGAACTGGACGGGAGTTTCGATCTTTGCCGACAATTTCGAATGTTCAAAGCGCTGTGTTAGACAAGGGAGAACGGAAGTGAGTGAAAAAGCTTGGGAATATGGATCGTACCTTGAGCTGAATCGATAGTACAACAGGTAATCTGCGGATGATGAGTTGCTTATCGACAGTGCGCTGCTCTTTACATTGAGAACATCGGTAAGGAACGTCGAGCTTCTCGACACTTGTAAATCTATCGAGGCAGTCGACGAGCGTGATGCGGGTCTTGGAAGTCTTGGGCAGATTCTTGATTTCCAGAGATAGATCCATCATGGGATCAACGGTACGGGTGACATTGCCACAAGTCCGACAGTTGATACGACTCTCGAGCTGGCCATAGAAGGTACGATGAGTGACGCAGTCACACGAGTCAAAGTCGTCAAAAGGAGCTGGTGAATCACTGGCTTGTGCAGCAGCATCTTGAACTTGTTGGAAGATCTTGGACTGGAAGTGTGACTTGTGAAGCTCGTCAAGCAAAAACTGCAGAAACTCGTGAGCGTCCTGCTCCGAAGCGCCTGCTAGACTATGCTTCAGATCCACCGAGGCCGTTAGGATCCCCGTCATGCCAAATCCCTGGACAGTGCTTGTGCCGAAAAAGTCACTAAAAACCTTGTCGACGCAGCAGGCAAGGCAGTTTGGCCGCGAGCATTCGTCACTGTCATGACCTCCAGCAAGGAAAAAGTTTCGCACCATGGGATTATGGATGAGCATTTGTAGGATAACCGACATGAAGCAGGTGGCCCCAAGGTTGTAGAAGCCACGAAGGCCTGTAGTTGCCTGGAAATCGGGGACAATACCCTCGGAGGTGTAATGGTGGTCGTTTAGAGCATCACGGGACAAATGGCTTAGTGAGGATGCTCTAACTGCCTCGAACTCGTCGTCCACCACGTAATCTCCACAAGCAAAGCAGTAGAGTAGACCTTCGCAAGTGCTGAAATCGACGCCTAGATGATGGTCTGTTTTGCGAGCATGCAGTTTGCGGATATGATCGATACAGCCAACATAAGAGCATTCGAGACAGGCAACGACGAGATCAAGGCGACCACAGGTGCCACAGCGCGCACAAAAGTCCGAGACCGGATCCGACCACTCTTCTTTACGTAGTCGCTTAGCAGGCGGTCGTTTGCCAGCTGCACCATCAGAACCGCGGGGTTCGTGACGTCTGCGCTGAGCCATGGTCAAGGCCAGCCTCAGGCCCAATTCATAGGCTCTTAAAACCTCGTCGTGCCGTTTTACGAGGCACTGTTTGGCGTGCACACACCTTGACATGGTGAAGTGTAGCTTTGAAGGATCGAAAGTGATTTTCGCAGCCGTTCAGGGGTGCAGCGAGCAGGTATAAGCGGGTTCCTTGACTGGAAGGCAAACAGTACAAGTACCAAGTAGTTATAACCTTGTTGAAGAGTACAAAATTATTAAATACAAGGTCAAGTTTACAATTCAAGTTTACAATAACCAATTCAAGTTCACAATAACCAAGTCAAGTTCATATCAAGTCCACTGTATCTTCTTCCTATATGAAAGGTATGAAGAAGAAGGATACTATGATCTAGGATCAGTTATAAGCATTTTCCTGACAAACTTACATTCATCAGTACCTGATTCATGACTATCAAACTTATTGGATTTCACAGTCATTATAATCTATCCGTTCATCTATTCATATGACAGTTACACTGTTAAGAGGTCTGGAATCCATCTGCTCGAATGACATCATATCATGTAAAGAAGTTTGAAATTAACACATTGAAAGCACAGGTTCATAGATATAAATATTAATTAGTGCATTTTGATTTAGGGAACTTAAACGTTTTTAAATATCAAACCAGAAGAGCAAAGACACCTGCTACCAGTCCGGCCAGCGGAGCAGCCAAAAATGAAGCGCCGTTGGACGACGATGCAGTAGTGGTAGCAGACGACGAGCTGCCGTCCTGTTGGAAACCGTCGGCGGCAGCAGACGTCGATGAAGAGCTCGAGTCGGAGCCAGAGTCGGAACCTGAGTCAGAACCTGAAGTGGCCGAAGCAGCAGCAGCAGTCGAGCTGGCAGGAGCACCTCCAGTAAGCAGGGGGATTGAAGCATCAGTACTGGCAGCAGCTGAATCGGTGTCAGAAGAAGCAGCAGCAGCAGTGGTCTTGGCCTTGGTAGTCTTCTTCTTGGTGGAGGTGGGGCTCGTCGACGACTC
This sequence comes from Sugiyamaella floridensis, assembly GCA_030556845.1. Lineage (NCBI taxonomy): Eukaryota > Fungi > Ascomycota > Dipodascomycetes > Dipodascales > Trichomonascaceae > Sugiyamaella > Sugiyamaella floridensis. Next base: position 107,924 of record JAKTUT010000041.1, on the reverse strand, counting down.
AATGGCCGAAACGGCAAGCAGCGAGACGGTGGAACCTCCGGAGATCAAACCTCCATTGGACACAATCTCTAGAGCCTGGGTAGTCTGGCCCTCGGTGGAACCAAGATCAACCGTCGTGTCATTGTTGGTGATAGCCACATCACCCTCCATACCATTCTGAGAAGTGTAGACATAGGACTTGCTGCCGTCAACTTGAGCGTCACTGGGAGGATCGTAACATTCAACAGTCACAGACTCAATCTCAACAAAGTAGTATCCAGGATCCGACAGATCAGGAGCGTTCCAGTCAATGGGACCACCAGCCCACTGAACGGTTCCCTGGGGCTCGGCCGAGTCTCCACCAGGCCACAGCGACAGTTGTAGACGAGCAGGGGTCTGCGGGTACATGTCAGCATTAAGAGTAGCATTGTGGGTATCAGCACGGTTGAGAGTACGCACGGCATTACCGTCGACGTACCAAGTCAGACTGTCCTGTTGCCAGTCAATGGTGTAGGTGTGGTAGTTCTCATAGGTGGAGTTGGCAACAGCAGCGTTGACCTCGTTAGTGTAGTTGGGAATACCCTCAAAGTAAAAGTTTGTCTGTGCGTTCTCAAGGTTGTTTCCAACAAACTCATAGTCGATCTCATCCTTGACGTTGGACATGAGGATGAAATCAGACACAACACCGTCCAGGTGCGAAGTCTTCATGGTGACAGTCACCTTTCCGTACCACACGTAAAAGTTGGAGAATAGCACGGTACCAACGGTGTTCTTGCGCATTGTCAACACAGCACTGTCGTTTTGCTCGAGAACCTCTCCAGTGTATGACCACGAGTTGTTGGAGATATCTCCGTTATAGTCAGTGTAATAGATGATATTGTCGACGGACGAGAATGAGGTTGTACCGGACTGGCATACGGGCATAGCAGCGCACGAGTTGGCGGCAAAGGAGTAACGAGCATCACATCCTCCTAGACAAGTGACTCCTGTTCCGCAAGTTCCAGTAGATGAACAGCACGGAGTGTCGGAAGGGCAGTTTTGGCCGGGGCCACAAGTTGGAGCACTATCAGAGGCAGCAGCGCCGGCCGCAATAGCAGCAGCAACAGCAGCGATCAACGAGTACTTCATAGCGGAGGGGGAAAAAAAGCGAGTGTGAGGAGTTAAAGAAGTCCAAGTGAAGAGAATAAGAAAAGGAAGAAAGGAAAGAAAACGACTGACGGCAAAAGTCAACTATAAATAAGGGGCCACCCGAATTGGGAGGGGGACGTAAACGGACAAAAGCAAATGCCGAGATCTACAGCTGCGGGGGGAGGGGGGGTTGAATGACAAGAATAGAAGAGAAGTCTAATGAAAGGGGCTAAGTTAATGGTCAAAGGAAAAAAAAAAGGGATGAGGAAGGAACTGACAAGAGGAGAAACAAGTGAGTGAGAATAAAATATTGAAGTAGCTCGGGTCATTTGAAAAGCCCCCGCCTCAAATGGCCCCCATGTCAACTTACTTTCCCTGCTGTTGACCTCGTAAAAAACTCGTGCTGCACCTCGCGGAAGCCAAGCGCGTAACGGTGCTTTTCTTAGCTTTGCTAGCCGTGCGCGATCGACTTCTTTGAATACCTGTTTGGGTCAGGCTGTGTTTGGGGATCGCCTGATACAGTCTAGGGCTGAGGGATAAAAATAGCGCGTGGGCCTTTGGTTCCGGCTGGGAAAGCCAGGGGCACTCACGACCCTTTGCAACTCAACAAAGGTGGGGTAATTTGGTAGAATTGCTAAGCCATTTACATCCCGGTTACCTTGATATTTTATGTTTGCCGTGCCTCGGCCGTGATCTTGGCTCTTTTATCAGCGGCTCCCTGCGCCGCAGCCAAGCATGTCTCATTACTGGGGGATTGATCTAGTTGTCGTAGAAACGCAGGAGGGGGCTTAAGGAGATAGGTAAGAGATTATATAGGATAATTATACAGGGCAATCATATATAGGGTAGATCAGGGTAACAATTGACTTGGGTTCATATGGTCATTACTCTCTTCTCTAGGTTCATTTCCTATCTTGTTGTCTCATATACCTGCGCCATATCCAATCTAACCGCTACCCTGTTTTGAGTGCGCGATGTTTACGCGGCACATTCATTTAAGCGAGTAAGCCCTGGCCCTTGTTATCTGGCCAGAGCCAGTTCTGACCCTACCCTGACCCATACCCTGCTTACTTGTCCCCCAAACCGCTTAACCGCCATCATCATACCCCAATAACCGGTGCTACCATTTTTCACTAAAATACTGCCGCTGATTGGTCCGGCCCACACCCACAAAATAGTCAACCCACCACATATTCTCTACTTCCTGATTACCAGTATTCCATCATCAACAATGCTGTCGTCATCGTTCCGTCGCTCCGCCCTTGCTGTGGCTCGTGCCCGCCCAGCGACCCGTTCATTTTCGCGTTTCCCCGCTCTGCTCTCCAAAAAGGTCGAGCACAAGGAACAGTCAGTTTCAAACACTCTTCTCGAGGTCGACGGTGTCGAATCGCTGTTTGGACCCGGAGGTAAGGCCAATACTGTCCCCACCGACTTTGAGCAGGCTACTGGTCTTGAGCGTCTTGAGTTGCTCGGAAAGCTACAGGGTGTTGACGTGTTTGATACCGAGCCTCTGGATGCCAGTCGTAAGGGAACTATGGAGGATCCCATCATCATTGACAGTTATGACCACGAGCGATACGTCGGTTGCACAGGCTCACCTGCCGGTTCGCACGAGATCCAGTGGTTGCGTCCCCGATCCAACAAGGTTGGCCGCTGCTGGGAGTGCGGAAGTGTCTACAAGCTCAACTACATTGGTGTTGGCGAGCCTCCTCACCACCACTAAGCATCGTTATTATTAGTTCAATGAACGCATCAAGGCATAAGCATTGGATCATTCAATGCGGGGAATGACTGGAGGTACGACGTGTCGTGATAGCTGGATGGTAGGACGTGAACGTGATAGTTGGATGGTAGGACGTGAACGTGATAATGGTTGGATGATTGGTTATTGTCATGAGAATGCTCGCTTGTAATGTGTAGTCCCTTGAGGCCATTTACTATAACAACAACTCGATCAATTGACTTGATTGTTCGCTGTGATGGTTCTAATTGATGTATTTGGAGTTTCTAAGTATGAGCGGAAGTTTGATGTAGAACAGTGTAACCACTGATTCAACAGAATCTGGAAAACTCGCACTATTGACTAGACGAGAGTCAATTGAGCTAATCCTGGTAATCTGTTGTATTAGCTGTTGAGTATTCCAAACAAGATATGTGAATATGGTCTGAATCACGAGACTAGACCGGCGGTGAGCATAGTGTAGTCACAAAGAAGTCACTTTGAAAGTCACGATGGAAATACTATTGAATTTTGAATTACTATGAAAGTCACTATGGAAATTACTATGGAAGTACTAGAATTAAAGGTACGTCTCAATCCACCACATCAGTCAATTCTCTTAAATTTCGGCTCAGCACGTAATACTATAGACTCAGTTTACTGATACATGTCAGTATAACTCCACTTAGTACTCACCAACTTCTAATGAAGTCAGTTCCCGCGTCCTCTAATACAACTACATCATTATTCAACAGTATTTAAAAACATTCTTCAACTACGGAGTAATCAAGATTTCTTTGGATTGAATGCTAAACCGTCTTACCTGTTGTTTGGGTAGCTCTACAGTATGGACACTTGATCTGCGCATTTTATTTGGATCTCAATAGAGGAATTATCCGACTTATTACAATATTATATTTCATCACTGTAAAGGATTCTTCAAATACCATTTAAATGGTTAGGCCATTGTCTAACTATGTCAAATGATGTAACTGGTAACTGACCAGCTGCTCCTACAGCAGCTTCTACCTACACTAGGAGTAGCCCTTGCCCACCATGCTACGCCGCGCCTTGCGACCCTTGCCCACCCAGCCGTTTCATTTCCGTGACTGCTATTTCCCGTTCAGGAACTTGTGTAAGTATCAGAACACTGGCCCAAACCAACTCACATTTTCCACCCCGTAATATTCCACTCCGCTCCTTAGACAGACCTACGTCTATACACAACCAGTCAACATGCCCAAGAAGAGATCTTCCAACGGACGTAACAAGAAGGGTCGTGGCCACGTCACCTCGGTGCGCTGCTCCAACTGCTCGCGTATGGTCCCCAAGGACAAGGCCATTAAGCGCTTCACCATCCGTAACATGGTTGAGTCTGCTGCCATTCGTGATATCTCCGAGGCCTCTGTCTTTGCCGAGTACGCTCTTCCCAAGCTGTACATCAAGATCCACTACTGTGTCTCGTGCGCCATTCACGGCAAGATTGTCCGTGTCCGTTCAAGAGAGGGTCGCCGCATCCGCACTCCTCCCGTGCGTGTTCGCTACAACCGTGACGGCAAGAAGGTCAACCCCTCGGCCACCGCCAAGGCTGCCTACTAATCGCCTCGACGCTTTAACCAGCCTCAAAAGTGTAAATGTCATGTCTACGGACTCGTCATCTATGTACTGAATGATAATTGACGTATGACCCGTGGTATTAGCCTGTTGCTAGTATAGCTAGAGCCTCTTTCGATGATCTAGTTACAAAGTCATCCACACCTTGACAAGTATCACCATGTATTATTGACACTGTAGTATAATAGTTGGGACTATTTACCAGTTTGGTTGACTGATGCTTGTAGTAGATACGGGACGTGTTGATAGTCTCATTAGTATGGAGCATCAAACCGACTGATTACTGTGGAGCATCAAACCGACTCATGACAGTTGAACTGGTACCATATAAAGATCTCATGCCACTCAGCACTGTTCAAGTTCAATCCAGTCGTAGACACCTTGTTTCAACAGATCAGTTGAACAACATCATTTAATAGTAGTGGTAACTGGTACAACAGACAATTGAACATCATTCAATAGTAGTAGTAAGACAGTTGAACATCATCATTCAATAGTAGTAGTTGTCCCAGTTATACCATATAATCTGTCGTCGAATGCATCCCGTGCATCTGACCACTGCCCGTATATTTCCCCATGTAAAGATTAATAGGACTGCGCAGTGTCACGTAGATATCTGTTCCCCAGCCGTGATAGCTCTGGATTTGCAGCTTGCCGCCAAAGAACTCGGCATATGCTCGACTCAATGGTAGTCCGTAGCCAAGCCCTGCAATACTGGCACCACCAGGTGGCCCATTGAGCGTTGAAAAGCCCTCACCTTCACCCTCTTCATATGTAGAGTAAGCATAGCCAAACACCTCGTTCTCGAGGTGTGGAGGAATACCACCGCCGCGGTCCCGGATCCGGATCATCACTCCCTGACCGGTACGAATGATAGTAGCGCGAATAGGTAGCTCCTTGTTGCCGCTCTCCACAGTGGCCCGATACGCATTCTTCAGCAGCTCGGTGAACATGTACTCAAGATGTACTGGCACATATGCGAGCTGGACGTTGGCGCCTTGGTCTATCAACAGCTGAGGTACCGTGCCGTACTTGAGATCACAGATATCCCCCACAAAGTGTGCACAGTCCTCGAGAATCTCTGCCGGCTTGCAATCCTTTTGGATGGTTCCAATGAAGTTATCGCCAATGGGGTTTGTCAGTGCAATGTGATGCTCTGCCAGCAATCGCGTGCCGATCCGTGCCCGCAAATGTCTGTCGAGCAGTTGCGACGACCGATCCGTCGAGATATACTGACGGGCCTCGTAGAAGCCCTTGGCCAGAATAGGAATAGTATCCGAGTGCGTGGTGACAAGATTCTGCAGAACCTGTACAAAATTCGCGTTCTCCTCAACCGTCTTCGGTGGCTTCGTGGTACTCATGACGCGAAACGAGTTGTAGTAGATGCTGTAGATTTGCGAGATGTTGGGATTCAACACTATGAGATAGTCGAGGTTTCTAAGGGCATCCAATCGGTGGGCCAATCGCTGTGTTAGAAACCGTGGCACTAGATAAGATGTAGCGAACAAACTGGTTCAACGCACCACTGAGATATCGTGAATGACCTCCTCGGCATTCTCAAGCAAAAGGTTGTCAGGAATAGGGACCATATCGGCGAATTTGACAAGACCCTGAAGGCTTATTCTGTGAATTAGACAAGGTAGGGAGCCAGAGAAGAGTGAAAAAAGAACACTCACGGCCGTTGCGGTTGACTCGCGTATTCCTTGATAGATCGCTCCAATTGGAGTTTCTCTTGCTCGGAAACAGCTTCTCCAGTGAAGCTGCGGCGATACGCGATGGGCACGCGCCAGCTGCGGTGTACACCAAGCACAGGACGTGCTAGATTCCGCAGTGGCCGTATCATTGCTTGGAATCGATGTATGAGTCGAGTGTTATGAGGAAAGTGACGGACCGCCTCATCTTTATAACCGACGGGGTCATATCAGGGCAGGGGTAGGAGATAAGATATACTGCAGCTACACGTCGATTTCTTAGCTTATCGGTAGGTCCTTGGCTCATGTTCTCATTCTCCTATCTCCATTTATAGTCATCTTCATATCTCTGCTCTGTTTTTGGATCTCCTCGCTTCATCCCTATTGAGTCATTCCGGGGTATGCATCTCCCTGCATATCACCGTGCCATTCGCTTAACGGTTGTGGGGGTGATATTGATGGCAGAGAGAGCAGATTTAGTGAGATTAGAATCCACTTTACAAAAGATATTTCTTTCTTCTTGAACGTTCTACTCTGTGAAAGTGGAGGGGACGTTTTTCACTGCACTCCTGACTGTTTCTCGTCCCTCAGCCTGTGTTTTGAACTTGGATAGGCTGTGTAGTAGACATTTGGTCACATAACTTCGTTTTCACAATCAATTGACCTTTAAACTTACCATACATACTCTCGGGTCACTTTTATTACCATCTAACCTCTTATTTCCTGCTCAGTTCTTGTGTCAAATGAGCCAACTCCCACTTGAACGCTCCTCATTCCTCAGCGTACATATCAGTCTGCGCAGCCGCGGGGCCGCCACCAACATTGAAATATCGCGAATTTCACTCAGCATCTCTCTAGGCTCTTGTCGTCTTGTGCAAACTGTCGACAGTCGGCGCCATGTCTCAAGGTGAGTGAGCAGCGGAGCGGGTACAAGGCTTAACAGCCCTTCATTCTATAGGTGGAACCATCGGTCCCATCTTGTCTAACCGCCTCATTCCGTCTTCCAAAAACCTTCTAACGTCAAGAATACACAGAGGACCCCTATGGGTACGATGAGGACACTGAGATCACGGCCGAGGACTGCTGGACAGTGATCTCGTCCTTCTTCAACGAGAAGGGTCTGGTATCCCAGCAACTTGACTCTTTTGACGAGTTCATTGAGACGACGATCCAGGAACTCGTTTGGGAGGACCCGAATCTGATTCTCGACCAGCCCGCTCAGCACACTTCGCCCGAAGACAACATCAACAAGCGCTATGAGATCACGTTTGGTAAGATCTATCTGTCGCGTCCCACGATGACCGAAGCCGACGGTAGTACGCATCCTATGTACCCCCAAGAAGCGCGTCTCCGAAACCTCACGTACTCTTCGCCTCTGTACGTTGACATGCGCAAACGAGTCCTCTACTCCAAGGATACAGCCGACGCCGACGGTAATGCCACCAGTACCTTCTCCACGGAGCAGGAATGGCTTCCCGACCCCAACGAGCCCGTCGAGCCCATTTCCAAGGTGTACATTGGCAAGGTGCCTATTATGTTGCGATCAAAGTTCTGTATGCTTCGAAATCTCCGTGAACACGAATTCTACGAGCTCAACGAGTGCCCCTACGACCAGGGTGGTTATTTTGTTATCAACGGTTCCGAAAAGGTACTCATTGCCCAGGAGCGTAGTGCTGCCAATATTGTGCAGGTCTTTAAGAAGGCTGCAAACTCGCCTGTCACCCATGTGGCCGAGATCCGAAGCGCCACCGAGAAGGGCTCGCGTCTCATCAGCTCGATGCAGATCAAGTTGTTTGGCAAGGGTGAAAAGACCATCAAGGCTGCTCTTCCCTACGTTAAGAGCGATATCCCCATTGTTCTCGTGTTCCGTGCTCTAGGTGTCGTTCCTGATGGTGATATCCTCGAGCACATTTGCTACGACCAGAGCGACTGGCAGATGCTCGAAATGCTGAAACCCTGTATTGAGGAAGGTTTCTTCGTCCAGGACCGTGAGGTAGCCCTCGATTACATTGGTCGTCGTGGAAGCGCCATGGGTATCAACCGTGAAAAGCGTATCCGATACGCGCGTGATATCCTGCAGAAGGAGCTTTTGCCTCATATTACCCAGGAGGAAGGTTTCGAGACCCGCAAGGCCTTTTTCCTCGGTTACATGGTGCATCGTATGCTCCTGTGTGCTCTGGAACGTCGTGAGCCCGATGACCGTGACCACTTTGGTAAAAAGCGTCTTGACCTGGCTGGTCCTCTGTTGGCCAACCTTTTCCGCATGCTGTTCAAGAAGCTGACGCGTGACATCTACCGTTACATGCAGAAGTGTGTTGAAACGAACAAGGACTTCAACCTGACCCTTGCTGTCAAGTCAAACACCATCACTAACGGTCTCAAGTACTCGCTTGCCACCGGAAACTGGGGTGACCAGAAGAAGGCCATGTCCAGCCGGGCTGGTGTCTCGCAGGTGCTTAACCGTTACACATTCTCTTCGACGCTTTCTCATTTGCGTCGTACCAACACTCCCATTGGACGAGACGGTAAGATTGCCCGTCCTCGTCAGCTGCACAACACCCATTGGGGTCTTGTCTGTCCTGCTGAGACCCCCGAGGGTCAGGCTTGTGGTCTCGTCAAGAACCTGTCTCTCATGTCGTGCATTTCGGTGGGAAGTCCTTCACAACCCATTATTTATTTCCTTGAAGAATGGGGTATGGAGCCTCTGGAGGACTATGTTCCTCATGCTTCTCCCAATGCCACACGTATCTTTGTTAACGGAGTCTGGATCGGTGTCCACCGTGACCCTGCCCGTCTTGTTGACACTATGCGCTCGCTTCGTCGCCGTGGTGACATCAACCCCGAGGTCAGCATCATCCGAGACATTCGTGAGAAGGAGTTCCGCATCTTCACGGATGCCGGTCGTGTGTACCGCCCTCTGTTCCTTGTTGACAATGACGAGGAATCCGAGACAAAGGGCGAGTTGAAGTTGCGTAAGGAGCACATCCACGAGCTTCTCAGACAGGAAGATGAGCCCGACACAGAAGAGGCAGCATTTGGTTGGTCGTCACTTGTCAGCAACGGAATTGTGGAGTACATTGACGGTGAAGAGGAAGAGACGGTTATGATTGCCATGTCCCCTGAAGATTTGGAGGTGTCGCGACAAATGCAGGCTGGTGTGGAGATTCCTGACGAAGAGGACCCTGATCCTGCTCGCCGAGTTAAACCATCTTACAACCCCAACGCACATACGTGGACGCATTGCGAGATTCATCCCAGTATGATTCTTGGTATCTGTGCCAGCATCATTCCGTTCCCCGACCACAACCAGTCGCCTCGTAACACTTATCAGTCGGCTATGGGTAAGCAGGCCATGGGTGTTTTCCTAACAAACTACAGTGTGCGTATGGATACAATGGCCAACATTCTATACTATCCACAAAAGCCTCTGGCAACCACGCGATCTATGGAGTACCTCAAGTTCCGTGAGTTGCCTGCAGGTCAGAACGCCATTGTTGCGATTCTGTGTTACTCGGGTTACAACCAGGAAGATTCCATGATTATGAATCAGAGTTCCATTGACCGTGGTCTGTTCCGAAGTCTGTTTTTCCGTTCGTACATGGACCAGGAACGACGAATTGGAATGTCGGTTGTCGAGGAGTTTGAGAAACCCACGCGTGCTGATACGCTCCGCCTAAAGCATGGTACTTATGACAAGCTTGATGAGGATGGTCTCATTGCGCCGGGTATCCGTGTTTCGGGTGAAGACATCATTATTGGTAAAACGGCGCCCATTCCTCCAGACACAGAAGAGCTGGGACAGCGAACCAAGTACCACACGAAGCGTGATGCATCGACGCCTCTGCGCAGTACTGAGAGCGGTATTGTTGATCAGGTTCTGCTGACAACTAACCAAGAGGGTCTGCGATTTGTCAAGGTGCGTATGCGAACAACCAAGATCCCGCAGATTGGAGACAAGTTTGCATCTCGTCACGGACAAAAGGGTACTATTGGAGTCACGTACCGTCGCGAGGACATGCCGTTTACAGCTGAAGGTATTGTTCCTGACCTAATCATCAACCCTCACGCCATTCCATCGCGAATGACTGTTGCCCATTTGATTGAGTGTCTGCTGTCCAAGGTGTCATCTCTGTCGGGACATGAGGGAGATGCCACTCCTTTCACTGATGTTACAGTTGATGCCATCTCTAAACTTCTGCGTGAGCATGGTTATCACTCGCGTGGATTCGAGGTTATGTACAATGGACACACGGGACGCAAGCTTGTTGCACAGGTGTTCTTTGGACCGACTTATTACCAGCGTCTGAGACACATGGTTGACGACAAGATCCACGCGCGTGCCCGTGGACCGGTTCAGATTCTCACGCGTCAACCTGTCGAAGGACGTTCGCGAGATGGTGGTCTGCGATTCGGAGAAATGGAGCGTGACTGTATGATTGCCCATGGAGCCGCTGCTTTCCTCAAGGAGAGATTGATGGAGGCCTCGGACGCGTTCCGTGTGCATGTATGCGGAGTGTGTGGTCTGATGACGGTGATTGCCAACCTTAAGAAAAACCAGTTTGAATGCCGGTCTTGCAAGAACAAGACACGCATTTACCAGGTACACATTCCCTACGCGGCGAAGCTGCTATTCCAGGAGCTTATGGCCATGAACATTGCCCCTCGCATGTACACCGACTCTTCGGGAGTGTCTGTTCGTGTCTAAGCCCCGTTAACTATGTACCGTCCTCATAAAAAAAAAGCTAATCGAAATGTGTATAAATGAACCAGAGCTAGTAGTGGTAGGGTAGTAGTAGTGGTAACTTAGTAGTAGTAGTAGTAGAATCACGTAGTCATAAGGTCTAGATTGGTACACGTACCACGTTCATTATCTATAGCTCTAATTCAGCTGGTGTCCATGTCATCTCTGGACTCGGGCTTATCGGCAGCACTTGATGAACTCTCCTCGGGTATGGTTTCGGGCTTTTCAGCTTGTTCCGCTTCCCGGCGCAACTTCTCCTGATGCACCTGCTCGTCTTCGAGCGACATACGAAGGGCCATGGCCAGCTCTGGATCCATATTAGGATCAACACCGAATTCAAAATCGTCGGCACCTGAGTCAGCTCCAACTCCAGCACTAATACCAGCTCCACCGTCTTCATTAATGATAGGTGAAGACACAATGATATCCGATAAGTTTCCCATTCCTGGTGGTACAGTGACAAGGTGGCTGTTATCGCTTGAGTTGACGTCGTTGATGAATCGCTCCAACTTGGCTGTGTTGTCTACATGCTCTCCAAAGTTGATGAAATCAATGGCCACTCCGTTCTTCTTCATTTTCTTGGCCAGCTTCACCAAATCCTTGGTCTCCTCACCAATGGGAGAGCCCACGAATGCAATGATACGCTGTCGTTGCAGCTTGTTAAGACGGTGTTTGAGCGCCAGCTGTTTTGTTAGATGGTTCAATGACCTCTGGGGGGAGGAACAAGCGTTCAATATAGTTACTTACAGCTGCCACTTGGAGACCAGTGGCTAGATGTGCCTGGCCATGCACTTCGGTGTCTCGAAGTCCCGCAAGTACTTTGCCAATGTCCGAGCTTAGAGTCACCTTGACTTCGGGTCCCGAACCACCGTGAGTCAACAATCCCACTGTGTTCTCCGGGTTGGACTGTGTCTTTGCCTGGAAAATGAGACCCACAGCACTCTTCTGCGCCTCAAATCGCGTGGGAGTATAGTCGCCATTGCGCATATACTCCGAGTTATCAATGCTGTTGTTAGACCTGAGTCAATAGATGGATGCAACCTCGGCTCCTGAACTCTGTATCCTTGCAATTCCTCTATACATACAGAATCATAGTCGCCTCCAGAACCATCGTGGCGATTAATAAGATGGAACGTTGTGAGAGTGTGTAGGTTCTACGATGTGCTCTGGTAGCATTTATTGTTACCCTGGCGGGTATCCGCTTAGGAGGAAGTCGCCCGATTAACCTAAACCTGGAAGAAGAGTTGGTGGTTCTCGGCACGGTTTAATACCTAAAAAAGGAATGTTGCTAAGGGTTATAGCTTGTTCAGCCGTACTCTCAACTGCTGTCGCCCTGGCAACCATATATATATATACGGACTGTCCACAAAGAGATCAACCTTCAACTTGTCCTCCTTAAATACTTCACGAAATGGGTCCCACAGTGGTCTCAGAACCGCCTCGACGCCTGACACGCGCACATCGTGATGCTCTTATTACAAATCTGGAACTCGAGCGTGAGTTTTCTGCTGTATAATCTTAGCCTGAACTCTGCCTAACAACAGTCGACAATCGAATCGAGAAACTCCGGGCTCAGCACCAGTTTTCGGCCCAAGCTCTACGAACAAAGCTCAATATGCGCCTCAATCGTGTACCAAAACATCTGTGGAATAAGACCTTTCGTCAGTTGATTCAAGAACGCCGACAACGCGAGATTAATGGCCAACACGTACCGCACCTGTCATCACTGTCTCCAGCCAAGAAAGCCATGCTCGACCGCATTGAACGGGCTACAGACCGTCTCATAGTTCCGAAGCTGCGCGCCGACACAAAACCAACACTAAATGCGGCAACTTCAGAACCTATAACAGCGGGCTCGCCACGAAGCAGGAGGCCGCCACTGTCGTCTCCTGCCAGACGGCCAGTCAATCCTACCCGCCAACCAAGCGCTACTTCAACAGGTAGCCCTGTCCGTGCAACAACTCAACCACACAGACCGGTGCGTGTACCTAGTGCAGCTCGTCCAATGAGTCCTGTACGAGTTCCAGTGTCTACTGCTGCTGCTTCTACCATCCGTCCAGTGAGCCCCGTCCGCACCGTGAGTGCTTCTCGTCCAGTGAGCCCTGTTCGAATCCCCAGCTCTACACGTGGCGCAAGCCCTGTTCGCTCAACTGTACGTGATTCAGCAGCAGCTCCGACTACCAAGTCTGGGGGACTCAGTGCCGTGACCACAAGCCCTACAAGACCTTCAGGATCTGCTGGCAGTCCTGTTGTTCGACCCACAGTGGGCATTTCTCGCAGTCCGGTTAGACCTCAACCAGCACACAGTCCTGTTCGTGTACCTTCGTCTCACAGACCTGCTACAACAGTCACAAGTCCTGCACGAGTTCCGTCGAGCTCACAAGTCCATGCTGTCTCGAGCTCTACTCGTCCTATGTACAAGCTTGGAACGAGCCCTGGAACCTCGGCGCCAGATCTAGGCCCAGCTCGTGCTGGTCCCGTCAAAACAGCAACGTCTACTACTATTGGCATTGCCTCTTCTCCTGTTCGTGTCCCAGTAGGTCATTCAAGAACTCAGGTGGAGAGCCCCTTGAGGACTGCTGCTACTGCGAGCCCCTACAAACCGGCAGGAACCGCCGGTAAGTCGGCATTCCAAATGCCTACGGCCTCTACTGTCATGAAGGGCAAGCCTACTACAAGAGCAGAACGACCTACACGAGCCACGGCTGCTCGTGTCCAGAAACCAAAGGCTCTGACTACTCAGCCTGAGCCGACTGCTCCTCGTCGAAATCTTCGTAGTCGTCCAGCCAAATGACCCACAGGTTGTGTTAGCAAATCTTCAAAATCATTCACGTTATTGCCGTTTCTATGTACAATGCATATCTTTCATCATGCCTTGGCTTCTGAACCGTTGGATTCTGATGCCTCGACAGCCTCTGCAGCCTGAGCTGCCTCCTCCCATGTGGCAACTATATTATCGGCATATGGGTTCACCGAGTCTTCAAACGTCTTGAGACGGTCCAATCGATACTTACGAAGACTGTTCTTGGGTAACATACCAGAGACGGCCTTTCGTAGGATCTCGGAGCCTCCCTTGCGCTTCATCAGATCCTCCATGGTCCATTCCTTGAGGTTTCCTGGCCGCCCACTGTGCTTGTAGTACTTCTTATACTTCATCTTATCGCCAGTAACATTGATGTACTTGCAGTTGGTCACAACAACGTAGTCTCCACAGTCGTCTGAAGGGTGGAAAACCGGCTTGTGTTTACCCATGAGAGTAATGGCAATGGCACTGGCCAAACGACCCAGCGTACGGGGTTCCCGTGCCATGTCCACATGATGCCACGTACGGGCAAATGCCATGTTCGTCTTATGTTAGGCCCTGCTTCTTACCAATTACTTGGAATCCATTGCTGCTCACCTTTCCAATATACTGTGACATTTTGTGGTCAGATCAAGTGTAAATTGATGCGCCAGTGAATTCCGAATCCTTACACCTTGAAAAATTCATGGCCGGGTAACTAGAATGAGCCGAACTTCTCACGAACCTCCTCTCACCAGCCGCTTCTAATTACCGTCTTAACTAGCCTCATTAACATGTGTTTTTTGTTTACAGCTCTAAAAATGCTTTAAATTTCTTCAGGAACATTTTCCCAGAATGCTTTACCCTCGGTAGTCTCAGCAATGACACCGACGCGGATAAGGAAGTCACCAAAATGCTCTCCATCGTTGCGCTCCAAAGCCCACCGTTTGAACAATGGCTTAAGAATGGCTAGAATCTCGTCCTCCTTGATGGAGCTACGGTACAGCTTGTTGAGACGCTGACCATGGAATCCACCACCCAGCATGAGGTTGTACGTGTCGTACGCCTTACCAACAAGTGCAACCTCTGCAAGCCATGGCCGAGCACATCCATTAGGACATCCCGTCATACGGAGCACAACACTGTCGTGACGAAGGCCATACTCCTCCAGAGCCTCCTCAAGCTTCGTGATAAACTTGGGAAGGTATCGCTCCGACTCAGCCATGGCCAGACCACAGGTAGGGAAAGCAACACATGCGGCCGACGACAGTCGAAGACCCGAGAACTGCACGTTGTCAAGCTTATACTTGGCTAGTAGATCCTTGATTTCATCAACCTGGTCTTCAACAATGTTGCTGATGAGAATGTGCTGGTTACCAGTCAGACGGAACTCAGCACCATCCCGCAGAACCTTGGCAATCTCACGGAATCCAGTCTTAAACTGCAGTTCAGCGGTATCCTCAACACGACCATTCTCAACAAAGGTGGTGAAGTGGTGACGGCCAGTCTCGTCCACAGTCCAGCCAAAAGTGTCAGTGTTAGACTCAAAGTAGAACTCACGGCCCTTCTCAAACTTGTAGCCGAGAAGTCCCTCGACTTCGGAACGAAACTTGTCCACTCCCATATCGTCAATGGTGTACTTGAGACGGGCATGCTTACGATCGCCTCGGTCTCCGTTGTCACGCTGCACAAGCATAATCTTCTCACAGACCTCTAGGATCTTGTCCTTGGTCACGAATCCCAACAAACTTCCAGTTCGTGGGTAAGTCTTCTTGTTGTTGTGAGTGACTCCCATACCACCACCAGCAAGAACGTTGAATCCAACGATATCGTTATCCTCAACAATAGCAATCAGACCAATATCGTGACCGTATACGTCAACATCGTTATAGGGGGGCACAGCAATGTTGATCTTGAACTTGCGTGGTAGGTAGACGTTGCCGTACAACGGCTCATGGTCGACAAGAGTGCTCTCAGAAACAAGCACTTTCTTCTTTTTGGGTCCAGTCTTTCGCTCAGCAAAGGTCTTGGTGTAGTCAGGGCCGTCACCTTCGTCATTGCCTTCGAGCCAAATCTCGTGGTATGCAGTAGTCTGGGGAAGCAGGTGCTCACTAATAGCACCGCCAATGCGCACAACTTCGTCGTGGATCTTAGCATTTCCGGGGAGCGCAGCAGCGACAACGTTACGGTTGACATCACCGCAAGCAGCAACAGTGTCAATCAAAGCCGCGTTGATACCACGAATAGCGGGCTTCAGGTCTTCCTTGACAACGCCGTGCAGTTGGAAAGTTCCACGAGTGGTGATCTTGAACGTGCCATTTCCGCGACGATCAGCAAGCTGATCAATCATCAACCACTGAACTGGAGTAGCAACACATCCTGGCAAACGGACACGGACCATAAACGCATAGGCAGGCTCAAGACCTGCAGCCTTGCGCTCATCACGGATGTCTCGGTCATCCTGCATGTAGATACCGTGGAACTTGGTCACTTGCTGGTCAGTGGCCGCAATAGCACCAGTTGACTTGTCCTGCAGACCCTCAGCAATAGTTCCACGAAGGTAATTGGAAGCGAGCTTAATGTCCTCGTTGGTGATAGGTGGGGGTTCGTCGGCTCCAGCAACGGCATCAACGCCGAGAGCCTTCCAAATAAGAGGCTCCCACTCGTTGTACGCAGTCGAGTATCCGTCGGCGTCCTGGTCATCTCCATAGCCAGAAGGAGCAAGCTCACTAGACCCAAGAATGTTGAGACGCGCAGCGAGGTCCTTGGCCGGCTTGTTATAGTAGATCTTGTCCTCCTTGCGGGGCCAGTAGTGGCTGTCACCAAGACCAAATACAGAGGTCTTGACGTTGACAAGATCGGTGTCGGTAGTTCCCTTTAAAGCGTCCCAGAAAGCACGACCATTCTGAGGGAACTCACCCTGACCAGCCGTCGAAGTGATGAAAACAAGGTTCTCCTCGGATCCCAGCTCCTCAAAGGGGAAGTCATCAAATGCCATGGCGACAGCCTTGAGTCCTCGACCTTTGGCACGACGAGCGAGACGCTTGGCAAGACTCTCGGCATTGCCACCGTCAGATGCAAACAGAACTGTCAGAGGAGGACCGCTTAGACCCTCTAAAAGCTTCGAATAGGCGTCCTGGGCACGCTTCTTCTGAAGACTACGAACGTCCGAGCCGTAGGAAGCTTCAAGAGAACGTGCAAACGTAGGCTTACGGTTGCTGAGAAGAGTCAGCTTGTTCTCGCGCTCGAGGAAGTCCTTTAGAGTCTTTCGGATCTGGAACGAGTCCAGCTTGAACGAGTCCTCGGCAGTCGGGTCGTAACGGTACAGAGGCCAGTATCCAGTTTCAACTGCACGCTTTGTCTCTTGAAGAACAGTAAGAGCGTCATCTTTCTCAGACTTGTAAGGAAGGTATGCAACAACAACGGAAGGTCCATTGAACTTATCGGCCTCCAGGAGGGCTTGAAGCAGCTGCGTATAGGATGAGTACACAGCGACAGATGCAACATAGACATTGCCAAAGTTCATGGCATAGAGTCCAATGTCCTTCTTGCGGAGAGCAGAGGCAGGCTTTTTCTGGACTTCGGAGTATGGCTCCGAGTCGATGACAAGCATGTTGATGTTCTTGCCAGACGAAATAACGTGGTGAACACCAGAGCTTCCCAGGTCATAGGCCCACGAGTCGGAACCAATGAGCCACGATGACTCTGAAAGATTGAAACAGGGTTCAAGCTTCAGAAGCGAGCTGGCAGTCGAGGATGACGACTCAGCCTTCAAAGCAGCCACCAGCTCCGGGTGGATGGTGGACGCGGTCTTCTTGACAGCGTCAGCAATCCACTGGGACAGCAGTGTCTGCAGATTGGCCTTGGAAGCAGAGTCAAAGTCATTTGAGCGCAACGCAGCGCGGCTTTCTTCAAGAAGCTGCTGCTGCTTTTCCAGTTTAGCGAGGTACGTACCGAATCCATACTCTGGAGTCGTCTCGAACCCAGTAACAGGGTTGTCAATTGCATTGATGAGGTTCAAATTAGCTCCAAACAGCTGCTGAAGAACCTTGGTGTAAGCCTCCTCGAGTTTCTTGGCGGCTTCTTGAGCTTCAAGCAGCTCCTCCGAGATTTCCGTCTCTGGAGATTTGGCACCAACAAACAGTTTCTGGACGGGTGAATCGAGAGACAGGTTTGAAACAACTGACTTGATAACGGTGCGGACAGTTGAGTAGGTGACTTCACCAAGCTGAAAGGACACGACGTTGGAGAATCGGGACAGATCTGAGCCAGATGCATGAGCATCGGAAACAAGGTCCTGGAAAAGAGGGCTCCAAGTAGTGGTCTGGTGCTTGATCTGCTCCACAAGACCGACGCTCTTAACAGACGAAGGAATGACTGATAGTACGTCAGCAGAGGACCATGGGCGGTAGACGTGGATTAGCACGACGCCAATGTTGTCAACAGACTGTAGAGCTGCCTGGACAAATGGGTCAACATTTGAAGAAAAGAGAATGATGGCCTCGGTGGCTGACGACGAGCCATAGTACTCAAATGGCTTCAGCTTGGTGCTCGTAGCAGATCCGGCAGCCTTCATGGCGTCGGAAACAACGGACGAAACGGCGTCTACTGACGGTGAGTCCGCAGCATCAGAGGACGAAGCTGAATCATCAGACGAGGTAGGCTGGAACTGAGAGCTGGCAAGAGTCTTGGAAATAGCGTCAGAAGATAGAAGCTTAAAGGTCGAGGACTCTGAGGCTGTGAAAAGATGGACAACGGGTCTACTGAGCTTCTGGGCAATGAGATGCGTTGCCAGAGCGATACCCTGAGTATCAGCACCACCAAACGACTGGAGGAACACAAAGCCAGAGTGGCGCAGAGCCGAGACAATGCCGAAATCTGAATACGAGCCATTTGACGACGAGGAAGACGAGACATCAACGTGAATAGCCAAAGGAACCGATTGAAGAGCCGAGAGGTGTGGAAGTGACTTGAAAAGAGTCAGTACAGAACAGGTCACTGCTGAAAGGTGCTGCGAGTCGGTAGCAGAGTCGACAATGAATCGAAACGGATCATTTTCAGAGCTCAAAACAGAGACTTTATCTGATTCCTCGAGGAGCTTCGATAGAGGCGTCTGTACACTCAAAGCAGGTTGAATGGCATAGACCTTCGTAGCCTCGGTAACGATGTTGGCAACTTTTTGTTAGCTAAACGACAATCATAATAAGTAGTAGAGGATTCCAATAGAGCCAAAACTCACCAGCCTGCACAGGTACCGACATTATGGCCAGTAAGACAAACAGAGCCAAGTAGAAGGTGGTAGAGACGAAGAAGAAGGACGAATCAAACCAGCCAATGCGAGGAGTTGCATTTGATATATTTTCTTGTGGGGGATGGCAGTCACGTGAGTAGTGGTGATTGTGGCTAGTGGCTGATGTCAACGCCACGGACGCCTCTCATTGGCCTGAACAGCGCCTCAAGCGCATGCATGGCGCAGATCTGCAGGTTATGGCGAGCTTTGAGCCGCCCAACGCGCCAACAGCCTCCGGCCCGGCAGTGGCTGTCAGCCACGGGTCGTGGCGTCAGCCATGGCGTCAGCCCCGGTATCGGGGACGCTCGCAGTGGCTGTACCAGTTCAGCCACGAAGAAAAGAACCTGTGGCTGATGATCGAGTCAAATTACGCATTTGCCGTCTAATCTCGCGGAATTGCCTTGTTATTACGCGGATACTGGGTCCAGAATTGCTATTATTGTGTAGTAACTCATCTTTGGTATTTCCATTACTTCCCATTGTACTTCACGGGCCCATTGATGGGTTACCAGCATCAAGTTTAACGATTCAGTTAATTTGAAGGTTTGAAGATTCAACTAAGCTTAAGAATTGAGCTGATAAATATTTGCTTGAGTTTAGAGATCCTATTGAAATGGTAAATAAAGATTCAGTGTGCGTTTACTGTCCTCTACGGTCTCTTCCTACGAGCTGTCCTTCATTTCGTTCATTAAATAAATATACATGGTCTTATACAACGGTTACACAAGAGGCGTACCGATGCGAATGCGCCGAGGAGGCGGTGGAGGGGGCGTTTGTAGCCGATTAGGATCAAGAGAGCCGCGAGGCCCCGGTCGTGGGGGCGGAGGAGGCGGAGGAGTTGCTGATTTAGTACTCAGTGTCACAATCTCCGATGTTGAATGATTTCGGTTCATATACGACCGTGAAGGGAGCGGAGGAGGTGGTGTAGCTGTGGATGCTCGTGTATCAGAGTGTGTACGTTGAGGAGGGGGAGGAGGAGTAGCAGCTTTGGATAGAGTCGCAATCTCAATGGCCGAGTTGTTGTGGATCTTCATACTAAGAAGCCTCCGTGGGATGGGTAGAGGCATCAGCGACTGCTCAGTAGTGGGTGTGGATACCTCTGATGCCTGCTCGCTGTCAACATCAACATCTGTTAGACTATCAACAGGCGAAATGGTTGGCGAGGAATGGGCAAGCCAGTCGACTTTGAGGCAGCGGTATGCGAGACGACGTGTTGTTTCCGACACTAGAAACGCCGAACTGTTGGATGGGTTGGTCATGACATCAAGAACAGCCACGAGCTCATCTCGCCTGTATAGATCCTCACGGATAGGGGTGTTCTGCAGTAGAGGATACAAAATGCGAAGGTATGCGTTACGGAGGTTCTCCTCTTCTTGTGAGAGGTCATAGAGCTCACGTACAATGACAGACACAAGGACCTTGAGATCATTAAGGTACAGGTATTGGTATGTTTCGCGAGTCGTAAACACGAGGTACAGGAACTTCATGATCATGAGCTGTAAGCACTTGTCGGCACAGCGGTTGAATATAAACACGAGGTTCTCGCCAAAGGTGCGGAACCGGTTCGAGGCCATGCACAGCACAGCAAACATCTTGTTTTCAATGCAATGGTGCTCGGCACTGGCTGTATTATCAGATTGATAGCTGTAATTGTCCTTTGAGTCGTTATGCTCCAACTCTGCTATCATATACTGTTCGTTAAGGGCCAAGAGCACCTTCATCGCAGCAAAATTGTGTGGATCCGTGGCATCATAGCCGGCCTTTGTCTCAACTTGATTGAATAGAAACTCGGCAAACTCCACTGATACATCTTCAAGGTCAGCCAGTGGAATCTTCTGTACACGGCACATCTCGTAAAAGAGCTCGAGGTAGATGCGTTGCAAGCGGATATCCGACTCTTTGGCCTGTAGAATCGTCAAAATGACTGGACGGATAGCAGACTCTTCCTGGAGCATCTCCAGTGTAGACTTATGGAGTCGGCCGTCAACAAGTAGAACAGCGCCTAATAGAATGCGATCCTGCAACTCCAGGTCTTCATGGCCCAGAACCAGCGTGGAGATGAGTTTTCGGCGCACAAATGCTCGACTTTTGGAGTAAATGTTCGAGTTGATGAGGTCATAAGCACATCTTGTCAGGTCTTCATCTTCCACGAGATATTTATCTGATGGTTAGACAGACACAAAGTCGTGAATGTGACTCCTAGATAAATAGCACTCACCCATATACATAGATGCCAGTTTCAAGTATGCCGTCAGTGCCTGGTCTATACGAGATGTTGAATGATAGTCTCCAGATGCTATATCGTTGAGTTCTTGTTAGCTTCATGATATTGATATATTTAGCCTAAGAGCCAAACCAAACACGAAACTCACCATCCCAAAACTGACTCGCGTCCTCGAGCCAATATGAGAGCACGTCCATTATACCGACAAGAAGCACATGCCAGGGGGAGTGGACGGCACAGGCGGGGGAACGAGTGGAAGCTGCACACACGTGATGGAGCAGTTGCTAGGAAGAGAGACAGAAAGAAGGGCGGGTTCTCATATGATATGCTGTTACAGGGCGGAGCCGTGCGGGGTCCGTTAAAGCTTACTTCCTAATCCGGCACCTCCGGGGTTAGTGTGATTTTTATGTGGGGGGATCTAAAACCGGGGATAATCGGCACTTCGTGACGTTTTGGCATCTCAACTCCTATTTCAACACTGGCAGCTATTTGGTTATATTTTGTAACCAATTGTCCCGTCTTGGCACCCCTGCATCTCATCAGTTCCCGGAAAGCCGGGGCTTCTCGTATCCCTACCCACAGGTTTATGTAAACGAGAGCTTGGCATGGAAATTCCCTGTCATCTTCGGCTCACGAGTTCCTCTCTCTATACATAACGAGGTTTCCACGACACTTTTCACAATAATTTGACTTGGAACTCTCAAAAATGCCAAAACCCAAGGTGATGCTGATGGGCCTTGCCGATGTGCTCGATAAGAGTCTGTATGAAAAGTATAGCGAGTACTTTGACTTCATTGTGGGTTCATTTCATGGTGCTGGTTCTGGCTACAACTGCTAACCTAGAACTATGACCTCAAGACCAAAGATGAGGTTCTTGCTGATTTCAAAGGTCCTCTCAAGGACATTGAGGGTGCACTCTCGCTAATGCCAGGTTTCATTGTAAGTAAATGAGACGGGAGTTCATTTAGGTCGGTAATCACTCAGAGACATTGAGAGATTCGGCATTGTGGTTGATTTTCAGTTTGTTACTTGATTTGTTACTTGATCTATCATGAATTTGGGTATTCAGACTGGTGATCCAATTTGCATGTCTAAAGTTAATCTGTTAACGTTTCCCATGAAGGTTACTCTGCGTGTGATCCCGCTTGGTCCATCGTCTCAGTTGATCTTTTCATCTTCTGATCTACATTCTACAAACTTGGTGATTCACAGTGATTCACTCTAATCCTTATCATGACTAACTCAGCCCTTGGGAGGTCTTCGTGGCGATCTCGTCGAGGCTCTGCCTCCAAAGCTCCGCATCATGTGCACTCCAACAGTGGGTCACGACCACTACGACGGAAAAGCCATGCGCAACCGTGGTGTCATTCTGTGTAACGCTCCAAGTGTTTCAGGAGGTGAGGTTGCCGACATTGCATTACACTTGACTCTTTCGACGTATCGATATACAAGTCTGTTTGAGCATAGTCTGCGTGCGCACAAGAACACTCTCATGGCACGTCATGCCTGTCTTAGTGTGGACGCTGAAACAGGAGTTTTTGCTCCTCCTCCAGGTGTTCTTAAGTTCACCTACGGCCACAATATTGGCAAGACGCTGGTGACGTCGCCAAACGGCCAAATCGCAGGTATCGCTGGTTTTGGAACCATTGGCCGGGCCACGGCCAAACGACTGCACGCGCTGGGCATGAAGATCCACTACCTCAAACGCACTCCTCTGTCTGCTGAAACTGAGGCAGAGCTGGCAGGTATCCCACTTGTGCGTCATGACACATTTGAGTCGCTCGTCAAGGTGTCGCAGCTGCTGGTGATGGTTCTTCCGCTGTCGGACGAAACAGATCAGATCCTCAATGCCGAAACAATTGCCATGATGCCTGACGGAGCCAAGGTTGTTAATGTTGGCCGAGGACGGACCATTGATCACGATGCTCTGCTAGCTGGTCTTCGTTCAGGCAAGATCTCGTCGGTCGGTGTTGACGTCTACGAGTACGAGCCTGCTGTCAACATGGATCTCATGGAACGCTATGACGTGACAGTTCTTCCCCATATTGGCAGTTGTACTAATGAGCAGTGCCAGGAAGCACTTGAGATTGGTCTTAAGAACCTCTACAACTGTCTCATCGAAAATGGGCCTGGAAATACTCCAGTCAATTGACATCTAGAAGCTGGGTTTATGTGGATTGGGCTCTCCGAACCTGACAATCGTCTGATCCTCTCAGTTGACTTATACTACGGTATTCAGTGCCACTTTCTCCCTAGATATTTCCACATAATTGTACTCTATGACCTCAAGGCTTTAACGGTGCCACTTCTACATGTTCAATGTTCCCTACAGTATTCATACCGGCCTACCTCCCTTATTGACTCGTCTCTTATATAAATCGACTGCTCTGCTCTTCTTAATCTGTTTCTCCTTCTCTTTTAATTGTCTTTCCATCTTATTTCTCTTCTACAAGTCACCTGCTTCGTATAGGTACACATTGTATATTAGCTGCATATTACTTTATCTGATCACTTCTCCATTTCACCATCATCACCTTGAATTATGGAGGCATCGCCTTTGGATCAGGCATACTCACTGGCTCGAAAAGCCGACAATGCGACACAGGCTGGTGATTTGTCCAAAGCAGCCGAACTACACATGGAAGCATCGGCAAAGTTCTCAGAGGCCGAGCAACTAACCCATAGCACACAGGCCAAACGAACGCTTGAAACATTAAGCAAAATACACAAGCGAAGAGCGCAATACTTACAAGAGGCCCAGAATGACGAGAGACTTCTCAAGCAACGACCACGCCACAAAAGTCTTGAAGAAACCGACGAAATGAGTGCTGGCCGCGCTGCTCGGCTCATTCAACATGAAGAGCTCACAGCATCGCTAGCCTCTGCTCGTGGTATTCACCCACCCGCATCATCCGTCGCAGCTGCCGCAGCAGCTGCTGCATCAACATCGGGTCCTAAGAAGAAGCTGTCTGAAGACGATCCTTTCTACAAGTTCTACGCCTCGATCAACGCGACCTTCACCAAGGCGTTCAATGCTGCTATGGATCGTGCCAAGCAGGACCAGGCTTCGCCATCAGGATCGAAGTTGAACGCAGGTACTGCGCTGCTGTTGCCCCGATATGACAATGAGAGCTTTTACGTAGTCAGCAACTCGGCCAACCAGACAAACGAAGAGCTAGCCACCGAGAACACCAACCTACGTCAAATGATCAACCGAACAAGCGCCCAGCTTCACGCCTATGAAACCGCCGTCAAGAAACAGAAAGACACACTCAAGAGCTACTTGCTACAACTGCGCAACCAGCTCAATGCACGTGAGACTTCGCTCAATAAACAGCATGAAGCCGAGATCGAAATGCTACGCAGTGAGAACGACAAGCTCAAAATCCAGATCGGCCGAATGAAGAGCCGCTGGGATGACCTCAAGGAATCGGCACGTAAACGTCGTGAGGATTCCGAGGAAGTAGGCTGACCTACGGAGCTGATAGCCTAATTCATGCTCCATGTTTCAATGGAACATAACAGCATCTCTCTACTCTTCCTACCTTACATCTACAGTACTCATTTCATGACTGTATTAACAGGCATCCCGCCAAAAGTCTACTTGGCAGTCGTGATGGCACGCATCATCTCCTCCTTGGTGATAAGATGTCCAATGGTCTCGACATGGTTGAGGAGCGTCGAGATGTTGGAACTCCACTCGTTGAGAATGTCATTACCGTCCTTGGGCTTGGCAAACGTGACGAGACGCTCAGGGCGATTGATACGAGCGTAGATAGTGCCTTGTGTGACGAGCTTTGACAAAAAGTCCTCAGTCTCGCGCTCTGTGAGGTCAAGTAGCAACGTCAGACGGCTAATGGTGATGCGCGTGTAGTACTTGGCTACGACACGGATGTTGTGTTCAATGACGCGCTTGCGAAGGTCATCCCAACGGGCCTTGCCAGCATCAGTTGCCGGGTCGAAGACAGAGGCAGACTTAAGTGATGGGCCGTAAATCTCCTCAACCTTGGGCCATCGCATCAACTCATTGGCAGTGAAGCAGAGCACCAGCTCCTTGTGTAATGGCAATTGATCAAGACGTGTATCGGCAGCAATGCGGTGGATCAGATCCGACTGTAGATTATCATAGGGTGAAAGAATGATGAAGAAAACAATGTTCTCCAGCACCTCTTTCCATTTCTTCTCGTCAGCAATGACTCGGGGTGTGTCGTAGACTGAGCGGTAGTACTGGCACACATCAAGGTACTTTGAGTCGTGCAGCGCAATTTGGATCATGAGCTCGTAGTATCGCAGCTTGAGGTCATGGACATCCTCGTTGTCAAGGTACCGTGGCACAATCTTGCGGCTAATGATGAGAGCCTGAACAAAGTCGCCCTTCTTGACGTAAAGCTGGACCTGTTCCAAGATAAACTCTGTCTTCTCACGAAGGTCCATGGATCCATACGTCTCGACCTGTAGCTCTCCAAGAATCTCACAGGCGCTATCAATGTCGCCATCCTCCTCCTTGATTTGCGATAGAATACGAGTCACCCGGGCTCTTTCGACCTCGACAAAGATCTTTCCCTCAGTAACGGTACGAATGTTCTCAATTGTCTCGACCTTGGTGGCCTTGTCAGGAGCCTCACCAACCTTCTTAACCGCCTCCTGAATGAGGGTCGTGATGGCTTGCTTCAGTTGGCCGTGCTTCTTGGACAGCAGCTGGATCTGTTCGTTCATAATCTTCCAATTTCCAGAGTCGCGTGTCATTTCCACAATGCGGGTCAACACGCGCTTCGATGACGCCAGGTCTGATGCTTGACGTGCGCGCTTCTCCAGCACTAGCAGTTTGTCGAGAGCTCCATTGAAATCCGTCTTATTGTTAGTCTCTTATAAATGCCCCAATTGCCTCCGGATCCTTCCAAACGTCCTGTCGCCTTCTTCACCCCCTGCCTGCTTACCTTGCTTAGAGCGTCAATCTCCGGAAGCTCCTTATCGAGAGTCTCGGAGTAATCCTTCTCGGCTTTGATCAATGCTTCGTCTGACATGGCGGCGTGTAGGTTGTCAAGTGTCAAACTGATGACTGGCCGTACTGAAGTTGGTTACCTTTCCCAGAAATATGGCTGTTATAAGCATAAGGCGTACAACCGCCATACTAAATATTTTGACAAGTCGCTTAAGAGGTTGCAGTCCCCCTGATTTTGACCATTGGATCCCTTGACTTTGGCTGTAACTTCCTATGTCTCTCGAGGCCTGGACAGAGGATCAGCTACTCAAGGTAACCGGTGCCTTGGATGACTCAGTAGTTGATTTTTGTATTGCGTCGGCACGGTCTGCCAAGTCGGCGCAAGCTCTAGCATCGGATCTGGCTGCTTTTGGCCTCGACTCGCCAGCTGGCAGAGTCTTCTCAACCGAATTATACTCTCGTATCCACTCCAAAGACACATCTAAACCAAAACAACCCATTGTAGCAGCTCGGTATGAATTTATTGACAGTACACCAGCTGTACCCACCAAAAGACCTGCCTCTTCACCTACTCACAGAGGGCACCGACGGCGACGGATGGAAGAAGAGTCTTCTGAGTCCAGCGACGATGAATCTGAAGATAACCACGACAGTCCTGACACAGAGTCAACTCAGCATCGGAGACAATCTCCAGACAGCAATGGAGCACAAAATAGCAGGGATGACTCGAGAGATCGACCGCGATCACCAAGGGACGACAAAACGGAGAGAGACGAGTTTGCTCGACGACTACGAGAGCGCGACTCAAAGCCGAGCCGCAGAGAATCGTCTCGGGAGAGGCATGGTGAGCGAGGACCAGACCGCGACGAAATATCACAGCTGAGAAAGATTGCTCGTCAACAATACCTATCTAAGCGCGAGGAACAGAAGTTGCTTCTACTTGAAAGAGAGGTAGCAGACCTTGAAGAGGATGTCAAAAAGTACGGTTGGGATAATCTAACCAGTGAAGAGAGACGTGAAATCACATACAAGCGTGAGATCTTGTCAATTGTCAACGAACGCAAGAAAATTGATCGTGGCGATGATGGATATCAGCTTCCCGAAGACTACATCACGGCTCAGGGAAAGATTGACAAGGCCAAAAAGCATGCTGCTTTGCACAAGCGATACGTTGAAACGGAGCCAACACCTGGCCGACGCAAGTTTATCAACGATGCTGATACCTGGGAACAGGAACAAGCATCGCGAGCCCTAGCAAGCACGAAGTCAAACAAGACCGGTGCTGCGCCGCAAGCCCAGTACGAGTTTGTGTTTGATGAATCGCAGATGGTGGATTTCGTTCCGGATCGTGTGTCTACCAAGTCGAGGGAACAGGAAGAACTCGAGCAGCGAATCGCCGAGGAGGAGAAGCGTGTCAAGTCCATGGAGGAAACAAGAAAATCCCTACCGGTGTATCAATACCGGGAAGAGCTCATTGCTGCAATTCGAGACCATCAGGTTCTCATTGTAGTAGGAGAAACGGGATCGGGTAAAACGACGCAACTCCCGCAATATTTGCACGAAGCTGGGTACACGAAGAACGGAATGAAGGTTGGATGCACACAACCCCGTCGTGTCGCTGCAATGTCTGTTGCTGCACGTGTTGCGGAGGAAATTGGTTGCAAGCTGGGAAACGAGGTCGGCTACACTATTCGATTTGAGGATCGCAGCAGCGAGAAGACAGTACTCAAGTACATGACCGATGGTATGTTGCTGCGGGAGTTTTTAACTGATCCGGAACTATCATCATATTCTGCGTTGATGATTGACGAGGCCCACGAAAGGACTCTGCAAACTGATATTCTATTTGGTCTTGTGAAGGACATTGCTAGGTTTCGACCCGAGATGCGATTACTTATCTCCTCAGCGACTATGGATGCAGAGAAGTTCTCAAAGTTCTTTGACGATGCTCCTATTTTCAACATTCCAGGCAGAAGGTTTGACGTAGATATCCACTACACAACACAACCTGAAGCCAACTATCTGCATGCCGCGATTACCACGGTTTTCCAGATACACACGACGCAAGGAAAGGGAGATATTCTAGTTTTTCTGACTGGTCAAGATGAAATTGAGACGGTTGCTGAGAATCTCCTTGAGACAGCTCGCAAGCTTGGTAGCAAGATTCCTGACATGATAGTATGTCCCATCTACGCGAATCTTCCACCAGAGCAGCAGCAGAAGATCTTCGAGCCTACGCCAGAAGGAGCCCGTAAAGTGGTACTAGCCACCAACATCGCCGAGACTTCGATCACTATTGACGGTATTGTGTACGTGATTGATCCCGGTTTCGTCAAGGAGAATGTTTTCAACCCGCGATCTGGAATGGAGTCATTGGTGGTGACACCGTGCTCACGAGCGAGCGCTGACCAGAGAGCAGGACGTGCTGGACGTGTACGCGCTGGAAAGTGCTTCAGACTATACACCAAATGGGCATTTTTCAACGAGCTGCCAAAGAACACGACACCAGAAATCCTGCGATCCAACTTGTCGAGTGTCGTTCTACTATTGATGTCGCTTGGTATTAATGATGTTCTCAATTTTGACTTTATGGATGCTCCACCGAACGAGTCCCTCATCAAGGCACTCGAGCTGCTGTATGCTCTTGGTGCTCTTAATGACAAGGGAGAACTGACAAAGCTGGGCCGGCAAATGGCCGAGTTCCCTACGGACCCGATGCAGGCCAAGGCCATCATTGCTAGTGACAAGTTTGGGTGTGTTGAGGAGGTCATCTCCATTGTGGCCATGCTAGGGGAGTCGTCAGCACTTTTCTACCGGCCCAAGGATCAAAAGCTTTATGCTGATAAGGCGCGGGAAGCGTTCACTCGGTCTGGAGGAGATCATCTCACGCTGCTTGAAATATGGAATCAGTGGGTGGACTCAGACTACTCATTTCAATGGGCTCGTGAAAACTACCTACAGCAGAAGAGTTTAACGCGAGCACGAGACGTTCGTGACCAGCTCATTCGGTTGTGTGATCGGGTTGAAATCGAGGTCAAAAGTGGGTCTTCAGGGGATGAAGCTGTAGTTCAGATTCAAAAGGCGCTGACATCAGGATTCTTCCCCAATGCTGCCCGTCTTAACCGCAGTGGAGATAGCTATCGGTCGGTGAAGATGGGTCAAACAGTGCACATTCATCCATCAAGTGTCGTATTTTCCCAAAAGCCACGGTGGGTTATCTACTACGAGCTGGTGCTCACGTCCAAGGAGTTTATGAGGAACTGCATGTCCATTCAACCCGAATGGTTGGTTGAATTGGCGCCTCATTTCTACAAGGAAAAGCAGATTGAAGAGCTCGGTGGTACTAATAAGAAGCTGCCAAAGTCAAGGCCGCGAACCATGTAACGAGTTTATGATCATTAATTATTGATGAACTAGGAGCGAGGCTCCAGTGTCCTTCAAGTAGGCAAGTGACGAACAACAGGCGCACCGGGGATTTAAAGCGAGCAGTAGACATCGGGGAGGGGTAGAGCAAAACACACAGTTTCAGTGAGGATGCCATCAGTGGTTCATGGCTGTAGGTTGTGTGATTGTCGTTAGGAGTTTGTTAATTTGAGATGACCCAGAAGTTTAACGGGGCTCACGACGACTCTAGGAGATCCCAGATCTGGCCACAAAGGTCCAGGAACTTGGCGCGCTTGGCCTGGCTCGGATTATCTTCACTGAGAGATCGACGTGCACGCTTTACAGACGGTGGAGGTCTATCTGCTTCTGAATCTGATAGTGCAGCGTCCTCTGGATCACGGTCGTCATCATCGTCATCGTCATCATCATCGTCATCGTCAATGGCAACCTCGGCACGACGAGCCGGTACTTCAGTACGTATACGAGTAGATGGATCAACTGCTGACACCACACGGGCCGTTGGAGTTGGTAGGTTCATGCTTGCTGAGCGGCCAGCACCACCACCGCTTGTAGTGGCAGGGCGTACGCGTGGAGGACTGACTCGTGAAGAGTAGGGAGGACTGGTATAGTAAACGGGAAGTGGGGCCGACATGGGGTCAGCAAACTTGGTCGACAAGAATGTTCCTGGAGGATGAACTTTGATGTTGGAGGGACGCGGAGCGCGATTTAGCTGACGCAGCGACGATGGGGTGCGTAGCGCAGCAGATGTTGGCTCGTGCGCCGAGTTGGGCGCCGAATGTCGGCCTGGCATAATGAGAGTAGTGGTGCGGGTGCGGCCTGAGCGTGGTTCGTGGTCATAGTCATTATTGGGGCTGCGAACCGGCTCATCATCATGTTTATGGGCCATACGACTGGCAATGATCTTGCGCTGCTGGGCTTCAATGGATTTGGACTTGATCAGGGCGTCATTGACAAACGCCGGCAACTGTGGAGATACACACTGAATGAGTACATCATTGGCAATATCCTTTGGAGTGCGATAGTCGGGAGAGACCTGGCTCGCGTCCTTATCAGGATGAAGATTAGCGGTCTTGTCGAAGTTGAGACGCGGTGGTCTGTGTCGAGGTTCTTCTGATGCTGCCATATTGATCAACTGTAGAGACAGACACTAGAAGGAGTTGAGCCTTGCGAGGTAGGCAGTGATAGGTACAAGATAAAATCGATAATTTGTAAGGTGATGAAGAAACTCGCAAAAATTGTAACTTGAGTGGTTTAGACCAAACACGAACGACTCCTGATGACCTGGTAAGGTAAGTAGAAGTTGTAAGGGTAATCAGCAATAGCGAGGTTCAAACGACTGCCAAACACAACAACTAACAGGTAGTTAAAGTGTAGGATCGGGTCGACAAATAAAACAACTGTTGAGGTCAAAACACAACAAAGCCAGTGATTTTGGCGCGGAATGGAGCTGGACACAGAGCACCACACAATGGGATTCACGACAAGACAAGGCGCCACAAAAGAGCGGCCGTCACAAACTGTTTATATATAGACGGAGACTGTAATCGTCGTTAAAGAAGAGTCAAACCAACCGGCAGATGGTGGAAACCGACACGACAGACAAACAGAACAGGAAGAAAAGAGGAAAGAGGTCCGTTTACCGCATGCCTCACACGAAACACGCCCGTGCGGCTCAACTGCAGTCCTGAAACACTAGCCGGTAAGTTGGAGGGGCTTTTTAACGTTAAATTGACGCGGGAAAACAGAAGCGGTGTAACGGCAGTGGGGTAGGAAAGGAGGAGAAGCGAGGGAAAAAACGGGATGAAGAGAAAATGGCGGTTACTTTTTTGCTTTTATATATATTTATTATTGGTGGAAATGGAGATGGACGACAATGATAATTACTAGGGCTAGGACCTTACTTAAGTAACAGGTGTTGGTACTAATACTAAGGTAACCAACCACAAATATAGCAGCAAATGCACTCATGTACAAACGGTTTCATGCTGTATGAAACCTGTCTAGTATAAGTATACTACGCCACTAACGAGTCCCGCGTGTGTCGAAACTGAGGTGCAGGTGCGTACGCGGGTTGTATTATAGGTACGGGATGGCTGGAAACCATTAATAACTGTAAGAGTTGAGTGGGTCCCCACTGCTGCAGTGTAGCAGTGTAGAATCAAGAGATAGTCAGAAACTTCCTGTACCATGTTACTAGTCAAACTACTGCAGATAAACACATATATGGCACACTACGGCACATACAACAGAGTTCGGTGCAGGTTGTATTGTCCATAGGGCTGGACCTAATTAACGTTCCCCTGACGATCGGTCCCAAAACGGTAATATTGAGATGATTATATTAGCCGCGCGCACAAGCACAACGGATACCAGTGTTCAGTTCTATAGTAGAAACAAATGTACAGTCCGGCAGTTATGTGAAAGTTGAGTATTGTACACTAAGTGAAAGTGTCATAAATAGATGTCCAGGACGCATACCAGTAGTATATTCCGGACATATTCGACGCTTCTAGGCCTAATGTATTGCTACGTACAGTTAGTGACCCTAAACCGTATAGATGAACTATATAACATGTAAGACGTTAAGTGAGCAATATCACCACAATTACTGCGTATAAAGTGATAAGATCATGAGCGAGTCAGACCTATTACAGACTACAAGAGTCTACACTATTAGTCTACACTATTGGACTACACTATTGGACTACACCATTAGTCTACACTATCAGCCTACTCTACTGGATGTAACCATTACTAGGGCCTACAACTAGATGTATACAGACTTGAGTAAATACTTGATATTAACAGAATCCACTTATATTCCAGGTTCCTTAACCAATCCACTGTATTCCAAGCCAATCAAATATAGTATATCCACTGCACCGCTCGTCCCAATGCGGACAGGCCGTTACCCGTCTCCATCGGCCGTATGCAACCACTTGGTAACTCAGGTAACTTTTTTTCTTTCTACTGTTGACGAGTCTCGGGGTAGTGGAACGATGGGTTAAAAAAGGCCCAGTGTGGATTGCCAAACCGCTGACTCTACACGGTTAGGTCTCTCTACTATACACTTGACATGTCTTGTTATTAGTGCGTGTCCAGTCGACTGGCTACAACGGACGATGGCGGATACCACGGCAGACGTGATTCTGGCACCAACTGTCACTTGAGATCGCACAAGATCAGATGAGTTTGTGAAGTACTCTTGATGACTGTTACCGTTAGCTCAACTGATCCAAGTTGGTATTTGTCTTGTTACACTGGTTAATGTGGCTTTTCAGATACTTTCGGATACCCAGGAGTTGTCCAAAGCTTTACCTGGTTGGCTAAATGGCCCATTCCCATGCGCAGTGGGCATGCTATAACTACAGGAAAGTAAACTACATCAACCAGAGTATTCCATGGCAATGTTTACGACTATACTACGACATACTACGACCTATGCATTGACGACCTACTATGGAGGACAACTATGGATACTATTGCCGTAACCGTTCCAGTCCTCTACTCTTAACTGACTATCAACTGTTATTTGGACGCCCTCCCCACTCATCCATACCATCTCTTTAATACTCCCTCCAACTCAACAACCATCCTAATGACAACCAGATATTGTAACTATGGACTCGTCGTCACTGTACTTTGTCTGGCTCATTTAACTTACCCCCTTCTTCAACCAACCAGATATCACCTTTAGCCTCGCAGGGCCTTGCTACACCGGATCCGAAGAGCCCTTACCTTGAACCGTTGCATCGATGTTGCAATGTTCCGCCGTTACCCGCCCGTCACCGCGCTACCCGGGTAACCCTGGGCAGGGGTCGTCGCGGGCTAGGATAAGTTTTCCGGTCCGTATATTGTACCCAGTACACCACCCAAAGGGTAAACAAAGGCCAACATCGCGGCGGTGGCGACAATCACCCCCTGCACAACCACCCGACTTCGCTACAACTGTGACGCTCGGTTTCCGTCGCTTTTTTTGTCCCCGATATTTATGCTCGCGTCCGCCTCTATCTGACCGCTTTTTACCCCGCTTTGTCCCGCGGCCCGTCGCTGTAAACCCCGTGTTCGGTGCGCCGTGGCGTTTGTCGGCGGCGCGACATTTTTTTGCTTGCCACTTCCCCTGCAACCAATCAGCGCGCGCTATTCGCAAACCTGTTGACTGTGCTTAAACGCGCTGCCTCTTTCCGACGGTTACACGTTATTTGTGTTTAACTGCTTCGTATCCGTTGAACACGCCAACTGCCCACTTCGCTTGTTCGACTGCTAAAGCGCTTCACCCACCGCCTCCTGGGCCCTTATTTTTTCTCGCCACTTCGTCGCTCAGCTTCCAAACCTGCCAGGTTTAGGGCCGTCCGCCTCCTGCTCTCCCAACCACTTCACAGGGTAAGGGCTGCACGGCTAATCTGAAAATTTGTCCAGCTAACTGAGCGCTCAACGACGAGTGGTATACCGGCTGTTTGCAAGAGAATCTTTCTCTCTAGCTCTTTCGTAGCATCTCGTGCTCAGCGCTGGACGCTGGTATATACCACCACACAGCATGCCGTCGTCCACGCCGGCTGCGCGCTTTCGTCAGCGCAAAATCTCGGTCAAACAGACGCTGTCAGTAGTCAAGCAGTCAGATATACCTGATCTTGAAGATGAGCAGCAACGTGAGATCCAGCAGATTGAGACGGGTGTTGAGAAGGCCGAGGAGGAAGAACACCATTTGCGCGAGGCCATGAATGCATCGGCTGCTGCTAGCACCGGTGCAAAGGTAGCCCAGGTGTATATCCCTACACCCGATGCCTCGAAGCAATGGCCTGAATACGCCAAATTCTACCGAGGCCGCTTTACCATGCCTTCGACCTACGTGCGGACCTCGGCTACTGTTGAAGATACAGCTGGATGCCCGTACTGCATGGACGAGATTGACGACGAGTTCCTCACTAAGATGAATGTTGATCTCAAGTCAAACAAATGCACCCCGGACGAGTTTGAGATGATCTGCTACAAATTTGAGTCTGCCGTAACGGAGAAACAACCGTTTCTCTCGATGGATCCGACCCAGCTTTTGCCGTATGACGAACTAGCATCTTATCTCACCAAACAAATCTCCCAAGCTGAGAATGATCCCTCGTCTTCAGAATACCTACTTCAAAACATGTCCCCAGCCGCCATTGCGAGTCCAGCTGCTGGCATGTATACCCCACTTTACCGGCCGCCAAAAATTGGACCCAATGGCGAAACTCGTCCCCTGTTGGCGTCTTTTAAGTTGTTCAGCGCTCTTATTTACCCCCACTGGCGTAGTCGCAAAATCGAGCGCGCCGGAAAGCCTATTTTCCCAATTCTCAAATTCGAGGACAACTCGGAGAAGGATGATAGCGACCCCTATGTATGCTTCCGTCGCCGTGAAATACGCCAGGCGCGTAAAACGCGCCGGACCGACCAGCAGAGTTCGGAGCGTCTGCGCCGACTACAGGCCGAGATGGAAGCTGCTAAAAAGCTCATGGAGCTGGTTGTCAAGCGTGAGCAGATGCGCAAAGAAGCACTGCAGATCGAGTACAACATTTTTGACCGTCGCTGTAGGGTCAAGACGCTTAAGCGGTCGTTGGGTATCAAGGGCGACGATGAAGATCTCGTCGCTACCAAGAAGAAGAAGGTCGAGGAGTCGTCAACCAAGAAGGTGGCTGCTGCCTCGACTGCCACTCGCGCTTCTGGAATCCCTGCCACTATGAAGACAGGCCCAGATGGCAAGCTGTCTATTGAGAATCTTGGTGCTGGTGTTACTGCACAGACTGTGCCTCCTAATGTGCGACTGCCGGCTGCGAAGGTCCCCGATATGGATCTTCTTACGCTGGAGCACGCGCTTCAGGAGAAGGAGCAGGCCATTCGTGCTGCTGTCAAGGGTAAGCTGAAGGCTCGTGCGCAGGCTGATCGCGAATGGGTCAACTACACGGACAATCCGTTTGTCCCCTACTGTGATTACTTTGATCCTGGCGTTGAACGGCAGCTCTCGACTGAGTTGCCCATTGTGGACAGCAAACATTCGATGTATTCGTCGACGGCCACGCCATATCCTGCCCACACGGATATGTTGTTGAAGCTACCGCTAGCAACTAGTCTTGGAGCTAGTTATAGTTCACGTATTGGCGTGAGCCCTGTGTTACTGCGGTCTGCTCTTAACGACGATGGAGAGCTGAGTGTTGTTTCCAAAACCACCGAGAAGGAGATGTTGCCAAGCGATGGACTTACAGTGCCGCGATACTCGTCCATTGCTCTGCGTAAGCGTCTTGGTCGCGGTGGAGCACACGATGTGATGGTAGATCGGCGTGGACTTGTGCGACGGCCTATTTCATTGAGTGATGAAGCTATTGCAGCTGGCGAAGTTGATGAAGCTGGACAACGGCTAGTTGACCGGTACAAGTACGACTCTGAGGATTACACGGACAACATGGAGTTTGCGTGTAACGATCCTAGTCGACTGAATGGCATATCCGAACCCACCCAGTCGATTCGATTTGGTGCTATGTTATTGTCCAAGGCCTATGAGACGTATCGTGAAGCGTATCAGCACCGTCAACAGCAGCTGTTGAGTCTACAACAAAAGGTTCTCCAACAACAACAGCAACAACAACAACAACAACAACAACAGCAGCAGCAGCAGCAGCAGCAGCAACAACAACAACAGCAACAACAGCAACAACAACAACAGCAACAACAACAACAGCAGCAACTGCAACGACAACAAATCATTCACAATGGAACACAGAATGGCACGATAGCATCGATGATGCCGCGACAAACTGTACAGGGCATGAGGCCTCAAGTGGGTGCCAAACAGCAACAACGTCCTGGAACTCTGGCCAATGGATCCGGTACTCCAGTGGCGACTCCCAAAGTGGAGGCCAATGTATGAGAGTTGGTCTCTTGTAAATATTCAAAATCATGGCCCCAAAAAAGTTACGATATTGACGAAGCATGAAATATAATGAACATGACTGATGAATTTGAAACAGTAGGTAGTACCAGTGAGTCAGGGTGACCAAGCAAATGGAGTCAAGCCACGGAACCGCCAAATCCTCGCATCTTATGATCCTTTAAGACGCTTCATGATAGTCTTTTTGTCATTTGGTCAGATCAATTCAATATATAAATGATCCATTGCCGACCACTTCCCACTGTACACTAGAGAACTAACTGATGATATTTGCGTAATCGCTGGCACGTGGGTTGCGGTTCCCAGCATAGGATTTTTTTTCCACTTTTTCCAACGTCTTCTCTTCCCAGCTTCTGCACTACAAAAAATGGTCCAGGGAACTCTTTACACCCTCGAGGTAAGTGTCAAGCAGTCAATGGCAAAACCGTCAATGGTAAAGCCGTCAATGGCAGGCCTGTCAATGGGATAGTCTTGCTAACAAAACAGAACAAGACTCGCCCCATCCTCTCTGAGGCTCTGGTTAAGCACTTCAAGCTCGACATTGAAGTCGCTCAGCTCGACGATGCCGCTGCCGTGGACTTTCCTCGCAAGCTGGTTCCTGCCTACAAGGGTACCGATGGTTTCAAGCTTACTGAGTCCATTGCTGTCAACCTTTACCGTAAGTTTTGAAGTGATTTTGCCTGATTTTGTATCAACTGCTGCCTCCTTTTTTTTTTTTGTGATGAACCTTTTTTTTATTTATACAGTTATCCCTGTCTGAAAGGACATGTGTTGAGAACTTTGAATCTGACTTCTTTTTTTTTTGTGGCATTGATACAGGCAATTGTTTTTGTAACAATGTTTTGAAAACTAACATGAAGTTGTCTCGCTGATCAAGGACACCACTCTGCTCGGCAAGTCCAAGGAGGACTACTACCAGATTGTCCAGTGGATGTCGTTCTTCAACTCTCACATCCTGCCTAATGGAGCTTCTGTGTTCCGCCCTCTGCTGGGTGTTGACCCTTACAACAAGAAGCAGGTCGATGCTTCTTGGGCCACTCTTGACAAGCAGCTGCAGTTTGTTGAGGACGTTCTCGTCAAGCAGACCTACCTTGTCGGTGAGCGTCTGTCTCTTGCTGACCTGTACGCTGCCTCTCTGCTTATCCGCGTTTTCAAGCTTCTGTTTGGAGCTGAGCAGCGTGCTAAGTTCCCTGCTGTCACCCGTTGGTGGTCGACTGTCACCCACAGCCCCGTTTTCGGTGGTAACTTTGACAACTTTGAGTTCATTGCTGAGCCCATCAAGTACGTGCCCCCCAAGAAGGAGGAGAAGCCCAAGGCTGCCAAGAAGGAGGAGAAGCCCAAGGCCAAGGCTGCTGCAGACGAGGAGGAGGATGATATTCCCAAGGAGAAGAAGGTTGCTCACCCTCTGGCTGCCCTTGGTAACGCCAAGATGGTTCTGGACAACTGGAAGCGTGTCTACTCCAACGAGGAGACCCGTGAGACTGCCATGCCCTGGTTCTGGGAGAACTACGATGCCTCTGAGTGGTCGCTGTGGAAGGTTGCTTACAAGTACAATGATGAGCTGACGCTCACTTTCATGTCCAACAACCTCATTGGTGGTTTCTTCAACCGTCTGACTGGTTCGACCAAGTACCTGTTTGGATGCTCTGTCGTCTACGGTGAGAACAACAACAACGGTATCATTGGTGCTTTCCTTGTCCGTGGCCAGGACTATGCTCCCGCCTTTGAGGTTGCTCCTGATTGGGAATCGTACGAGTACACCAAGCTCGATGCTTCTAACCCTGCCGACCGTGCTCTTATTGAGGACCTTTGGGCTTGGGACAAGCCTCTTGAGATTAACGGTGAGAAGCGTGAGATTGCTGACGGAAAGGTCTTCAAATAAGCTCTCTTTTTTCCTAGTATCTAGTTGTAATTGAGATTCAGAGTTTAAGTTGGTAGGACGACTAGACATGGCACAATTTCAGGCCGTTTATCTTTTGGTTATGATGTCATCGTAATCCTCTGAATGACGCTTTCAATTGCAGCTCCTATTCATTGTGAATTGTGATGTCTTCAATTAGCTTTTTATGAATATCCTACAGTTTAGCCAATTCTTAAATTCTTAAACCCCCCCCCCCTCCCCTTCTCCCCTCGGTATTCCTCGACACCCTAACCCCACAAGTATATATGGCTCTGAAAATCTTTCACTTCCTACCAAGACAAAGTGATGATCCACTATATGTTTTTCTGGCATCTCTAATGCTAGGGATCGATTACCCTCGGTCTCGATGAATATAACGTTGACTATGTCTGATTGTCTTTCTTTTATAGCATTTTTTGCTGGTTGCTGGCAACTTGGCGCTTGAATCGATGAATCGATTCTTAATCATGAATATCTTATAATTTTTAGTGATTACATTTAGTGGTGCTATCAGAAAGACCAAAAGAGTTCTCAGTAGTCCATATCTACTATAGTATGAACTAGTAAGTAACAGTTACTATAGTATGATCTGGTAGCATTTACTATAGTATGACCTCGTAGGTATCAGTAGTCCATTGCTACTATAGTATGACCTGGTAAGTAACAGTTTCATATCCACTATAGTGTAAGTAACAGTTTCTTATCAGCTATAGTATGACCTCTTAAGTAACAAACAGTTTACTAGACTTATACTAGGCGACCACCTAACTACTGACCACTTAACTATAGCTAAGGAGTCCCGGCTGAACCTAAGAGCTCGCCTGCCTGCTACTACCTGTCACTCACTACCTGATACTACCCATTCCTTGGCAATGCCTTTTATTGATATATGCTCAGACGTTACAACTGATCAAAATATGCTGCATAATTGATAGGAATCGTAGAGTCGTTGGACCCAGTCGCTTTTTGCGCCAAAGGCTTCGTTTTTTAGGGTGACCCATTGGGCCGTCATCCAGTCGTTAGGGGGGGGGGGAATGGGAGGAGAGGCATCAACGTTAATTGTCCATGAGTTGGAGATTGCGCAGTCGTGTGCTCTGGTGGTCAATAGGATCGCCCTCTTCTTCCATGAAGAACTGAGTGTCCTCAATGTCATCATCTACTACAGACGCACGAACTGGAACAGCTATAGGGGCAGTACTTCCAGCTGCTACCAATGAAGGTGTCAGAGGTGTGCCGTCACGTCTTGGACTGCTTAGCATATCAAGATACGTCGCGCCAGTGTATGTTTGGGCTGCATCAGCAGCTTGTGAAATGTGAGATGTCGACCTGTCAGGTGTTCCAATGGGCGCAATTCGTCGAGGCGAGCCGGCATGACTTGAACCATTGGCAAGCTCTGAAAACGACTGTCGCGGATACCGCGATGGTGACCAGATATCGATTGCTGGCTGGTGGGAACTCGAGTATGACATGGATGTGCGAGACGCACGCCGCGAGTCTTCTGGACCAAGAGCGTCACGAAGAGCCATTGGCAGCGACTTTTCCTGTTCAAAAGGACCATCATCGTCAATAAGACTACTAAGTGTACCGGATCCAGTACCGGACACCGATGCCACATGCAGCGAGGAACTGAATGGCGAGCCATTGGAGTAATCTGCGTTGGACAAGCGGTTGAGAAGCTGAGAATGGCGCGACTGGCTAGAGCCAATGGGGTGCACATCGTGACTTCCAGACACGGCAACATCGTCGTCATCATCAGCAATGGCTGAGTCATCATTGGAGAACAGGAAACTCGAGGTTCGCAGCGACTTGCTTATAGGACGGTCTTTCCAGAGCGAGGTGGATGAGGTGGACATGGAGCGGGACGAGAATATGCCATCTGCAAACGAAGAGCGGGTCTGCGACGACGACAGCGGGGTTCCCACGGCCACAGATGCCGATGCTGAGGCCGACACGGAGGGCGATGCAGCAAACCCGTTGACTCGAGTCATCAACGTTGCAGGCGTGTGACTGTGAGAAGAAGCTAGAAAGCCAATGGCAATGTTACTAGATGGCACGGATCCAAAGCTTCCTACAGGAGGCAATGACGGACTTGCACTTGGGCCCTCATTGGCCGGTACGCGCGTCGGAGCTGCTTTAGGCTGGACAGAAGACATTGGCGACGATGACAATGGGGAAGCCTGAGGCTGGAAACCAGGTGACACAGGAGCTGGGGCTCTAGCACGAGCAGAGGCAGGGCTGTCCGAGTTTTGAGTAGCAGACGGAGTTGGAGGCTGTGACCCATTGGACGAGTCGGATGTCTGGTTGGAAGAGGCATGGTTGGACGAGGCATGGTTAGAGCCATGATTGGAGCCGTGGTGATGCGGGCGCGGATTGACCCGACGGCCATCAGGCAGAAGATGAGCTAGTGCGCACTTTGAACCGAACTTGCAATTTCCCTTTTGGAAGTACTTGCAAGGCGACTGGTCGACCGTGTCCACGGAATGGGAGAACGGGCAGGAGTTGCCAGCCTGGCATGCGCCCTGGCGAAAGAACTTACAAGGGACATGGCCGAGGTTTTTCTGTGATGTAGACGACGATGAGCCGCCACGATTGCGCAATCCCGAGGACAGTTTGGATGACGACGGGGAAGTAGGAGTGGCAGAGGATTGACGAGAAGAAGACGCGGATTGTTTCTGAGGGGTCGAGTGTTTTTGGTGGAGAATTGGCGAGGCCGAAGTCCAAGCCTGTTGTACGACGGGTGTTGAAGTCATTGAGACGATGGATAACAGATGATGGGTGGGAAGTGCGAGAGAGAGGAAGGAGAAGAAGGATAAGAAGAAGAAGAAGAGGATGAGCACACCAGCAAGTCAGTAGGATGAGTACGGATAAGACAACGAAGAGTTCTATCGATGACGAAGATATCAGCAAGTTTTTGAGAATCCCGGGCGAATCTTAGCGACTTTGGCTTTTTGTTGAGTATGATTCGTAAGGGAAGATACTCTCAGGTAACGAAGCCCGCCCAGCGGATCGGAAAGGGCGATTGTAGAAGTGGTTGAATGAGATGATGTTGATGATGATGGGGTTCGATAGTCACAAGTCGCAAGAGTGTTTATCAGGGACTCAAGATCGGTATAGACAGTGAGACAGCAGGAAGTTGGCGGGCGTGTTGTGTGTAGAGCACTACGCGTGAGTCGCGATGGCGGGATAGCAAGTGCAAGGGCGCCGTATGGCTGGACCGGGAAGCGAGAGACCCAGACAGGCAACGACAATTGGCGGGGCGCAACAAGCACAGAAGCAAGAGAGCAAGGATAGCCGGTGGTTAACGGTGAAGCGGGTTCAAAAAGAGGCGCGACAAACAGTGGCAGCGCCCGCACAAGGTGGACAAGTTTACAAGTCAAAAGTAGCCGCGGGGGTTGGTTTCTTGGCTCAAGCGTCAGTCACCCTGCACTGAGATGTGGAGGTTATCTTAGGCGGCGGGGTATGGGCAGCATGGGCAGGGGCTTTAGGCAGGCAGGGAAGAGTCAAAGTTGGATAGTGAGGCACCAGACATTAAGATGTAAAGAGAAAAATAGTATAAAAGATAAATATAAAACAGGGAAAGTGGATCTGGTCAATTCATATATATATATATATATATATATATATATGATTAATGGTGAGGGGGTGGGTGTTGGACGTTGGGTGTTGGGTTCAGGGATAGACGCGGGAGTTTTGACTACCGATCTGCCTAGGCTTGGCTAGTGGTACAGGGAACCTATTGGGTACAGGGCATGTGATTTGGTAGGTCACAAGGACCGTACACTACGATTAAATGGTTTGGCAACTTACTGGGACTCAAAATACTCAGACTGATAATAGACGAGCCTTTAGTCTATTATATTGCCATAAAATGCTACCTACAGAAATAGACGGGAATCCTTGACAGTCCGCGGCGTCCCGGCGGTTCACACGACCACAGGGTTAGGGCGAGATAACGATCGGAGAGAATGAATGAGCATCCCTTGATGTCCTATACGTGAACTGGTTTTTTTCTTGATTTACACCAGATACCTATCTTTATACTACCAGTAAGTATTAATCATTGATATCCCTGTATTAAGTAGCTTGTTTAGTGTGTTCTCCTCAACTGTCGACTCTCGCGGTCCCTCTAAACCCTAAGCCCTAACTGCTACTGGTGCAAATTAGACGTGGAAATTGCAACTGTCCAGGGCTCATAGCAGCAGAAACTATAATCCTCGTACAACCATTAGACGTGACAGTCCAAGTATAACATGCTAATAATCCACTGAGGGTATTAGAACATGACCAAGTTAGTCAATAAATCTATTAAGCATATAGCCCCAATATGATTAGTGATACCTTCATTTCCTACTGTGCTCCAGCTATCAGCCAAAGCTGACCCTCACTTCTTACTTGATGAAGTGCCACCACTGCTCACTGAGCTCAAGCTCAAAGCTCAAAGTTTCTAGTGCTACACATGTAAAATCACTCAGTGTATTAACTCATGCTAAACTTTTTAGACCAGCACGTAACACGGTAATTAGCGGTACACCGCTGTTAAGGTCGTCATGATAGATAGGGCGAGATAGTAATCCCAAACCGATTTTTATGGTACATTCACGGGGGCATGTAACGTCAAATGCAGAGCCGGCGCATTTACTTGCGGCGGAAAGAGCAGCCCTCGGTCAGACGGGCCTTACCACCAGTAGGCTGGCACAGCACAGTGGCGCACGATCCGCACGTCACCACGGTCTGGGCGTGTGAAAACACGGTTGTGATGTTGAGGCAGCCGGGGCACTTGACGTCCATAAAGAACGAACGAGGCGAGGCCACGAGCTGCTTAAGCTTGTGCTTGCGAAGCTCAGACTGAGCAGAAGGGTTGAGAAGATCCTGAGCCAAAACCTGGCGTTAGCATTTGTTCACTGGTTGAAAATCCATGGAGGCCTTGTCGGACCGGGTTCTAGACGGACAGCACTCTTGGCTCACGACTCGCAAATAACCACATCAAACAGCAGTCAAATCGTCGGTCAATCAAGTATCTAGTAGCAGTCACGTCGGTTCCCCGGTGCCTTTGGTTTGCCACACAAAAGCACTCACCATTTTGAAGTTTTAATCTAGCGGTGTAAGACAACAGAGGAACAGAAGAACAGCGGTGAAATGCAGATGAATTTGCTGGGACTTCGGTAATTCCCAGAACGGCAGTGAAAAATTTGTGACTGTATTTCCTGTTTGGGATAGAAGCCGTGCGTCTATCGTGCATCAGCGGTAAGGGCTCGCCACTACTTCACCGGTCTTGTCCTTGCCCTGGCCAGCTTGAAGACCGTAGCATCAACTGTAGAATCCGAAAACACCCGTCTCTAATATATCCAAGAATTTTACATTAAAATTGAACAAGCCTATAATGAATACAACTGGTCCTTCAAGTGTTTAATTGTACTTTTTTTTTTGGCAAAACTTACAAATAAAGCTAGTTTAGAAACCAGTCGTTGTTAGTCACCCTCGCTTCTACTATTCACTACGGTCGAGTCAAGTAGCTACAGTAATCAACCTGTATTTGTGGGGCAATACATGGATCAACTACTTGAGATGTCTGTACAAATAAATAATAATTGAGTCAAGTGGCAATGAAACGGATAGATGGTCTCAGATGAAGCATATTAGTGAGCCTCTATTTCCATCATACACTCGGAACAGAAGATCCTGTCACTAGTCATCATTGCCAGATTTTTGTCACTCAACATCACCAAAACACTGACATGATGTATCCTTAGAAATTCCAGCGCTCAGATTGCGATGAGGTCGGTGCTTGTGATGCTTCTA
This sequence comes from Sugiyamaella floridensis, assembly GCA_030556845.1. NCBI lineage: Eukaryota > Fungi > Ascomycota > Dipodascomycetes > Dipodascales > Trichomonascaceae > Sugiyamaella > Sugiyamaella floridensis. The sequence continues at coordinate 63,793 of JAKTUT010000041.1, read as the reverse complement.
ATTTCTCGACGAGATGGCGTCGTGAAGTTAGCAGAGCATCGGCCGAATCAGTCTTACGAATACGGTCAAGAGCTAATGCTGCTCCAACCATATCACCAAGTCGCATACAGCTATCAAAGTAGCCGACATGGCAATTGACATCGCCTTCTGAGCTGCCCAACTCGAACCATTGGGTTGCCAGCTTGGCGTCTCCGTAGTAGTTGAGGAGCCGGAATCCAAGTGGAGCAAACGCTTCACGGAGACCTGCTGCTGCAGCTTGTTGTAGATGATACTTGGCAACCGCATGGTTCGTCTCAAGGATCTGGGCCAAGTAGTAGTGACAATCGGCAACCTGTGCAGCATCGGAAGCATTTGTAGTAGCCAGTTCCAAATACCGGCGTGATTTGACAAGATCAACACAGCCCGGAGTCCGGAAACAGATGAGGCCAATGTTGCGTAGGCACTCGACGTACAGTGCTGAGTCGGCATCGATGCCATTGGCAACCGCCAGCTCGTAGAATTGCACAGCCTTGGACGGATGGCCCATGGCGTATGCTAGGTCTCCCGACACCTTGAAAGCGAGCGGGAACTTGCGGTCCATGAGGCTTGTCAGAAGTTTGCTGGCATGATCGCGGTCGTCACGTGGAGATGTTGAATCTGACAGGGTGGATGACGCGAGCAGTGCAATTGCCGAGTTGTCGCCATCCTCGGCTGCGTACTCTACGAGGTTCGATTCGACTTGGATTCCAAGTTTTGATGCTGTCCCTGATCGTTTACGGTGCGTCTCAAGAATACGTTTGAGTACCATGAGCTGAGCTCCCGAGGCCTGGGGTGGTGAAGTATTGGTGTTGTCTGCACACGCATCATAGATTTCCACAACCTGTTTGTAGCGAAGAGGCACCCGGAACTCGAACAAGTACTTGCGCAGAGTATTTCGTGGCACTACTCGTAGAATAGACATGATGAAATGTAGACAGCACGATCCAAGTAATGAGGTATTCAAAAGATGAGATTCAATTATCCACAAAAAATCACGAGACGACCCGTTGATTTCTAGCGGGATGATCTGCCACCGTATGAACCTCCAGTTGTACAAATCAAAGACCCGTGGATGTAGCGTCACAAAGTATCTGTTGTATTGACAAATCTGCACAGAAGGTGTCCACAGAAGATATTCATAGAGATTGGCTTGATATGAGTTGGATCTATGCGAGAATCACCAAGAACCTGACGATGTTACGAGGTCAAGTATGCAACAGTTGCGTAAGGTTCACGAGGTTCACGAGGTTGAAACAAGGATATTAGAGATAAATCCACTTGTATACCGTGAGTTCCAATAGCATCCAAGTGAAATTCCGACGTCAGGCACTACCAATTCAATGTCTTGAGCAGTTGACAGTTTTATAGTGGTGAAGTAAGATTTCATGAGCCGATACAGAAAAGACCTTGCCCCGACATGCAGAAGCCAAGGAGCAGAGGCCACTGAAGGGGGGGGGGGGGGGGGGGGGAGGGGGTGGATA
>JAKTUT010000041.1:0-62284 GCA_030556845.1 Sugiyamaella floridensis | reverse complement strand
GGGGGTTAGAGTCAAGCAGAAACAACGTGAGTTTTTCGTTATTTCCAGAGAGCTGTGGAGATACGAATTCTAGTTAATTGGAAGCCCCGCGGAGACGAGGCCCATTCAAAGCTTGGAGCCACTACTGCAGAGCCAAGGTGCAGCGAGTTCCGCATTAGGCCTGTTCCAGTGGTTCGTTGGGACTGGGGGGGGGCAGGCCTATGAAGCATACGAGGTTAAAGAGAGGGGCTCAAGATAGGCAAAGAGGAGTTAGAAAACAAGGACTGAATAGAACCTTGACTAATTAGATGTGTTTTATGGTCTAGAATCAAGTTCGGGTCGTTTGGGTGTATCTCCCGTAGTACGAGAGAGCCATCGAGGGATAGGCTAGGCGTGAGAGGCCAAGCGGCAGATGGCTCATTTGGGTAGATGCTGGGGCGGTAAATACGGCATACGGCCCGAAAGGAGAAAGGGAGCAGAAAAGAGAGGAAAAGGAGAGGGAAATAAAGAAGAAAGGGAGGAGAAAAAAGAGAGAAAAGAGTAGAAAGGAAAGAGAAAAGTAGTTAGAGAAGAGGGCAAGTCAAGTGAAGGTGCAGGGAAACGAGGAAAGTAAGAAGAATGAGGATTAAATGCCACTAACCCAACGCTAGTTAAGACGACTGTAATATGACGGGATTAACTTGATCTTGTCAACTACCCCGTCAACTACCTTGTCAACTACCTTGACTTCCTCAACTACCTAATGAACTCAAGGTTGATACCAAACTCAGTAATGTGGTTGTTGTCTGTGTTTCAAACTAACTGATGTAGTGTAGTAGTAGACTTGAGACCCACACGACCAATGGTCGGTTTATGTATCTTTTACTAGGGTACTTCATCATTCTGCATCTATGCAGACACAACATATCCAGGATAGATCAAGATAGAGGGTCAAATAGCTTGTTAGTCATTAGTATAGTAATTTGACCATCAACTGAATGGTCGAGCTTTCTACTTGTCTGGTCATCTGGTTGTCCAGTGGCATGTGTTGCGTCGTCGCCTCGTAGCCTCGGTACTACCTAGATATGGTTTCGGCATCCACATGCTAGTAGCTGCATTAGGCCCCAGTCCATAACCCGCCAGGCACCAGCAGTGGCCGCAAATGGACTAATACGCAACACAAGACAGCAGCAATCGCCCAAGTGGTGGCCCGATATTATCAAGCACTCTATACAAACCGGCAAACTGACCTGATGACACTCAACTACCCCGTTACTTGATTGTCCCGCCCTACCGTCTGCCGCCTGACGCCTGCTACCTGCCTGCTGACCCCGTACCGTACAACGTACATGTTCCTATCGGACGCATGGGCTCGTCGATCCCAGCATGGCACGAGCGCCGGAGTGCAAAGGGGGCAGCAGTGACCAATCCACCACGAGGATGTACCTATACGTAGTACAAGTAATCTGTATACAAAGTCGCTATAAATCTATAAATGTCGATATTTTTTTTTCTTGACTTGTTATTGTTTTCTTGTACTTCTCCCACAGTATCACCACTCTCTTACTCTCTTACTCTCTTACAACTTGTACTAACCTGCACTACCCTGCACTAACCTGGCCTATTCTCGTCACGTAGTCCCCTGGTATTATTGTTTGTTACTATTCCCTGTAATCATTCCTTGTAACTATAGCCTTTTCTTCCTTGTTCTTGTTCTTATTCTTCTTCCTTGTTTTGTTCCCCCCCCCTTCTTGCCCATTTATTATTATATCTCCTTCCCCCCCCACTACTTCCTCGTTTGTGCCTCCTCCGCGCACTCCCCTTCCTCCCCTACTCCCACCTGACCAACCGCAGCACTCACGCATAACCTCTTTTGCCCGGTCCTGCCGAGCTTTTCTTTTCATTTTATCCTGTTGTTTTATTGCTCTCTTGTCTCCTTCCTCATGATTCCTTGATCTACTAAATGCCTCCTCCGCACATGACACGCAAAACTTTGTGTTGCTAGCCACTGACTTACGGTCCACTTCCTCGTTACACCCTGACCCCACGGCATATGTGCGTGACCCGAGACACTTGGCGTGTCACCCCAGTAGTAGTTCCCCGTTAGAATCCCGAGTTTTCTCGTTTTTTTATCCTCTATTATCTTTTTTTCTATACCCTTCTTTCCTTTCCTCTTTTCCTTCCTTTCTGTCTTCTTCTTACCTCTCCCCCCTCTGTTCCCTCTTCTTTCTTCCCTCTCCCCTATCCTGCCTAACTTTGACTTGCTTCTTCGAGTCAAGCCGCGCCTCTAGCGATGGGTGGCTGCTTGGGGGAGGGGGAAGGGGAGGGGGGAGGCATGGGGGGGGCCTGATTTCCGCAGGCGCTGGGCTGGGCGGGATCGCTTTAGGTTGGACTAACTGGGGCCGCTGATATGACCAGGCTCAAATGCCTGCCTTGTTGTATCCCTAGTCAAGACCCTTACACACTGCCTACTAAAATCTCACCCTCTCCTCCAATCACAGTCGTGCCTACCACCCGTCGTTACCCGGGAACTCCGCAACCAACAAAAAACCCTCTCTCGTCAGGGTACGGGTGCAACGCTCATTTTCTGGCCACATCGAAACAAGCCTCTCCCCCCCCCTCCCCAAGTCACCTTTGTGTGCCTGCCACAGCAATCCACACCCCACGCTGTGCCCCTGTTTATCCGACGCGCCTGGCCGCCGACGCGACTGCCCGTTCCGTGCGTGCAGCCGCCTAAAAAAATAGTCCCCACTGACCCCGTGAAGTTGGCGCTGCCAATTGGCTGCTCCCTCGTCGTCCCCTTCCATTGTCGCGCCTGTGTCCCCTTGCCAGGTGCGCCTGCCCCAGCCGTGAAGCTTGACGACTGTGACGGCTGTCTGAGCACCTAGACTTGGACGTCTCCTGGCTCTTGCCTTTGATCCGACCTTTAAGTCCAGTCGTTGACCCCGGTTATCCTCAATCTCGCTCTCAACTGTGGACTACATCTACTCTCTGGCACCATTTGGCTTTCTAAACTTCTGCCCGACGCGAGCTCTCTCTGTGCTCGTCTTTGTGGCGCCCCGTCCGTCCGTTTCCAAGCCTTGAACTGGCCTCTATTTATTGAATCATGAACCCGGTCGGTGCTTCGTCAAATATGGCCTTTATGCCTGGCTACGCGCCTTCTCATGGCACCGGCTCCATAGCCTTGCCCACTAGCAGGGAAGAGTTCACCAACATTTGGCAGGTAAGTTTGACAAACTGTCAACCGTCCGCCCTACCCTTTCTAACTCAGCGCTGGGAAAGCCTTCGCACCCGTCTCGGTGACGCTGCTGCCTCGAACCCCGAATACCTTGAACTGACGAAGGTCTTACGTGCTATGCGTGCTCGACACCAGCAGCAGCAACAGGCCATGCAACAGCGTCAGCAACCACAACAACAACAACAGCAGCAGCAGCAGCAACAACAACAACAACACCAACAGCAGCAGCATGACCCTATGCCGCAGCAGATGTCGCGCCAGCCTCAGCCTGGCCAATATGCGCGTCCTGGCCAACCTACTGTTCAACAACAACAGCAGCAGCAGCAGCAGTTACAACAGGCAAATATGCAACAACGGTTTGCCAATGGCTCAGCGCCAACACCGACGCCGGGTCTCCAACAACAACAGCAGCAGCAGCAACAACAACAACAACGAACTCATCAGCCTACTGATTCATCGTTCTCCCCAGAACAGTACAATCTCATGCGAACACAGATCCAGGCCTACCGCTCTCTGATGCAAACCCAGTCTCTTGAGCCACATCTGCAACAAGCCCTGGCCTCTGCTGCTGCGGCCGTCGCTGCTGCCAACCGCCAACAAACGGCATCACCCTCGCCACACCCACCGCTTGACACTGCCAGCCCGGTCGTCACACCTATTCAGAACGTGACCCGCAAGGTCTCGGGCTCGCGCCCTACTCCTTCAAGCTCCGTCTCGAGTCCTGCCCTCGCGTCACGTCCAAAGTTATCACCGTCTCCACACCAATCGGCATTAGATGCCCAATCGGCTGCTCCTGTCATGTCCCCTGTGACGCCCCGCACAACTGTGGATCCGCTACTCCACAAACTTGGTGTCAACTCGTATTCGGATCCTTACGAGTTGTACATGCTCAACGTGTCCACTTCGTACAAGGACTTTACAGCCCGATTTCATCACCAGTACATCCCGAGTATACTACCGCTCGGCATTGATCCCGTTGATATGAAGTACGAGCGCGAACGCCGTATTGCTGCCTCCATCCAGGCGCGTATCAGTGAACTGGCTGCCCGCGATGAAAAACTTTCTGTCGATGAGGCAATCGAGCTGAAAACTCTGCGTCTTTCAAATGTCATCAAGGCCACGCGTGGTGATCTTCTGGCCCAGGTCTATCATTTTAACTCATCTGGTATGGACGAGTACAACAAGATGTACTTCTCTCGCATGAAGAAGCTTACTCTTGAAGAAGCCAATGCCACGGAGAGCTTCAGCTTCCAACAGCGTATCGAGCGCCAGCGCCGTGAGAACCAGCGCAAGCTTGACTATCTAAACATGGTCTGCAACCATTCAATGACCGTCATTAACTCTGCAGGTGCTCGTCACCAAAATAAGCTGCGTCTCGGTAAGGCAATTGAAGCTCTGCACACAATGACAGCGCGCGAGGAGCAGAAACGCATGGAGAAGACTGCCAAGCAGCGTCTGCAGGCTCTGCGTGCAAACGACGAAGAAGCCTACATCAAACTGCTTGACCAGACAAAGGACACGCGTATCACCCATCTTCTGAAGCAAACGAACTCGTTCCTGTCGTCTCTCGCAAAGGCTGTCAAGACACAGCAGCGCTCGACACGCGGCGGCGGACCAAATGACATTGGCGACGATGACGACGATGAGGATGATGACAACAAGGATTACTACGCTGTCGCACACCGCATCCAAGAGGATGTCACAAGACAGCCTTCGATTCTTGTCGGCGGTACTCTGAAGGAGTACCAGCTCAAGGGTCTACAGTGGATGGTCTCGTTGTACAACAACAACCTCAACGGTATTCTTGCCGATGAAATGGGTCTTGGTAAAACAATCCAATCCATTTCGCTCATCACATACCTCATCGAGGTCAAGCAGCTGCCAGGACCTTTCCTTGTGATTGTGCCTCTTTCGACGCTCACCAACTGGAACCTCGAGTTTGAAAAGTGGGCTCCAAGTGTTAAAAAGGTAGTCTACAAGGGGCCACCAATGGCCCGAAAGGCCCAGCAGGCAACCATTCGCTCTGGCGACTTTCAAGTATTGTTGACAACTTATGAGTACATCATCAAGGATAGGCCCATTTTAAGTCGTATCAAGTGGGCCCATATGATCATTGACGAAGGTCATCGTATGAAGAACTCGCAGTCAAAGTTGTCTTCGACACTCACCCAGTACTACAGCACGCGTTACCGTCTTATCCTTACTGGTACACCGCTGCAGAACAACCTTCCTGAGTTGTGGGCTCTTCTCAACTTTGTGCTCCCTAAAATCTTCAATTCTGTAAAGAGTTTTGACGAGTGGTTCAACACACCGTTTGCAAACACTGGTGGACAAGACAAGATGGACCTGAGTGAAGAAGAGACACTGCTCATTATTCGCCGTCTGCACAAGGTTCTGCGACCATTCTTGCTGCGTCGTCTCAAGAAGGATGTCGAAAAGGACCTGCCTGACAAGGTCGAAAAGGTACTCAAATGTAAAATGAGTGCTTTGCAGTTGAAGCTGTACCAGCAGATGATCAAATACAAGCTTCTCATTTTGGGTGAGAATGCACCAGGTGCCTCTAGCTCCGGTCTCAAGGGTTTGAACAACCAGATTATGCAGCTACGAAAAATTTGCAACCACCCATTTGTGTTTGAGGAAGTCGAGAACCTTGTGAACCCCCAGCGTGAGAGTAATGATATGCTTTTCCGCACTGCTGGCAAGTTTGAGTTACTTGACCGAATTCTTCCCAAATTCAAGGCCACCGGCCATCGTGTACTTCTCTTCTTCCAGATGACTCAAATTATGGACATCATGGAGGATTTCCTACGTTTCAGGGGAATGAAGTACCTGCGCCTCGACGGTACCACCAAGGCGGAGGATCGTTCCAGTCTGTTGAAGGAATTCAACGCACCTGACTCTCCATACTTTGCCTTCCTGCTGTCGACTCGTGCCGGAGGTCTAGGTTTGAACTTGCAGACTGCAGACACGGTCATTATTTATGATACAGACTGGAATCCTCACCAAGATTTGCAGGCCCAGGATCGTGCACACCGTATTGGCCAGACTAAAGAGGTGCGAATCTTCCGTCTCATCACCGAGAATTCGGTTGAGGAGAACATTTTGGAGCGCGCACACCGCAAGCTTGAAATTGACGGCAAAGTTATTCAGGCTGGTAAGTTTGATAACAAGTCGACATCTGAAGAGCAAGAGGCGTTTTTGCGATCGCTACTTGAAGCAGAGGAGGAAAAGCGCGGCCATAAGGATGAGGACGATGATGACCTTGATGATGAAGAGCTTAACGAGGTCCTTGCGCGAAATGATGATGAGCGCGTTCTCTTCCGTGAATTCGACATAGAGCGCAACCAGGACTATGGTAAGAATGCCCGTCCTCGTCTTATGACGGACGATGAGCTTCCCGAGATATATAAGCAGGACATCATGGAGCATCTACAGCCCGAACCCATTACAAACTATGGACGAGGCGCTCGTGAACGCAAGGTTCTTCACTATGACGACGGTTTAACCGAGGAGCAATGGCTTGATGCTGTCGATAATGATGAAGACACAATTGAAGACGCCATTGCTCGCAAGCGTCAGCGACTGACCAAACGCAAGATGTCCAAGAACAAGCGGGGTGATTCCCCGACCGATTTTGGTCTTGATTCTCCTGGCACAGCTGGTTCGTCGCCCAGTGCTTCTGTATTTGGAGGGTTGACCCCCAACACGTCGTCTGCAAAGCGTAAGCGCAGCAGTCGCAAGATCAAGGACTCGACAGCCGAATTGGGAACGCCGACTGCATCTGGCTCTGCAACTACACCGGCGACTGGGGTGCCATCGTCACAGCCGACTGCTCTATCTAGTCTGCCTCCTCCTCGCAAGCGAGCCAAAGGCCGTCCTCCCAAGGTCAAGGAAACACTTTCACCCGAGGCGCGTGCTGAACTGCGACAGCAGATGGAGTCGATCTATGATAGTGTTGTTGCTGTCCAGGATAGTGATGGTCGGAACCGCATTGATCTGTTTTTGGAGCGGCCGTCGAAACGGTTATATCCAGATTACTATGTGCTCATTGAAAATCCTATTGCGTGTGATATGATCCAGAAACGCATGAATGACAATTACTACCAGAACTTGGATCAATTCCGTGCTGATTTTCAACTGATGTTCCGCAATGCGCGAACCTACAACGAAGAGGGATCGTTTGTTGTGCAGGATGCCAATTCGCTCGAGGCTAAGCTGGATGAACAGCTGGCGCTGTACCGAACCGAAACTAAGCCGAGTGTTGAACCCTCTGATGGTGATGGTTCGGACAAGGCTGAGCCTGTCAAGTTGGCGGAGGAGGTGGATGAGCCGTCGTCTGCTCCGGTGCCCCAAGAAGATGATGACCATGTGGAAGAGCCCAATGGCATTAGTGCTGACAACGGCGGTCATGATGAAGACCATCACGATGTTGGTCTTCATGGGGACCTTGATCTCGATGCTTTTGGCGCTGAATTCTCGGCGTATGGCCATGAATTCGATGACAACAGTATCCTTGATAGATTAGAATAGTCTGTTTAGCCGGACTTGTAAAATATAACGATTAATGAGCTAATATGTGATGTAGATTTGAGTCGCTAACCGTGAAGCCTTGTTACATGAGTCGCTAAGGCATATGCTGGTAGAGTGCAACGCGCATGAAGTACGCGTCGTACCAAATGGTCGCTACGGTAGGCAAGAGTATGAAGCATGAGCTTGACACGTCGGCTCAACGCATCACAAGTTTCTTTGGACCAAAGTTAAAGCTTGCACGTACAAATTCCACTACAAGTGCGCCAACTTCACGTCCAAGTGTCAAACCGCAGTCATCAGATTTCGACAAGGCCAAATGGGTTGAAGGCTTGACAGCTAGTCAGAAGGAGCTCTTAGAGTGAGTTTTTTTTTTGGTTGAGCGTTTAGGATCTTTGTTACTAGAATCTAACTGTCAGAGTCGAGATTGAGACGCTGGATGAATCGTGGTTGGCTGTTCTACATAAAGAGCTCACTAAAGATTACTTCTTGTCATTGAAGAAGTTCATCAAGAGCGAGATTGCAAGCGGAAAGAAGGTGTTTCCACCACCCAACGATGTCTATTCATGGTCGAACCTAACGCCACTAGACTCGGTCAAAGTCATCATTCTTGGTCAGGATCCCTATCACAACTTTAACCAGGCCCATGGTCTGGCATTCTCGGTCAACCCACCAACTAAACCCCCACCTTCGTTGGTCAATATCTACAAGGGGGTTGCAGCCTGTTATCCCGATTTCAAGATCCCCAGTTCGGGTCTTTTGACACCTTGGGCATCTCGAGGAGTTCTTCTGTTGAATGCTTGTCTCACAGTTCAAGCTCACAATGCTAACTCTCATGCTGGCAAAGGATGGGAGAAGTTCACCGAGCAGGTTTTGTTGGCAGCTCTGTCTGCCAAGCCCTCGGGAATCTGTTTTCTAGCATGGGGAAACCCAGCTTCGAAGCGTATCGATCAGATCAAGCCTGGGGTATGTTTATTTTTGTTGCTCTTTTCTTTCAGTTGCTGTTCACTAACTCAGAAACAACACTATGTACTGAGATGCGTGCATCCTAGTCCATTATCTGCATCTCGTGGCTTTTTCACTGCACACCATTTCAAAAAGGCTAATGACTGGCTTCAGGAGACTTATGGGCCCGCTGCTGTCATTGATTGGGCTCTCGATCCGAACAACAAGATCCCCGAGATCCAGCAGCTGTTAACTGAGAGTCAACCGTCTGTAGAGGGTGAAACCGTGCAAGAGACAACTGTGGAGACTGTTGACGTTGTAGACTCAAATGTGGAGACTCATGACGTTGGAGATGCAACTGTGGAGACTCTTGAGGCTGTAGATGCAACTGTCGAGTCTGTTCGAGTCACTACACAAGAAGCAGAGTCGACAAAAGCCTCAGTAGATACCTCGATTGATACACTGCTATCCCAGGAAGACGAGGATGAACTAGACAAGCTGCTCTAAACATTGGAATGCAATATTTTACATTTTTTTTGGTTGCTCATTAAACTTTTGGACCTTCGAGCCGGTAGACAATAACATCGCCCTTGCGACGCCAGTCGTCGTGGAAATGGCTGTTGAAGAACTGATTGTACTGAGTTAGGAAAGAGAAGAAAGGCATCAAATAACACACTTACCAGGGAATAGTTTTGACTTTCAAGGTATTGGCGAACTTCGGGACCAATAGCCTCGAAAAATGCCAGATGCGACGGCCATTCGCGATCCTGGGGGAAGTGACGGTCCAGAAACGCTACTGGATCAGCGTAGAACTGATCTGCTTCATCGAGGTACACAGCTCGTTGCTCATCAGACAGGTCGATGGGGGGCTCACAAGTTAGGAACCATGCTTCTATATCAGGGCGATGCAAATGACTTTGCCAAGGCGTAGAATGGCATGGCATGAGAAATCCAACGCTTGACACGGTCTCATCTTGCCGCAGAAAGTCAATCACGTCAATGACACCGCGCTGATGGACGAGGGAAAAGTATGCTGCAAATGGGATGTTTACAAGAACAGCCAGAGCGAAATACAAGCGATTAATACCGACGAGTCCCTTCGCCACGATAACATGTAATAATGGCAGCAGAGGCAGGATGAAGCGTACTTCCTTGTGTGATAGTAACGAGTACAGAAGTATGACGAACCCCACGACTTGAATGAGAATAGAAGAACGCATCTTGAAGCCTTGGTACAGGGCTATGGGGAGGTAACCGATTAGCAAAAGGGGGATACCTTGACTGAGGTAGTAGTGCCATGGAGAAGTACCATAGAACTGGGAGAGCGATTGCACGACGTTAAACATGAGGAACTTGCCGAGCGGGAACACAGGCTCGCCATAGTAGACATTGTCGATGAAGAAGTTGATAAACACCGATGTAAAGACAGAGACCATGCCAATGACAAGTAGGTTACCTGCCTGCGTGGGTGTTGAGCTGAGAATGAGTGCTGCTGCGAGGTACATCCAGATAATAGCGTTTGTGGGCCGGAACACACATGCTACGGATGCAATGACTACAGACAGCACATATGAACGGTACGAGGAGAGTAATGCACCTGGGTACTCATGGACCGTCCAAGGCCAGTATGACAGCGCAGCTGCATTCATGGCCATTTCAAGGCAGTTTGAAAAGGTTCGTGGACCGCAGAACCACATGAACGCGGAACCCAGACTTGCGGCCAGCGCCCAATTGCCAACACGTGTATTGAACATTTTACAGCCCAATTGGTACGTGTAATAGTCTGTTAGAGTTGCAATTGCGGCCTGGAAGATCTTGGGAGTCAAGATGATGTCGAGATTGAAGAAATCAGCGACTCGGTAGACGCCCGCGTACAGCAGCGGGAAGATGGCACTTCGGAGATGCTCATGCCATTCCCAGGTCAAGTAACCATAACCATAGACAAGGACATGGGCCGGTTCCAATGACTGCCAATACTCGTCGGGCTGGAAGAAGGTTCGAATGGACAGTGCGTTGAACACGCGGAACGCGAACACCAGCGCAAACAGTAGTCCAAGTTGCATGTAACAAATTTGACGGCTAGACGTGAGATCAAGTCAAATGACCGGAAGATACCAAGTTCCACAAATCACCCAATGATATCAAGTTCCACAAATTACCATGCACCAACTATAGACCAGCTATAGAGAGATGAAGTGATACCAAATTTATGATGTCGTCGACTGAGTAGATCGACGGTCAAGGAGACAAAAAGGCTGGTGATGCAGGGGTTGGGATCTGGATGATCAGACGATTAGTGACTGCAGGCAGCAAAGATGAAATAGGAGCATGGCGCAAAGTTGGGACTAGGAATTGCGTCTAGTAAATAATGAAGTAATTACTGTTGTGACAAGAGATGTACATCGAATCATGCAGTTTCTATACCCTCATTATACCCTCATTATACCCCCTCCCCTCACTATACCCCCTCACTATACAACTATACTCTCCAGTACTTATACTACAGCCTTCGACACAACTCTAAAGAACTAAACCACATCGTTCCGCGGTGTAACTAAATAACTAAACTAAGTCATTCCGCATCGCAAACCTGCTCACATTATGTTAACCTAGTCGTCTATCTCTGTGCCTCCACCAATAACCCAGCGTGTAGCGTCGCATCCCCCCACCTCCCCACCCCACATGACTTACCCGCGCAAGTTTATCCGTTCCCAACCAAATGCGGGGGAGGAGCCAAACGTTTTCTTTCTTCATAGCAACCTCTTGTTTTGAATTAACCAGTTGCAATGTCGGTGACTTCTGTATCAACTAAGCCCTTCGAGGGCCAGAAACCGGGCACCTCGGGCCTACGTAAGAAGGTCACGGTGTTCCAGCAGAAACATTACAGTGAGAACTTTGTGCAGGCCATTATGTCGTCTATCCCTGAGGGTTCCCAGGGTGCTACTCTTGTTGTTGGTGGAGATGGCCGTTACTGGAATACCGAGGTTATCCAGATCATTGCGTCTATTGGAGCTGCCAATGGCGTCAAGAAACTCATCATTGGCCGAAATGGTCTATTGTCGACCCCCGCTGCCTCTCACGTTATCCGCAAACACAAGGCCACTGGAGGAATCATCCTCACCGCTTCGCACAACCCCGGCGGACCTACCAATGACTTTGGCATCAAGTACAACTTGGCCAATGGTGGTCCAGCCCCGGAATCGGTTACCAACAAGATCTATGAGGCCACCAAGGTCATTGACCAGTACCATACCATTGCCGACTTCCCTACTGTCGACCTGTCAACCGTCGGCACCAAGCAGTTGCCTGGTCCTCTCGAGATTGAAATCATCGATACTGTTGCCGATTATGTCGAACTCATGAAGGATATCTTTGACTTTGATCTTATCAAGTCATTCCTCAGTTCCAACAAGAACTTCTCCGTGTTGTTTGATGCTCTCAATGGTATCACTGGTCCCTATGGCCGTGCCCTGTTTGTCGACGAACTGGGACTCCCCGAGTCATCGATCCAGAACTGTACTCCAAAGCCTGACTTTGGCGGTCTTCACCCGGATCCCAACCTCACTTATGCCCACTCGCTTGTTGCCAAGGTCGACGCTGACAACATCCCCTTTGGAGCTGCTAGTGATGGTGATGGTGATCGTAACATGATCTACGGTGCCAATGCATTTGTGTCACCTGGCGACAGTGTTGCGATCATTGCACACCATTCTCACCTCATCCCTTACTTCCAAAAAAACGGTGTCAACGGTCTTGCTCGCAGTATGCCTACTAGTGGTGCAATTGATCTGGTGGCTGCTGCCAAGAAACTCAACTGCTACGAGGTTCCTACTGGCTGGAAGTTCTTCTGTGCGCTCTTTGACTCGCAAAAACTGTCCATCTGTGGTGAGGAGTCATTTGGTACTGGTTCCGACCACATTCGTGAGAAGGACGGCCTATGGGCTATCATGGCCTGGCTCAATATCCTCGCTGGTGTCGGTAAAGACGACCCTTCCAAGGCTTCTATTGCTGCTGTCCAGGAAGACTTTTGGAAAACTTATGGTCGCACTTTCTTCACTCGTTATGACTATGAAAACGTTTCTTCTGAAGGTGCCGCAAAGGTGGTGGCAGCCCTGACGGAGCACATCAACGACGCAAAGTTCCTCGGCTCCTCCATCCCTACTGCCACAGGCTCTCTCGTCGTCAAGGAGGCTGGTGATTTCAGTTACACTGACCTCGATGGCTCTGTTTCCAAGAACCAGGGTCTCTACGTCAAGTTTGATGGAGGCGCTCGTTTCGTTGTCCGTCTGTCTGGTACTGGTTCATCTGGTGCTACAATCCGGCTCTACGTTGAACAGTATGACAAAGACCCGGCCCGTTTCTCTGAGTCGGCACAGGACTATCTCAAAGATACAATCGCTGCCGCCATCAAGTTCCTTCGTCTCAAGGAGTTTGTCGACCGCGATGAGCCCGATGTTCGCACTTAATTGTAGCCACTGATACATGTAGTTAAATCAATTTTTTTTGTTATAACTCGTCATCCCAGAAGGTCATCTAAGTTGAGTCCTTCCTTTTTGGCTTGTGTCTTCTCCAGATAAAGCTCATGTCGCTGCCGCTCTCGCTTGTTGCTCTTCTCAACCTTGGTGATACCCAGAACCTTTGCGAGCTTGTGGACCGTAGCCTCGGCTCTCTCCTCCACTACTGGCGGTGGCCTTGAAAACTCGGTCAAAACCAAGGGTGCTGCCGGAATAGCAAAATCTTCGCCAGCCAGAGCTCCCAGTTTGATGACCTGCCGTAATCGGTGGATGATGGGATTGTATATCTCCTCGCATGTACCCCACTCGACTGGCTCACCTTCGGCATCCTCATCGGCTACCATCAGGTCCATGGCATCCACGTATTCTTCCATGAGCTGTGTCATTTCGCTTGTTGGCTCCCGCATCTCGCGCTGTGCACTACCAGGTTTCAGTACTTTGCCGAACCGCGATTTCACTTGAGACAGACTCGGGAACTGATAATGACGCATGTCTTCAGCAAATGGAAGCTCGCATAGCACCAGAGCTTCAAAAGCGTCACCATTATCATAGGTGGATATATATGGACTTAGGCCAACAACAACAACATCATATCCCTCTTTGCGACTGTATCGAGCAAGAATGACCTTGTCAAGGTCAAATAGAGCTTGCACGAGCGCAGAAAATCCTACTGTGTTTGCCATGCCCGCTGCGGGAATCACATAATCTGTACTCGACATGTAGTACCAGCGAGGCATGTTTTCAGCAGCAACAGTAGCAATGAACTCGAGACGTGGACCCAACGACTTGGTGGCTCCTAGCAACTCTTTGATCTCAGAAGATAATGGGACAACCTCGGACCCATACTTGAATCCCTGTTCAAGCTCTTCGTGTGAAACTATCTCGCGTTTATCGGGTTCGTTGTCATTCTCAATGAAATACTCACGTGCGTACTCAACGGGGACTGGTTCATCGCTGTCATCTGAGACGACAAACAGATGGGAACCCGTGAACATAGCTTTTCGCGTACAAGGGTAGGCTTGTACTTCTATTTGCAGCGTTCTTTCATCTCCAAATAGCTCCCGGTCACCAATTGAAAATAATCCCTTGAAGGAAGCGACAGGACGTACCTTTTTTGGTTTGGGGATGCCAACACTGGCTAGGGCTTCGGAATATGGTGCCACAATGCCCTGTTCTTCACCTTCACGACTGTTGTCCAAAGCCATACATATGCTGTGGAGTTTTTGCAAGTTTTCTGATGCAACAGACCGTGCTTGTGAAGGCTCATCTTTCACGTCTGCATCCTCCATATCAATGACCAGCACTACGAGGCGGATGTTGTTTTGCAGAAGCTGATCAGTTATCGACTTCAATTCGCCGTCACTCAATTCCATAGGACTATCAACTCGAGTGATCACCATAATCGTTCGCCTGTACTTGAGTTTGCGACAATGAAGTTCAATCATCTCAATGGCTTGGAGGATGCCATGGAAGACTAGTTAGCAGGCTGCATTGTCACACCGTTTAGGTATTACTTACGATTGCCTTTATCGTTGGGTTCTGCCTTGATATCTTGTAACTTCTTCACATCTTCAATAAGGAACCTGAATTAGTCGAATCCCAACGTACTGATGGAATGCCCAACTTACTGCTTGATCTCACTGACGGTTGCCACATGAGCGTAGACACTAGTATCGGATTCTTGTTAAACCAATATTCCAATCCTCTGTCGTTCCGTTCCAACTTACTAACTAATGTTCGCACAGTCACTATTCCAATTTGATCTGTCTTTCGGTTCGTGAACACCTGGATTAGTCCTACTGACGTCGTACTGGCCTCAAAACTTACAGTATTGCAGATACTATCCTGAACATACTTCATGCCCAGCTCAAGGTCCGTTTCTCCCCGGTCATGGTGTTTGTCACCCATACTTTGACCAACATCAAGAACGTAGACTGTTGCCTAGAGTTAGTTTTGTCTATGAGCTGGCTCATATCGGTCCACGTACCGCTTTATCGGCCATTGTGAATTGTAGGTTGGTGAAGTGTGGGGAATTATATTGCCGCGTTAAGTAGGCGTGTTGGTCGCGATGCCCTTAACACGGTCAAAATCAACCACCTTCAAGACTTCAATAAAATACATTATACATTCGTCTACTTATGACTACCAATCATCATCATCCTCTT
This sequence comes from Sugiyamaella floridensis, assembly GCA_030556845.1. Taxonomy (NCBI): domain Eukaryota; kingdom Fungi; phylum Ascomycota; class Dipodascomycetes; order Dipodascales; family Trichomonascaceae; genus Sugiyamaella; species Sugiyamaella floridensis. The sequence continues at coordinate 46,937 of JAKTUT010000041.1, read as the reverse complement.
CGTCACTGTCATGACGACCAGCACGCGCCTTGAGGGCGTTAGCAAGACCTCCCGCGAGGTTATTGGTTGCCTGACTCTTCTGTTTGAGCGCTTCAGCCAGTCCCATTGCAAGGTTAGGCTCAGCAGCAGCCGACGAGTCTGAACCGGGCGTCGAAACTCCCGAAGATCCAAGAATGGGCTTCTTCTTCTTGGGAGGCGCAGGAGGAGGCGCTTTCTTGGCAGCAGGCATCATCGAAACGACAATCTCCTGGACATACGAAGCAGGAGTCCAACCCTGTGCAGACTTGTCTTCCTTCTCTGCTAACCACCAACCATTCTCTGCCTTTTGCAGAATCACAACAATCTCATTCTTAGTGATAGAAAGCTCATTGGGTCGAGTCCCTGCGTAGTCGTACAGTGCCTTGGCTGTGGGCTTCGCGGGTACGGCAGCTGGACCAGGAGGAGGCGGCGGTGGAGGGGGCGGAGCAGCCTTCTTCTGTACAGGCTGTGCTGCTGCAGGAGTTGAACGTTGCACAGCAGCAGTAGCTGGCTGTGCTGCCTGAGCCGGCGTTGAATGCGCAGCCTGAGGCGTAGCATGCGTTATAGCAGCGGCTGCAGCAGAGGCCGCAGCAGCAGCAGGCACTCCCGTACCATTGCCAAGGCCACCAGCCTGGGTAGGAGCCTGTGGCGGAGCTGGTTTGCGCATCGTAGTAGGAAGCGACACAGCTTGGCCACGCTGCGCAGATACAGCTGGAGGAGGTGCCTTTCGCTGAGTAGTTGGACGCGTCGTAGTGCGCGCAGCTTTGGCAGCTCGCGGCTTCGGCTTCGGGACTCCCTCAGAAACCGAGTTCGCCGGTAGACCACTGGCGACTCGAACGGCGCCACTCTTGTAGATATCATAATTCTTTGGCGCAGTGTCATCCTTCTGGAACTTCACAATAGTTGCCTTGCCCGGCTTCTTATTGTAAGAAATCGTGGGTCCAATGGTAACTGGAACACCTAGTACCGTAGCCAGCTCAGTCTTAAACGCACACCACATGAGAGGGTCGGGCTCCTGTGACGAGCCGATCGACAGTGCAAACCAATCGTCACGCAGCGAAGACATGGCCATGCCGCGAACAGCTGACAACGGAATTGTGCGTTCAACTAGGTAGGAAAGCTTGTTGTTCACGATTTGCTCCATGACAACATACATCTTGGAGGTTGTCACAAGGAAGATGCGTTCCAATCGCATACTTGAACGACCAAACTTTGAGAACAACACCTCACCGCGGCATGAGAACCGAACTGTATCTGTAACACCAATAGCCTTAACAACGAACGATCCAGGAGAGTTGCGAACATTGCACGCCAGATAGTCTCCCCAGAACCGACGGTATCCAAGCATACTCATACGACGGCGCTCCTTACGGTTGGCCAGCAGAGCATTGCCCTTCTCACGACGCTCAATGTACTTCTTGCGGCCCTTGACCTCGCGCCAGTACCTCTGGATCTTGGTCGCGCAATCGCTCTTATATTTCAGGTAAGCTCGCCATGCTCGTTGGATGCGTGCAGCCATGTTGTGCCAGTACATATCACGCATGTGTTCAAGCGCAAACAGGGTTTCAGGAGTCTTGATGAAAGCCTTTGTCACACCCATCTGATACTCAGTAGGTGGAATACCTGTGTCCTTGAAAATCTGCAACGTAGCAGTCTTGGAGTCGCCCTGCCAGATGAAATCACCAGCGTAGGATGTTTTTGGCGAGAGCAGATAGAAGCGTTCAACAAACTTCTCAAAGGTTTGACGATACGCGAAACCAGCTCGGCGAATACGGACGTTCTCCTTAAGACCGAGGTACTTGACTTGGTGCAGCACTGCCTTTTCGTCAAATTCGGACGGTGAACGGTGCTGGTTAGGCTTGATGGTTCGGATGTAGGATGGCTGCGCCATTGAAAGCGTGTGCGTCAGTGCATTGGCTGACTGCTTAATCTTGTCACTTGCAGTAGGAGGACGGCGACCTCCTGTGGCGTTGGCGTTGGCCTCAATAGCACCAGCGAAGAGCTCACGTAGGAATGCGTTTTGCGAGTGTTCCACTAGGTTGATAAGATCCTTGAGCAGCTGATCCTTGTTCTTGTCCGTCATTCCCGCAATGTCGTACATCACATCACCAGCATAATGTTTGATAAGGAACTTGGTTTGGCGCTGCTCAAAGTGCTTGTTGGTACCCAGCAGTCCCAGTTTCATAGCGAAGTTCTGGTCAGCAGCACCCGAATCGGCGTGGGCAGTGGCGCACGCATCATTTAGCACGGAGAAAATTCCCGGTGGTCTGCGCTCCTCAATCAAATCACACACAATCTTATTGTTGAAGTAGTCGATTGGTGTCCACTTGATTTGTTCGCGGACATATTCCTCTTGCTCAGCCTTCAGTGTCAACTGAATGAAAATCTGTTGCAGCTTCTCATTCACATAATTGATGCAAATCTGCTCAAAGCTGTTATTCTCAAAGATTTCGAATCCGTAAATATCGAGAATACCAATGGTCAGCTGCTCCTCTCCCTGAGCCTGTACACGGAGTGACTGGTTAACACGGCTCACAATCCAGTCAAAAAGCTTGTCGTAGATGGCTTTGGCAAGAGCATCGCGGACGGCCCGTGCTTGGACAGGATTCAACGGACTCTCGTAGACTGAACCACGACGGCCACCACGGGATGTTTCAACTATTCGGATGGTTAGTGCCTTTTCGATAGCGGCCGCATCGACGTCGAGCAGGTAGGCGACAAAATTGGGGACGGACGAATCGCGGATGTCAGCACCACTCTGGTCATTCTCAGTAAAATCAGTGTTGCCAATCCATAGAACAGAAGCAAGAAGGCGGAACACATTATCCTGTTCAGCCTGTGTCAGACCAATAACGTTCATGGCCTCTAGAGTCTCCTTGTAGTCCTTGACATCGTCAATGCTGTCAACCGTTGTACACTTGCTAGCCGATGTATAAACATAGGTCTCAGGACCCTGAATACCAAAAGTATCTCTGTAGTTCTGAGGTGCGCCCTTGGTGAATTGATAAAAGATGTGGAAGTTGCGCTCGTTCCGGATTTGGCCCACGACACGGGCTTTCTCGAGTAGGTAATTGGTAATGTTGGCACCAACAGGTTCTCCTTGTTTGTTGAAGAGGATCTCCAGATACTTTCCGTGGCGGGATGAGTTATCGTTACGTAGCGTCTTTGCGCATCCAAACGACTCGAGAAGAGGGTTAGTGGCGAGCACCATTTCCTTGATCCTCTGGATACCCGAAGTGCTTGCCGAGCCTCCAGACACAGACGCAATATATTGCATGATGCGCTTGGCGGCTTCAGTCTTACCAGCACCAGACTCGCCCGAAATGATGACGCACTGGTTCTCGTTGTACGACTTCATGTTGTAGTACATGGCCTCGGCAATAGCAAACACATGAGGAGGTACCTCGAGGCGGCTCTTGCCACGATACGAGTCTAGGACGGCATCGGTGTAGATTCCCAGGTCACGGAATGGATTCACAGAGATGAGTACATGGCCAATGTATGTGTAGATGGTACCATTGTCAAAGCGCTTCTTCAAGTTATCATTGATGGCCTCATCGGAAACTTTGCTAAGCAGAGTCAGGTCCGATACTCCGACCTCCTTCTTCTTGGCAATGTCGAATGTCGCCTTGGCCACCTGAGCACCGCCACGTTTTGGAGGAGGCGCTTTGCTTGTTCCCTGTGCTTTACGGGCCGCCCGTTTGGTGATAGCCATTGGTGGTTAGAAATCGGGCCCCCCCCTGATCAAGCAATTGACACAATGCAGATACTCGTCAAAGCTAAGATACGGCTGTTGGTTTAGACTACAAGTCAAGTCTTAGTTGGCCGTTGTTATCTTTGCTTTCGTCGACGAAATGTGATGAAGGAGAAAGCGGTTTACCCATGAATTCCACTTTATCCCCCCGGCCCTTGCTAGCCGCACTGAGCCGGACGGCGCCGCCGGCAGTGTTGGGGTTAGGGCCGTAGATAGGTGGAGGGGCATCTCCTCTCCTTTAAACAGGCAGACTGGCGCATTTTAATTGTAGTTTGTTAATTGACTTATTGATGTTATCGTTATTGTGAATATTAAGCAATTGATGGTAGTTCTAAAGATCTGGCTCAATATTGTGTGAATTCGGGTTGTATTCGGGTCGTGTAGCTTGACTTCTTGAGGCTATCAAGCTTCATGACGCTCTATTTCGAGCCCTGCTTCCGGCTCCATTCTTACACAAAATCAATACTAATAACCGTTGATTACTACCTGATACATATAATGTTTTTTTTTGGGTTTGAGAATTAGTCGAGACGGACCCGGTTTCACGGAGTTCGCTGCTCGCTCTTGTCTCCCTTCAACGAGTGATACAGAGACTTGGTCTCCTGAATGACGCCTCGGAATGGGCTTCCAGACTTGTTGCGTCCTGGAGAAGTGCTGTCTGTACCAGTAGTACCGACAGTTGGCTGGGTTCCATTGTCCTTGACGGTGTAATCACCTGCAGTACCAAGGTTCTGATGAGCTCCAGCGTTAGTACCTCCAAGCACCGAAGTCTCAGCACCAACTGCACCAGATCCAACTCCTCGGTGAGTGTCTCCAGGATGATGGCGCGTGTCATTGACACCATGAGTATCATAACTGCCATTTCCTCCCGAGGTTGTTCGGTGGAGATCATTGCGCATCTTCTCGGCAAGCTCCTCAGTTGTGAAACCATCGTCTTGCGTTCTCACGTTCGAGGAATTGTGGCTGTGACCAGTATGGCCGGCCTCACCGTGACTCTTGTGGTCCTGTCCCACTAGGCTCTTCACAGTACTGGCAATACCTGCTCCACTCCATCTGCGTCCCTTTCCAGGAGACCCGGGGGATTTGGAGGTGGTGGTGGTACCTGTGGTGTCACTTCCAGAGCCAGAGTGGTGTACTCTAGGGGGGCCGTAGGTGTCAGTAGTACGAGGGTGTCCAGCTGGGTCAGTTCCAGTACCAGAGTGGTGTCCGGTAGTAGTGCCGTAAGTGCCAGAGGTATCAATGTTTCCTGCGGTGTTGGTACCAGTGCTGGAGTGATGTCCGGTAGTAGTGCCGTAAGCTCCTGCAGCACCAGTGCTTCCTGCAGTGTTGGTACCAGTGCCAGAGTGGTGTCCGGCCGTGGTGCCGTAGGCGCCAGAGGTATCAGTGCTTCCTGCGGTCTTGGTACCCGTGCCAGAGTGGTGTCCGGTAGTAGTGCCGTAAGCGCCAGTATTACCAGCGCTTCGGCCAGCCTCGTCGTGACCCTTGGTGTTGTCCTGGCCCACCAGGTTCTTCACAGTACCTACAATGCCTGCTCCAGTCCATTTGTTTCCTTGTCCAGGAGACTCAGGCTGATGGCCGGCAGTAGTGCCATAGGCGCCGGTAGTACCAGTGTGTCCAGCTGTGTCACTTGCAGTGCCAGAGTGGTGTACTCTAGGGGGGCCGTAAACGGCAGTAGTACGAGGGTGTCCAGCTGCGTCAGTTCCAGACCCAGAGTGGGGTCCCGTAGTGGTTCCGTAATCGCCACTGGTACCAGGGTGTCCAGCAGTGTCACGTCCAGTGCCAGAGTGATGCTCGGTAGTGGTGCCGTAGGCGCCAGTAGCACCAGTGCTTCCTGCGGTGTTGGTGCCAGTGCCTGAATGATGTCCGGCCGTGGAGCCGTAAGTGGCATCAGTGCTACGGTCAGTCTGGTCATGACCCTTGTTGTCCCGGCTGACCAGGTTCTTCACGGTATCTGCAATGCCTGTTCCAGTCGATTTGTTCCCCTTTCCATAAGACTCAGACTGATGGCCGGCAGTGCTACCATAAGCACCAGTGGAAGCGTCCCCAGTTCCAGCAGAATGGCCGTGCTTCGAGCGTTCTGAAACATAAGCTCCAGCACCAACAGCTGCACCGGCAGCACCGGAAAGAGCAGGATCAACCTTGCTCTCCTTGCTCTTCTTAGAGTGCTCGGCAGCCGCGATTCCAGCTCCTGCAGCGGCTCCAGTGACAGCAGCGATCTCCGCCTTGGTAGCGTCAGTTCCAACCTTGACATTTCCACCAGGTGCACCGGTGTGGTCGTAGTCGTGGATGTTGGACTCGCCAGGGTTCTTATAGTACCCTGTGTTTGATCCATCACCATAGAGTGGAGTCTCTGATGGCTTACTGCCAGTATGCGTACTCACAGAAGTACCCTTAACTCTGGGGTCTGGGACGTGATAAGTACCTGAAGGTACAGGGGCTGATCCAGCTACTGGGTGGGTAGTAGTGGACGTCTGCGAGTCAATGTTAGACTTTGCAGGTGTCTCCTGGGCTCCAAAGCCAGTGGGCTTAGTTCCCGACGAGTGGTGGGTGGTTCCAGTTCCAGTGGTTGAGGTGGACTTCACATTGGTACCCTTGGACGATTTCTCGTGTTCAGCGGTACCAAGGGCCCCGGCACTCGCAGCAACGCCTGTTGCACCAATTCCTGCGCCAGGCTGAAAGTCATCATTAGACTGTCGTGTGCTGGACTGTTGGCTAGGAGACTCTTTCTCCTGATGCTTGTCGTCAGAGTGACCCTTAAAGGTTCCCAAAAGCTTGCTCTTGAGACTACGCTCCTTGGGACTGGAAGGCGTCGCACGCTGCTGCTGCTGCTCTTGAGCCTTGTCGCGAGCAATTTCCTCTTGGATTTCGCGCTGTGCGGCAGACGGTTGTGAGCCGTCACCCTTTAAAGTTGCAATAACAGCATCAGGCATGTGCTTTTCGGCATTCTTGATCGCCTGCTCTTCAGACTGGGCCTCACTCGTGACAATGTTCTTGCCGGTCTTGGGATCATAGACAATGTTTCCCTGAACAGAGCTAGGTTCATTGCTATGGTGAGATCCATACGAGGTTCCCAGGTGGCCAGAACCCGGTAGTGACTCAGCACCTGGAACAGCACCAGGTTTGGGAGAAGCTCCTAGACCAGAGGAAGTTGACGAAGTGGACAATCCGCTATCCTCGGAGCCCTTAGTGACACGCGAGGTGTCATGAGAAGCGGCACTGTCATTCGTGGTATTCTTGTCACTACGACCAAACACGCCCTTGATGGCATTCTTGATGCCAGTACTGGGGCGGCGGTTCTTAGTTGGCGAGGAGGGGGTCTTTCCGGGAGGAGCATCAGCATCCAACACCGTTGTAGCGCCAACTCCCGGAGTGGCAGCAGCTGCTGCAACTGTGGTCTCATCTGAAGGTCGGTCAGACGTGTTCTTCGATCCCACTACAGGCTTTGTAGTTGAAGAAGAATAATTAGTGTCTGCGTTGGTATGGCCAACCGTGGAGTGATGAGAGGTGTTTGCAGGGTCAGACTGAGAGGTGTATACAGCGCCAGTATTTGGCGAGTGTTCACGGGCAAGTGTCCTGCCGACCTTGGAACGATCAGTCGGTGTAGTCTCATCATGTTGAGAGCTCAGATCAGTGTTGGTAGGCCCAACCTTTGAATGACCAGTGGTTGAGGCGGGGTCGAAACCAGTGGACGCCGTGTTCAGATTGGTGGCGTGCTTGTTGCTAGCCACATCAGCTGGACCATACGTGGAGGTCTCTGCAACATTGCTAGGTTGCGAGCTCGAAATTCCTAGGATGCTTGCAATCAGTCCAGGCTGGGATGAATTGGTGGGACCGGCCTTGGCGTCAGTAGCCGAAGTAGCAGCGTCATCATGTCCTGCTGTGCTGGTCACGTTTCCGCTGGGTCCGATGTAGCCGGTTCCCTGTTTGTCGCCAGACACATCAGCTGGATCATAATTGGATTGCTCTGCAATGTTGGTAGGTTGCGAGCTCGAAGTTCCGAAGATACTGGCAATCAATCCAGGCTGGGATGAATTGGTGGGACCGGCCTTGGCGTCAGGAGCCGAATGCTCCGACGAAGTAGCAGCGGCGGCATCACGGTCTACTGTACTGGTCAGGTTAGCACCAGGTTCGATGTGGCCTGCCGTTGCAGTAGAGTCACCGGGCTTGGTGCGACCAGAATCGTCAAAGTTAGATCCGCTGCCAACACCATGGGAACCCTGTTTGGTAGAGGCACCCAAGGCGGGGTCGTGGTGCGTGGTGGAATCGAGATGGGCCGAGTCAACACCGGTGGAATAAGTGTATCCAGCAGGTTGTGACTCATGACCGTAGCTGTGAGTTGATCCCACGAAAGCACCAGGCATCGATGTCTCAGCGTAACGGGGCTGCGAAGGGTCTGAGTCCGAGACAGGCTCATTGGTATATGTCTTGGTGGACTCGTCCCCGTCACCAAAGATGGCTCGAGCGCCTCTTTCGAGAAGTCCCTCGCTTTTGCCTTGTTGTTGTTGTTCTCCTTGTTGTGACATTGTTCAAACAGATGGATGAAATTACCAACTGATGGCTTGTCACCCCATTTTATATGAATTTGGCTTTGACAGGTTGTATGGACGGCTTGCGCTCTAAGCTTGCTACCATCTGTGAACCCTTGTCTTTGCGATACCCAATGAAGCAACCGCCCCCGACAACTGGCCAGTCACCAGACCTCTCCGGGCTCCCAGTTGTCACTAGTCATTGCGGGGTCTGGCTGCATCATTGCGCTCGATAGGGTTGCCTTGTGCATGAGCCCTGCAGCCACTTCCTGTTAGGGTTTCGTGTAGTACAGAGGTGCACGTCATTTAGCAACCGCAATAGAGAGGCTTTGAGGCGGTCAACAAGGCCCAATTGGAGTTGCAAAAGAGGCAAAAAAAAATGTAAAATCGGGGCGTTAAGCTTGTACGGCTCCATGACATGCGCTCCGAGTGGTAGTAGTAGTACTACGTGGTAGGATTTGTCAATTATCTGAAGAATTGACGAAAGAGGTCCAAATTGCAACATCGCTGTGTATACTTTTACAAGGATCAGAACCGTCTGAATCTGATACAATTGTATACAGTTTCTTTGAGTCTGGTCTAAATTGCATCCTCACAGAGTCAAATCATCCAATCCACATACGCGGCAACACTCGCCACCCCTCTCAAACTCGGCACTACTCCAACGTTGCTACAATTAAACAACCGTAATACCAACTTACTATTCTTTTAAGGCGCGCATGTGAAGTGGCATTGCTTAAGTTACGACGAAACCGCAATAATATTTACAGGATCATCCTGGGCGGACCTGCGAGGATATACACAACTGCAATATAGGCGTAAAACACCTTCATCATCTCATTCTTCACCATTTTGGCGCTTTAGTTCAATTGTGCAGTGACATTTTCACTAGAACTTCACACTTTCTTCATCCAGTCTTTATAAAGCCTCCTCAGTATGATTTTAACTCTCCTCATGAATTCTCCATGCTTCCTCTCTCCTGAAACCTTCGTTATATCCGGCCCTCACGTTTGAGTTTGGCGGTCTTTTCCGCAACATACTGGTCCTGGATCTCTTCATACTTCTCGGTACTTCCCCACAGAGCCACACAATCAATCATTGCCTTCTTCTGTTCTGCACATTTCCAAGAGAACAACAGTTGGTTCTGCTCACTACACTGACCAAACTCTAGGAACTTGTCGGCACACATGCGATCAGCTTGCGCCTGGCACCTTGCTCGCACCTCCTTCTCTTCATATGGTGCCAGAATCCATGCTGGCACCTTTTTCGGCTCGGGTTTGTTCTGTTCAGCCATGATGTTGTAGTTGATGAAGGAACAGTACTGGTCAAAAAATGGCCTGTCCAAATTTCACGAATTCGGGGTTAGGGCAGTGGTGGATAGAGGACTTCGATATCCACGCTTCCTCTGACTCTTTAGTCTAACAGTCGTGCATTCCAGACCCAATTCTATCAGCTTCTATGCACAGATATGCCCCGCCGCCTAATGACGTAATCACAATCACAACTTGATGTCCGATTCGGTTGCGTATATCGTTGAATCATTGTCATTGCTGTCGATCACAGCCGTATACTTGCGCCGTGTTCCCGCGCCGCATACTTTTGCCGTGCCTCGCGTCTCGGTTCACACTGAGCGTCATCATCACACAATGACAACAACAACAGCCATTTATCACTCCGACACCATGCAACACGATGACTACGAGGAAGAGGATTTTCTTACTCTCATACGCAGTGCCGTGCAAAATTTCGACATTGCCGATGACCTCGACTCATGGGATCGCTCACAAAACGAGTTCAATCGATTACAAGCTCACCGTAAACAGATTCTCGACGAATCCCAAGATGTGCTACGCTCACTAACTCGCAAATTAGAGCTTGCAAAACACTCATCAGAAGCGACGCGTGAATCTAGTACCAGTCGTGACATTTCACAGCAGATTTCAGAGCTTGATAAGGACAAATTCGCGCTTGTCAAGTCCATCAACGAGCTCGAACAGACAATAGCTTCGAACCAGGCGCGACTTAATGAACTGGAACAACAGCTCGAATCTCTCGGTAATCAAGACCCTGTTCAGGAAGCTGCCAGTGAGTACATGGAAAGCTCTACTGTTCTCAAACTCAAGATCATGCGATCTCTGGGTATCACATTCAACAGTCGAGAATCAGATGATGATAAAATCTTTTCTGAGCCATCACAAGCCCTTATTCAGTCGTCTGGTCCTGATCAGAAGGTCCATGTTTTTGCTCTTGACTCAAAGTACAGTCCGTACTTTACGACTAACTATCTATGGGAGCATCTATGAGGCCGAGTAGTGAGGGGGGCTATTGCCATGCATTGATGTATGTATCGGCCTATAAAGGAACAGGGACTGAGTTGAGCACATCTTCAATGACGAGCTCCTCGTCCCACTTGGTCATCCACTGGCTGACGGTGTCAATATCGCCGCCATACCGGAGCGACGGTTCATCACGAGCAGCGCACAGTTTGATACGCAGCGGGAACTGCTTGCGAGCGGCAATGGCAACTATTGACGGAGTTGCATACGGGCTGCTGTGCAGAACACAAAGTGCACGTACTAAGAAATCGAAATCCTTGACTGCCCGAGGCGATACACCTCCTCGGACAAGCCTGTGCGTGCGCAAAAACACCACAATGTCCTGCATGTATCGTTTGATTTGTGCGACAATGACTACACGAGGAATCTGTTCTGTCACCGAGCTGATATACTCGCTCGGATTGATAGTTTCTGTAGCTGGTACAGATACAACAGAGACATCATTGCCGGTACCATTGTGCTTATGCTTGTCTGTGGTCGGCTCTGTGTCTTTGATAATTGCGTCCACCTCGCGTTGTGTCCCCTCCGCTGTCAGTACTAACGGTTCAGGTTCCCGGTCGGACATCACCGGTTCCATCCGACTCTCAGAACTCTGTTGAGAGGCTATTTGCTTGGCCACCGAAAGGTTTCCTGTATCCTCGGCCGAACCCCTAGGAGGAAGGTCGGTTACGTGCTGGAGCAGCATGCAGTCGCGAAGATGGCTGTTCAACTCATGGCCATTGGATGTGACAATAATAAGTACAAAATTGCTTGGAAGGTCGTATGTCTTGCGTCCACACACAACCATTCTCTTGTATAGCATTGTAACTAATAGAGCTTGTAGGGCGCTTGATGCCTTGTCGGGGGATTCAATAATGCAAACTCTCGGGACGGCTCCCGACTTGACGAGAAGACCGGTAAGATCATCCCATGTGATGGTACTATGACATGGTATCGATGTACAACTGCCAGATTCGAACATCTGATGACACACGCGGTGAAGAAAGCTTCGAGTTCGTGCGGGGTGTTTTGACCGAATCACAATGTTTCGCGATCCCGAAGCTGCCACGACCAGTGCTGCCAGCACATTTTCGTCGAGACCCGGATGTAATCCATGCAGCGACTCGCACAGACTTTCAAACGGCGTCATAGATTCATTGGATGGATAACAAGAAAGGACCTAACAAGTAAAACGCCAACTTGGTGAGTAGCGGGAAATCGGTATATATATATAGGATGTAGTATGCAGCAGAGTGTGGCGCATATAAGCATATAGTTGTGGCTGTTAAGCGGCACTAGCATATTGTAGTGCATTATCAAAAAAAAAAAAATTGAAACCAACCTCATCAGCTTAACATTCAACTACCAAACAACACAAAATGGTAGCCAAACACGATGTCGCCAAAAAGCAGCATCGTGAGCGTTCTCAGCCACAGGAGCGCCGCAAATGGGGTCTTCTCGAGAAAAAGAAGGACTACCAGCTTCGTTCGCGAGACTTCCATAAGAAGGAGGCTCATCTCAAGCTATTGCGCAAGAAGGTTATAGAGCGCAACCCCGATGAGTTCTATCATGCCATGGTATCCAACAAGACGGACCGTCGTGGTATCCTTGTTAAAGACAGAGGTAACGAGGAGCTAAGCAATGAACAGGCTCTTTTGCTCAAGACCCAAGACTCGGGATACATCAAGACTCTTGGTAGTCTCGAGCAAAAAAAGATTGAGAAACTCGAGTCTGAGTTGTTGTTTGATGCCTCGGGAAAACACACCATCTTTGTGGACAGTGCTGAAGAGGCAGTATCATTTAATGCTGGCAAATACTTTGATACTGACGACTCGTTGGTATACAAGCGAGAGAACCGACTACGGAAGTCTCAATTACAAGAAACGGATCTTGAATACCTTGACCGAGACTCGATGCGCCTCGAGGTCCGCAAGCGACTGACTAAATTTAAAGAGCTCGACCGTCGTCTTGAACGTAAGGACCAGCTCGACAAGGTCAACCGTGAGATGGACTTGCAGCGCGAGCTCATGAAAAAGGGAGACAAGAAGAAGGTAGTTGGTAAAGACGGTAAGACTAGCTGGAAGTGGAAGAATGTCCGAAAGCGCTAGATGTTCTACAGCAGAGACGACGTTATGACCGTGAAAGTTTGCATTTTTAAATAGCATGATATATATGTACACATTAGCCATATAGATATGGTGATGGATCCAGTTTGTAGGATGGAGATTAACTCAGTAAGGCTTGAAGCAGAGATTTTTGAAGTAGCTTTTCCTCTTCATGACAAGCAAACAAAAAAACTAGTTTCAATAGCAGTTTCTCGCTTAAAATCCCTTTGGAGGAACTCGGTTCGTGATCTTGGTCCATTTGGGCTGGCGATGGGCGCCCTTTCGATAGCCCTTGGACTTCTTGTTGAACACCCAGTACTTGTCCTTAGCAGGCATCTCGCTCTCACGAGGAACCTCAGAGCGAAGACGCTCAAACAACTTGACCGTCTGTCCTCGCAGTTGCAGTGCTAGACCCACACGATCAATGTTTCGGTCCACGGTTCTCATCCGTAGTCTGTGTCGGGCCTTCTGGTGTCGAGACATGGTGGTAGGTATTTTCCTTTAGTTAGCTTATACATGTGTAGATCAATATGCTTGAAACTCACCATAGTAGACCGCCCAAACGGGCCGCAGTGGCTCGGAATGGTCCAAACATGGTATTATAGTGAATGGATTGACAGCAGTGAAGCACTCAAATTTGTAGTTAAACCCTAACCCGGATATCATGAAGATGTCTACTAGAGCTTCCTGCTGTATATATATGTAGTCTAAAAAAGTCACAAAATAATATAATAATGCATTGAAGAGGTGGTGAACAACTAACTAACGTTTTAACGTCGTCCAGGAGGCCCCGCCTTGTTGAAGCGACGCTTTTTCTGTTCGGGCTTGGGCGCACGACCAGACGCTCCAATAGTGATGTTCACTTTAGGAGGAATATTGAACCCGTACGACTTGGCAACCTTGGCCAGATCCAGCTTGTCAATCTGATAAACAGTCTTGAGGTGGTGACTGGCATAGGCCTGTAGGTACGATCGATAACCGTCCTTGGCCGATTGGTTGAGCCAGTAGTTGGAAGACACAAGCTTCTCCAGTTGACCCTGCACATTGGCAATCTTGTTCGAGGGGAACTCGTATTCGTTAAGAGGCACCTTGGCAGCCTTGAGGTATCTTAAGAAGCCCAGTTCCGATGGCGTCAAGAACATGAGACTCTTGCCCTTACCATTGGAACCACGAGCAGTACGTCCGACTCGGTGAATGTAGTCACGAGGGTCATCTGGCGGGTCAAACTGGATGATCCAGTCAACAGCCGGGATATCAAGACCTCGGGCAGCAACATCGGTACAGATAAGAATGCCCTGCTTAGCGTTGCAAAATTCAAAGAATGTGTTGGTACGCTTCTGCTGCTTTTGTTTTCCGTGCAGGTCAAGAACAGGCAGATCAATGTAGTTTAGGAGCTCGCCGTAGAACTTGACGCTCTGGCACGATGAAAGAAACACAATAACCTTTTTGTTGCGGTTACGCTTGAGGAATGAGAACAGCAGCAGGAATCGCTTGTCACTGTCGCACACAACGTAGCCCTGCTCAAGACCATCAGCAGTAGAAGTCTCCTTCCCAGAGTCAACATTAATGTACAGAGGACCGGGGCGCAGAGATATCCGGGCAAGGTCCTCTACCTTGGTAGTCTGAGTCGCCGAAAACAGCATCGACTGACGGTCCTGGTTGGGGAGGATCTTGATGATCTGGCGCATTTCTTCCTCGAATCCAATCTCGAGAATACGGTCAGCTTCGTCAATGACAAGAGCCTTTAGGTTCTTGAACACAAACCCCTTAGTGTTCTGTAGGTGATCGAGAAGACGGCCAGGAGTAGCAATAATGAGGTTGACTCCCTTGACGAGCTTCTCGGCCTCGGCACGGCGGTTGGCACCACCAATGACAATTCCAAGTGTTTGGGTGTGATGCTCCATGAGTTCACGAGCGACACCAAAAATCTGAAGAGCCAGCTCACGCGTGGGCGAGATGACTATGACTCCCGTACCGTTACGAGGTTTGAATCGCAGCGAGTAAAGCATCTCAATAGCAGGGATCAGGAAAGCCAGGGTTTTACCTGATCCCGTCTTGGCAGCACCCAGAACATCCTTACCAGCGAGCAGTGGAGGGATCGATTTGGCCTGAACAGCTGTCATCTTCTCGAATCCCATCTCCTTAATGGCCTTGGCTGTATTATCGGACAACTTGACGTCTGAAAATAGAACAGGGTCGGGCGACGATGATGGCAGCGATGCCTGCTTCGATTTTATATCGGAACCATTGGTCTGCTCCTCCTCTTCCTCCTCTTCTTCATGTTCATCATCGTCTTCCTCTTCATCTTCTTCTTCTTCCTCCTCCTCCTCCTCCTCCTCCTCTTCCTCCTCCTCATCTTCATCATCACCATCATCATCCTCCTCAGCTTCAACGTCAAGCATATCAGCAACATCGTCAAACTCCTCATCAAGCTGCTCGACCTCATCCTCTTCTTCATCCTCCTCTTCACGACTACGTTTCAAATCTTTCTTGTGGTGCTTCAAAGGCTTTTCAACCTTGGACTGTGAATGGCCATTGGTAGACTTGTGAGCCTTCAGCTTCGACTTCTTGTCGTTAACCGACAACTTCGTCTTGCTCATTTTTTACCTGATCTCTTGAAACTTTCTGGATAACTTTTTTTTTACAAATTCATCTGTATAAATGAGAGCCCAAAAAAAAATTCCAGCCGTGTGATTGCCCTAGCCCTGTGTCTATCAACATCCGGCGCGTCTCTTCACGAAAGGTAAATATACCTTCCTACTTATTTCTCCCTTCTACTTAATACTATCTAATGATGAACAGACAATCACTAGCACCTTCGCAAGCGCAACGACGACGGACGACTCTGGCAACTTCTAGTCTGAAGTCTCGTCAGCTGTCCTACTTGAACGCCCAGCTCGCACAGCTCAAATCCAACATGCTCGACATGTCGAATCATCTCCAGGTGACAATTAATCAAGCCGAATATATCCGCAAACTTGGCATTCTTCACGGTGCATTGTATGTCATGCAACAAACAAATTTACTCTCTATTTACAATGCTAACATTAGGTTCATGGCGACTCATCGCGTGTTTGAGCAGGAAGACCTCGAGACACCGGAGGAGTATGAAGAAGCGGAACAGGAAGAGGAAATGTCTTAGACAACTGTTTACTTGAGAAGCATTCGCCGCTTCTCTCGTTGATTGACCTTCAATTGGCCCAGATCAAACGAAGCGAGACTCTTTTGCTGGTCCTGGATCGTCTGATTATAAGCGTCAGGTCGGGACAGGTCGTCGAGAACCAGCTTGGCGACTTTACCATTTGACCACACGTCTATCCACTGAAGAGCCATCGCATTCTCGTTATACGAAGCAGCAGAAAACTTATCACCACGTTTTGTGGCTCGTGTCTTGGCTATGCTTCGCAGAAGATGCTCAATGTTGTTGGTCGGCTTGCCATTTGTGTGTCTGAGGTATGGCTTACCGTCGGGATACTGGAGATTGATGCGATACAGCAGATAATCAGCCAGAACAACAGGATCCACAACATTCCTCTTAACAGCACTAATAAGACACAATTTGAGCATTGCTTCTGACGAGCCGACCTGTGGCACAAACACTCCAGGCGTGTCGAAAATGTACATGTTGGGGTCTCGCGAGATGCAAATGGTTTCGGAAACACTTCGTGTCACGCCTGGTGTATCTCCAGTTGGTGCAACCTTGTGGCTCTGGCCTGTGCCTGCCTTTCTCAGAGTGTTGAGAAACGTACTCTTGCCAGCATTGGGCATCCCCGTTACCAGAAGTCTCAGTCCAAGCGGTGGCTTGGGGGTCATACTGTTGTACATCTCCTTTGCAATATTAAGCACGGCCTTAGCATCGGTCGTGCTACGACAGTCGATATTAACATACTGTTGATTGGGGTGTAATGCTGCGTAAGCCGAGCTTTGGACAGTGCTGAGGTCGTTCTTCGTGTACAAGATCAACTTCTGCTTGTGTCCTAGAATACGATCAAACAGTACGTTGATAGAGCTCAATGGCGCTCTGGCGTCTCGCAGCTCCAGCACCAGATCAACCTGTACAGCCTTCTGATGCATCGAGTGAAGTGCTTTACGGTGATGGCCATGGAAGCTCGCCAGTGGAACATTGTAGTGAGGGAACTCAGTTCGTGGAGTCCATATCCGAGGTTCATCGGTCGTTTTCAAAGACTCTGTCGGTTCTATAGATAGGGAACTTGATGACCTTATACCATGGTGTATAGTGGCTATTAGAGGAGAAGAATCAAGACGTACAGCTGGCCACCCGCTTAACGGTCGTCCCACAATCCTCAGCCCGTTCATAAGTAGTACCTTAGCCTCAGCACAAAATCGTCGTCTTCAACAGCTATAATATGCGCTTACCCGGCCATTCCGCCACATGGCATGCTCGTAACGTCCATTGATAATCCATCCACATTACCAACTGTTGTTTCGTGTTTCGCCTGTTATTCGCATTTTTTCACCACATCTCAACGTACTGGTCAATTGATTGCTCGTCAACTCGCTCATCTTCCAAAGTCTGTATATAGTACGATGGCGACTCTAGAAGAACTGGACGCACTGCCCGTCCCTCCGGCCTCGAAGCCTGAAGACGATGCCCTTGATGAAGAGATCCTACAGGCGTCAACAGAGGAGATCATTAACCGCCGCAAGCTACTTGAAAACGATATCCGAGTCATGAAATCCGACTTTCAGCATCTGGCATACGAGAAGGGTGCCATGTCAGAGAAGATCAGAGAGAACCAGGAGAAGATTGAGAACAACCGACAGTTGCCATACCTTGTTGGAAATGTCGTGGAGCTGCTGGATATGGAGGGCGAAGAGGTCGAAGAGGGTGCCAATGTCGATTTGGACGCTGCTCGCGTGGGCAAATCCGCCGTCATCAAGACCTCGACACGCCAAACAGTGTTTCTGCCGCTGATTGGACTTGTCGACCCTGCAGAGCTCAAACCTGGCGACCTTATTGGAGTCAACAAGGACTCGTACCTTGTTCTCGACGCTCTACCTGCTGAGTACGACAGTCGTGTAAAGGCCATGGAGGTTGATGAGAAACCAACAGAAACTTATTCTGACATTGGAGGATTAGACAAGCAGATTGAGGAGCTTGACGAGGCAGTTGTGTCGCCCATGAAGCAGGCTGATAAGTTCAAGGCTATGGGCATTAAGCCACCAAAGGGTGCTCTTATGTATGGACCTCCTGGAACTGGTAAGACACTTCTAGCGCGTGCCTGTGCTGCTCAGACCAATGCTACGTTCCTCAAGCTCGCTGCTCCACAGCTTGTTCAAATGTTCATTGGAGACGGAGCCAAGCTCGTCCGTGATGCCTTTGCCCTGGCCAAGGAGAAGGCCCCTACTATCATTTTCATTGACGAGTTGGATGCCATTGGAACGAAGCGTTTTGACTCTGACAAATCCGGTGACCGTGAGGTCCAGAGAACCATGTTGGAACTGTTGAACCAGCTCGATGGTTTTGGAAGTGATGACCGTGTCAAGGTACTTGCTGCTACCAACCGTGTTGATGTTCTTGACCCTGCTCTTCTACGAAGCGGTCGTCTTGACCGTAAGATCGAGTTCCCGCTACCCAACGAGGAATCCCGAGCCGGTATCCTACAGATTCATTCCCGCCAGATGACTGTGGACGATTCCATCAACTGGCAAGAGCTTGCCCGCTCCACTGACGAGTTCAATGGAGCTCAGCTCAAGGCTGTTACTGTCGAGGCTGGTATGATTGCACTGCGAACAGGCAAATCAAGGATAACTCACGAGGACTTTGTTGAGGCCATTAGCGAAGTCCAGGCTCGCAAGTCGAAGTCTGTTTCGTTCTACGCCTAGCCTAGTTATATGTTGTGTAGTAGTACAAATATATGGCACTTTAGAGGCGTGTATTTGCCTGGTGGTAGAATAAATATTATAATACATAAGAAATGGGTGTCTGTGATGAAGCCCATCAATCCCAGTAGTTGATGCTTGAATCAAGACCGGCCGTCGCTACCTTGGATGTCTCTTGAGGATGCGCAGCAATACAGAGAACTGCACCTTCGTGAGCCTTGAACTTGGAGCGCTGCTGGGTTGTTTTCCAATCCCAAAAGCACGCGTTTCCTTGGCTGTCTCCCGACATGAGATACTTTCCATCTGGAGAAAAGTCCAGTTGCAGAGCATAACCAGCACATGAGTATCCGCTGAAGTTCTTCTTGCGATTGATGCGGAATCGGTCATTTGCTCCAATTACCATGACACGGTTATCCATGCTCTGGGCGGCCACGTACTTGCCTGACGGGTGCATAGTAACGCTAGGCATGGAGTGCTGGTATGGATCGGCCAGAAACTTGATAGGAACGTTGATTTCCCAATCCCAAACTCGTACGGACTTATCATCCGACGTTGTCATGAACCGGTGGTTGTCATCAACAAAGGTGATGGTGTTGACAGCACCCAGGTGGTGATCATACTGCTGAACAATCTCCTTGGTGCGAAGGTCAAACTGCACAATCTTCTTGTCAGAGGTACCAGCCAAAAAGTACTGTGATCGCTCAGGCATTGGATTGAATCGTACGCAATTCGCAACAGCACCTGTTGTGTATCGTTCAATACATTTGCCTGTCTCGGTATCCCACAACTTGATCATCTTATCGTACGAACATGACAAGAACTGGCGACCATCCGGAGAGAAGTCTAGATTTTTGATGGCCCTCTTGTGGCCTGAAAATGTTCTCAGCAACTCTCGTTGGTGGTAGACATCCCAAAGACGGATTTGAGAATCATTTCCTCCGGATAACAACAAATGACCACTGTGAGGGAAGAACTTGAGACTCGTGACGCCACCTGAATGGCCGCTCCAGCTGTGGATTTTCTTCTTAGGAATGAAGCACTCCCAATCTCCAGGATCCTTGCTTAATGATATATCGAGATCCTGAGGTACGTGCATATAGGTTCGACCAAGGTAGTCGTACATGTCGGAGCCGTGGAATTCCGTCGTTTCTTCCGAGTGAACAATCTTTGGTTCTCCAACAGTGGTTGTTTCCAAAGGAGTTGAAGGCAGTTCATCCTCTTGTTCGTCCTCTTCCTCGCCATAGCTGTCAGAGCTGCTCTGTGACTCGTCGTCCTTGTAGCTAGCCCAGGGCCCTCTGTAAGCGTTGTCACCTTCAAGAATGCTCGAATCGCCTTTCTTGGCTCTTTTTGCACGAAGTTCACGATTATCTTCTTTTGTAGACCGAATTTGTAGGATGTCGCGGTTTCGGTTGAGCTGCGCTTGCTCTTGATCGCCAACCATTTCCACTCGTCCGAGAACTGATGGGTCCTGGGCATATCCAAGCATGCTGTACGTTCGGTGTTGTAGCTTAAAGGTAGCATCATCAAATGCATGTTCTTCAGCCAGTCCTGTCAAGACGTTTTTGCGCTTCAATGAACCTGATTCGTACGGGTTTTGTGGCCCCACGAGCGGGCGATTCATCGTCTCATAGTCGACATTTGTGCTGACTTGAGTTCCAGTTTGTGCTGTCGTTACGGCTAGAGCCGAGGAAACAGATACAGTCACACCTGGAGCAGCATTCACTTCCTTGAGGCCATTATTTACGCCCGAGTCGTCGTCACTCGAATCGCCGTAACTTACTAACGACATCAGTTAGAGAGAGGGAAAAACAGACGGTTGAACTTGGTATACATATATGGCGGATATAAGGATGCCACGTGAAGTTGGTCCTTAGGACTCATAATACCACTGAGAAACAGTCAAGAAAGAACAAAATAATAAGTTTACAAGTCGTCAGTGGATCCATCTCGTGTATAGATTGAAGTAATTAGTTGGTATTTATGTTATATAACTAACAGAATCCAACGGTATCAACCAGTTCACCATATATAAGCATAGCTTCCTGCAGTGACATCCTACGGCTGAAAATTAAATTTCGGTCGCTTCTTAAGACGACCCTCCTACTACAATGGCTGGAATCACAGACAAGAAGCGGAAGCAAGAGACTGAGGACCTGGACGGAGACGTTACTGTCGACTCGATTGTGTCGAATGGTGCGGATGATAATGAGAGCGGAGACGAAGATGACGACGACGATGAGTCGATTGTCAATGTGGATTTCGACTTCTTCAATCCTGCTGAAATCGACTTCCACGCTATCAAAAACCTGATGCGACAACTTCTCGACGTTGATAATGTAGATTTCGATCTTTCATCTATTGCTGATCGTATTATCAAGCAGAGTACGCTTGGTTCAACGATTAAGACCGACGGAAAAGAGAGCGATCCGTTTGCGCTGTTGACGATTCTTAATATGAAGGATCAGAAGGAGGTGCCTGGTCTCAAGAGTCTTGGAGACTACGTTATCAAGCAGACTTCCAAGCATCCTGAGATCAACCGACAGCTTCGAAAGTTGCTGACCTCATCTGCAAAGGAATCTTTAGGACTCGTTGTTCAGGAGCGTCTCATCAATATGCCTACTGAGGTTGTACCACCTATGTACAAGATGCTTCTTGACGAGATCAGGGATGCTGGAACAAGTGTGAGTATTTATTTATTTTTCTTTCTTGACAGTTTGCTTTACTGGCTATATTAGTTTCACAGGATTGATTTAACGCAGAATGATTTGTACATGTTCGATTGGGTACTGGTGCTGTCGAAGACATTTACAGAGGAAGAGTCCAAATTAGATCAGGAAGACTCACGTCCTAGTAAGAAGACCAAGTCACACAAAAAGGAGATTTTCTATTTCCATGCTGAGGACGAGATTCTTGACAAACATGCTGAGTACGCTGTCAATTACCCCTTCACCAGACAGAGTCAGGAGTCTGATTCGAAACGAGCGTTCCAAGACTACGGTATCTATCCTCAGGGTCATTTGTCGCTTCTTAAGTTTGACAAACTCAAAGATGCCGTCAAAGAGATGGAAGATACATTTCCTCCCTATTAGTGACCATTTCTTCCTCGTTAACTTATTGTACAGTATCCTGTAGTGTACGCTACTATCTCAACCTTTGCCTATTTATATAGGCTACACGAATACGAAGTGTATATGATACACTATCTGTGCACGTCATTTGAACCAATTGACTCAATAGAACATCTATGCTTCTCCTCATACCTTACTATTCGCTCCATCCTATTGGTAGCCAACTGTTTCAACCCTAATACTCCATACCCTCGGGACCGACCCCCTTCCCCCCCTCATCATCAAAGTTTGTAGCTGTAACTGCGACCTCGGCCTGTCCGGGGTAACCCTATCCCGGCTAGCCGATATCTTTGGCGCTGGATATCACATCTTTTTAAGAAGTTGCCTCCTTCTCAATTGACAGAGCTCATTGACACTTGATCCAATCCAAGGTTCTTGTGACTTTGTAATCCCGGAGGGCCCAATAGCTGCCCTGGCGCTTGTTTTTTTGTTGTTGCTCCTATCGATTGCCTCATTTTCCGGTGCCTCACATGGCAGCAGTAGAGACCTTCGCCATGTCTTCTTCTAGTGCCGCAGCTGGTCCCTCAAGCCAATCTCAAACGACGGCTCCTGAGACTGGAGGTACCGCTAGCCCAACATATGCTTCATTTGTACCGGCCCCAACAAGTCTACCGCAGAACACATCGCCCCTGCTGTCGTCTACGCCACCAACCGTCACCAAAGCACTCTCGCAGTCATACCCCATGATCCTGTCGCTAGACTACATACTTGGCCTGTTAACATGGACAGGAGAAGACGTATGGAAGAGCTTTTTAATGTTGGCAGTGTGGACAGTCACGGCTCTGCATTTCGAAACGCTTATCCGCTATATTGGCCATTTGCTTGTCGTTGCTCTGGTTGTCGGCTACGTTTGGTTCCACCACGCCATTCTAATGCACCAGGAATCCCATCCTTCTCTAGACGAGATTGTCCATACTCTCAATAACGCCTCGATCCGACTCGATCTACTGTTACTGCCATTGACGAATCTGCGCCTCAGCTCACACGACCTGACGCGTCTCATGTTCACAACGCTTTTCCTATCGCCTCTGTACATCATCCTTACCTTTTTTGTGCTGACCCCTCGCACTGTCGTGTACATCTCAGGACTGTTTGTGTTGACTTATCACTCGTCATGGGCTCGAGTCACTCGTGCCATTCTCTGGCGCTCACGATCCATTCGTCTGCTGTCGTTCTACCTCACAGGCCTCGATTTCTCCGGTGCTCGTAAACTCAATGTCTCCGAGGTTCAGCTTGCAAATGCCGGCAGTCTGGGAGCTAGTACTACCGGTGATGGAAAACCCGTTGTCTTTACTTATGTCCTGTATGAGAACCAGCGACGTTGGTTGGGTATTGGATGGACGTCCAACTTGCTTGCATACGAGCGTGCCGCATGGACCGACGAGTTCCTCAACGAGTCGGAGCCTCCGACCTCGTTCAAGCTACCGGATGCTGACGATACCGGAATGGAATGGCGTTGGGTCGATGCCACTTGGCGTCTTGACCTCACGAATGATGGTGCACTCACCGTCAAGGGAAAGACCTCGACACCCGACCCGGGTCCCAGCGATGGCTTCATCTACTTTGACAACATGTGGAAGAAGCCTTCTACAGAGGATTCCTACTCCAAATACACACGCCGTCGTCGGTGGGTGCGTACAGCTGAGCTCGCTACTGGCGGTTCCAAGGCTGAACCGGCTCCTATTACAGTGGGTCAGTCCACCGAGTCTGGCGCTGCCCGTCAAAGGAAAAGCATCCGCTTCGAGGAGAAGTGAAGGTATGCCAAAATGGTCTATACTGATTAGGTAGTAACCTAATCGACTTGAGAAGTAATGCTGTAATTGATCAAATTCTACCCATGCCACATTGATGATGTGAGTCTGCTCGTGTCCCCAAAAGATATTTACATTTACCGGCGGTTGCGAATCATGTTTTCTGTGACCAGGGATTAATGCCTGCAATTCGTCCAAATTTCCCGGTAGCCTGGGGGAACTCTTTCCACAGATAGCCCTCACTTGTGAGATACTCTTTGATGACTCGCGACATCTTGTCTTCCGCAAACCGCTTTCCAGCGCTGCTATATTGGCTGTGATGGCCTGAACCGTAGATAGCATATACTGGTCGTAAACGTACGTTTCCTTCACCTCGAATCTCCTCCAAAACCTCTTCGAGTCTGTCGACAGCTTCATCAAGCTCCAACCCATGTAAGTCCACAAATATGTCGTTATTTTGGCGAGACTTGTACAAGATATCAGCACCCAAACTGTACTGTTCAATCATCTCATCGTTATGCTTCTGTCCCTTTTTGCTGAACATCTTGGCAGCTGCTGCGTCATTCTTGTGCCAGCTTCCTGCTGCAAGTTGTAGATGCTTGTTTCTTAGTTCTGCATGGCGAAGTGCTGCCACTCGGTGAACCATGTATTTCTTGTGTACTTCGACATCGCTCTCCCATGGAATGTATTTGGGTGGATCAATAAGAACCAGCGGCTGAGCAAATGACGACGGTTTTGCGTCTGGCTTTTTGACAACAGGCTTCACAGGTATAGCAGGTACCAAGGTACCAGATGGTCTGAACTCCTTGCCGGGAACAAACCTCAAAGTCGGCTTTGCTGTCGCTTTAGGTTGCACACCTGACGGCTGATGACTAGGTCTTTTCTTCTTGCTACTTGGTTGGGCACCAAGTGAAGGAAACTCTTCCTCTGTAAGAGCAACGGGTTTCGGTGGTTCTGGAACTTCAGTTATTTGAAGTTGTTCCATGACTTCTTCGGGCACTTCGTGAAGAAAATGACATTCACTGCCAGCCAAGCATGCTCCCTTGAGCCAAAACCGGCAGATGCGTGACGACATATCATGACTGAAAAAGCAGTCAGACCGAAGACACTCGCCATACTGTACAAAATATTTGCACATGACCTTCTCCTGTCCTAAATTAGTGATCTTTTCAGCTACAGCCAGACGACTGCCAACAGTCTGGGGGGCTTTGACTGGCCTCGATTCTCCCATTAGACTCGTTAGAGTTGCTTGAATATCGTACTTGTTCTGTTCCAAGGATCTTTGCAACTCTTGGTCACTGCGATTCTCGCCAAGAATGCTTCGAAGAATGTCAAATGGAGACATTGACTCCGTCTCGGGCTCCTCATCTTGCCAATAGTCTTCAGGAATTTCAGGTTCGACAGGTTCTGCCTTGACCACCGACTTCTCCAAAGAGCTCTTAGTCAGTGAAGGCTCTAAAACTGGTTTAGTTAATTTGGCTACAGGTAACTTTTCACCTCGAGTAGCCCGTCGTCCAGCAACAGAGACAGGTCTCGAAGGATCACGATGATGAAGCAGGATATCCAGTACTAGGCGTTCAATGTCACCGCTACTGAGTCCGCTGTCAGGACCAAACTCTGAAGTCACTATCCTCTCCACATGATCTATTTTGTCTTCTTCAGCAATGCGCTCGTCGTCTAGCACTGTTTGGCATTTATGCAACAACTCCTCCATCTCCCCCATCCTTCTATCAACTATCGTCCAGGTCATCAGCGACGACCGAACTATTAAGTTATGTTACCCGGCTGACGTCTGCGAAATTTCCCAAATTACGCATCTTTTTAGACTATACTTCTTAACAAGCATAGTGCACACGAGTCACCGCGGGCGTTGATTCTTCTTGATATTGTTGCTCTGGAGTTCACACACGCCCTGGGTCGTATGCTACATCAGACGATCTAATGGCGCGTGTTTTGGACGCCTCAAAGGTAGGAGCGGTTCCTCCCTGCCTGACTATGCTTCACGCTCTAACTTGCAGATGCCAGATAACTTGGACGAGATCCGTGCTGCAGCGGTCGAAAAACGAAAAGCACAATGCAGTGAACTCCTAGCGAATCGCAAGCGAAAGCTAGGTGACTTCTTCTATCTGACGCGGTTCCCTGTTAGACCCATCTATTCTTATGAGGTTTCTGCGGCAGAACCTGAACTAGCCAAGTTTCTCGAACGAAACGATCTCGAGGCGTAAGCTGCACCAACAAAACGAACTCAACTCAACTAACCAAAGTGGTCGCGTGTTTATGGAATCGTCATTGCCAGATCCAGCCGACGACTATCTAGGCACCGAACAACCTACTAAGAAACGAGCCGTCGAAAAACCTCAAGCTGCCGCTTCACCACAGAAAGATGTACCGACGTCTACAAAGAAGTTGCGGCAAACATCCTCTGAACTTATGGTGGAGAACAGTCTGCCAAAACTCTCCGTGGGACTCGAGGATACCTCATTGATTTCGAGCCCACTGCCTGGAAAGGCTCCGAGACGGCAACGACGGGTTACTCCACCGCCGCGGGGCTCCAGCGGGAACGGTACGAATATAACATCTGTTGAATTCGTGGATGAGAAAACAGACGACGCGTCGCCGTCGAAAACTCTCTCCGAGGTGATGGTGTTTGTCGTTCCAGACAGACTCCCTGAACCGCCACAGAGCGGACGACCCCTGGCTGACCTCTACTACACGACACAAACTCTACCGCTTTCGAAGCTGCTACCTTCGGCTCATAAAACCCTCACCACAGATGCGTATCAGTTGGCTCTTCTGGAAGGTAAGCTGGCTGTTGTTCACGCTCGTATCGAGGAGTTGAAACGTGCTGAGAAATGGAGTCTTCGTCAGCATGTCAAGTTCAAAGGGCCCTTTCGTCCCAAGGTTCACTGGGATCACATGCTTGATGAGATGCGATGGATGCAAGCTGCATACTCTGAGGAGCGAAAACTTAAGATTGCAATCTGCTTTGAGATTTCATGCGCTGTACGCCAGTTTTGGAAAATTGGCGAGACTTCAGGTCGTGAGGTGGCAAAGAGGGCTGTATGTGTATCCTACGCGCCAATAAAGTTCCTGCCAGAGGGATATGTTCCCCCTGTCAGAGAAGGAACTGAACAAGTTGATGAAACATCGGCTGATGTCGAGGCAACGACAGAGGAGCCTACTGAAGTTACTTCAGCGCTTCCGACTGCTGAAACGGAAGCTTCTTCCCTCAAAGAATCTGCAGCGTCAAAATCAGATGATAGTAGGCTCTTGGATTCGACTGACGGTCCTGTCCCTGTTGATGAGCCCAAAACTACGGAAGAGAGCGAAGAGTTACCAACGGATGCAGTATCGAGACCATCAGCTAAGGTCGAATCCATTAATCCTGTGGTTTTAACTCAGAGTAGCTCGACCAAGTGGCTCAATTCTTTGGTTCCTATTAAGCGCATTGAACCGTCGTCTCCCGCTGAACTCGATCCCGTGTCGGCTGATGCAGTGAGTCCTTTCAGGGTTTACATGAGCTTTGATGACCTCAATTCTACCTCTAAAGAAGTGTTCAATCTGCTTCCTCAGCTAAGCACATTCAACACAACTGCTCCTTATATAAATGAGTATGACGGCTTGTCGCTGACTTCCGTGACGCGATTCCTCTCTGCGCCTGATCTCGGCAGAGGATGGCAACGGCTCGTATTGGATGAGGTTCCTGACGACTCTCCTCTGGACCATGGAACTAGTTCAGCAACCAGTTCTGAAAAGAAGCGACCGCTCTTTTCTCATGAGAATCACCGTCGCTACCATGTGATTAAGGCGCCACAGCCACCGAACCTGAAGTACCTAGAGTACCGCATGCCAACTCTTTGGCTACCTCAAGATGACAGCAAGCTTCTCAGACTCGTCAAGGAGTTCCAATACAACTGGAACATTGTGTCCATGCATATGCAGCCGCTCGTCACACAGGGGTACGTGTCTAACATTGAACGTCGTACTCCATGGCAGTGCTTTGAGCGATGGCACCAGCTTACACCTTCCTTTTCTCTGACTGAACTGAAGGGAGAATACGCTCACCAGGCCCAGATGTGGATGGATGCTGCTATGAAGGCTCAGGCAGTAACGAAACGAAGGATATCCCCGCTAGGAGTTGGCCCTGAGTCAATTCAGCGAGGCCATCGTCGTCTACGATGGGCAAGCATGTTTGAGGTTATTCGTAAAACCATGCGAAAGCGTGAAAATGTCCCCAAGCCAAACAGTGCAGTTCAACGCAAATCGCAGCTGACAGAATCGACAAAGGTGAATGTTCCGACTCCGCTTGAGCTGTCCAAATTGAAGCATGAACGAGATAAGAGTGTCGCTGAGATGTATATTCAGCAGCGAAGTAGCCAAATGGCTTTGGCTAGCGCCCAGGGTAGGCTTGGTCATGGAGCTGGTCAGCAGGGCGTGGCGGCAGCTGCTGGTACCGCAACCTCGTCTGGACAAGGTGTGGGTAGTGCAGGGGGTCCGTTGGCTGGTGGCATTCGTCCCACTCCAGCTGACGCTATGGCTCGAGCTGGAATGGCTGGAGGTGTAGGTGGAGTTGGTGCTGGTGCTGGTAACAATGCTGCAGCTCTTGCAGGTATGCAGCATCGACCCATGCTAGGTGCTAGACCAGGAATTGATGGTAATACCGCTGGTAACCAGATTCCCCGAGTTTCTTCTGAGCAAGTTCAACACATGTACCAGATGGAGCGTCAGCGGCAGCTACTTCGCCAGGAGGCCGTTGCTGCAGCAGGAGGAGCTCACGGTAGTCCTAATTTAGCCAGTGTTCAAGCGCAAGCACAAGCACAACGAGCATCTCCGGGACCTAGCAGATCGCCTGCTCCCACAGGACACGGCACTCCCATGTTGAGCCAGCAGCAGATTAACAATGTTGTTAATCAACTTAGCTTGCAGCATCCGGAGCTGTCTCCTGATCAGGTCACCAAGCTTGCTGAAGAGCATATTCGTCGCTTTTTCACCAATCAGAAACAGATTCAACAGCAGGGGCTTGTTGGACAACAGCGACCTATGACGCAGGGCGGTGGAATGGCCGCTCGACAAATATCTGCTCAGCAGGTTGCTCAACGTGGAGTCTCGTCTTCACCAGCGCCTCGAGTCTTGAGTCCTCAGCAAGTGCAGGCTGCCATGTATGCCCGGAAGCAAATGGCCCAAGGTGCTAACTCACGGCCTCCCGTCAGTGCGCAGCAGCAGCAGCAGATGATTTCACAAACATTGTTGGCACAACAGCAGAACCAAGCACAGGCTAATGCTAATGCTAATGCCAATATTCATCAGGCGAACATGTCTCCTCGACAGGGACAACAGCGTCGACCACAGGGAAACTAAATTTTTAGTGACGAAGTATTTATGACAATATGACATGGAAGGACGAAGGAATTGAATAAGTTGGTGCGCGCTTCCAGTAGATAAAGTACATTTATTTCTAGTCAAAGGCCGCGATGCAATCCATCAACTGTTTCTATAGCAAACACTAGATAATAATGTTGTCCAGAGTGCCCGAGTGCTCCTCAGGCTGGCCAGCCAGATTATACGATACCTTCCACTTGAGCTTAAGAGTATGAGAACCAGCATTGGACGGAGGCAGTTGGATGCTGATGGATTGGGTGATTACAGCACCAGGGTTCGTCGTGGTCGGCGGCAGGCTGGAGCCTGTCTGAGGATCCATTTTGAGCGTATGTGACTTTGGCACCGCCAACAGGAAGTTGAGGTTCGAGATCTGCTTCAACAGCGACTTGTTGGTGTAGGTAGCCACAATGGATACCGAAGTAGGTGACGTCCTGCTGACTGAGAAGCTCGCATTGAGCGACTCGGACTCCAGGACCTTGACAGATTTGGCTGCGCTGGCCGCTGGCGAGGGTGACGTAGGCTGGGCAGATGAGAACGTCCAGTCCGAGTCATCAAGCAAAGAGTTGGTCCGCGAATGAGATTGAGGTGAGTCCAAGGCTCCAGCAATAGACTTGGATGGCGGCACAGGCTTTGGTGAGTCAATCAGAAAGTCAAGAGCCGACAACGAGCTAGTCGATGAGTCGATAGGATTGCTAGTAGTAGCAGTTGTAGTACTAGGTTGTTGTGGAGACATACCCAGAGCAATGTTACCACCCTGGCCAAACCCAGAGCCAAATGACAGGCCGTCAAGGGCTCCCAAGAGGTCTTCAGTTGTTGATTGACCTTCGGGTTGGCTACCTGCAGGTTTAGGTGCATCTTCGTCGTCAATATCAATAAGTGACTCGATGAGAGCAGCCTTTGTGGATCCGTTGAGTCTAGCTCGGCGGGCCTCGGTGTCGGTTCCAGGAACAGCGTGGACCTCAACACTGACAGCAGCGGCAATATCACCTTTCTTGGCAAGATCATACTTTCGAATCAGTGCATGGATGTAATCATTGAGGGCCAGCAACTTGCTGACAGCTTCCTCGTCCTGTCCTTCTTCATCAATCATTTTATCGATCTTGGGAGCCGCCGTCTTGAGAGCAGAGACAAGCTCTGAGAACACATCGTCGTCGGGCAGCGGTTCATCCGATGCCGAGACGTTGGCAAGCATCTCCTCGAGGATTTCGGCTTTACGTCGCAGCTTGTCTAGGTCTTTGGCAGCCTTGGCGTGGTAGTCCACCTGGCTCTCGCGGAAGCCGGCCATGACAGACATTAGGCGGTTCGCTTCTTGGAGGTCTGCAGGTGTTCCACGGCGAATGAGCTCCTGTAGCTTGGCAGATTGGGCTTCACGCTCCTCACGTTCGAGCTCCTGCGCTGACCGCAGCGTATCGGTCGGGTTGAGAACAGCAGCATCGTCACGGTTGATCTCGGGGAATGCATAGCCCTTGTAGCTCAACAGGCGGTGCATGTCCCGGATATAGCCCAAATCATTCTTGTAACGAGACGTACGGCAAATAGTCTGGCGCCACTCCTCAATTGCCTCGAGGATGAGTGTTTGTGTTCGCGAGTAAGTCATGGGGGGCTTCTCGGGGAACTTACGAACTAGCTCATTAAGGAACTCTTTGCGAGATATCTGCAGATGGAACGGGTATCCGCAATTCTTGACGCAAATATCCAGTACCGCCATGGCTAGAATCGACACATGTGGTGTGCGACTGTTGATGAGCTTGACGATTTCGACGGCTGCTTCTCGGGGGCTGGGTTAGAGGAGGCGGAACTTACGACCAAACGACTTGTACTTACGCAGTGCCCTTCTTCTGGTTGATGATATCGGCAATCTCAAGGTTCAATGCCAAGTCAGGCTCTACAAGGGATGGACGACAAGCACGGTCTTGTTGTTAGCATCAAAACGAAACCCAATTGAACGGGAAAGCCGTAAACTGTCCACCACATGTCATGTAATACGTACCAATCATGTTGATGAGACGGGCCGTAGTCGTGGGACCCGAGCTCGACGAGGCACGGTGCGGCGTCTCCAGCGGCGCATCAGTTCGGAAGCGGTCCGTGTATGATGAGCCAGCACCACGTGGTGCCGACTCGCTGTCATAGTACCGATTGGACATTGGTGGGAGTGACAAGAGAGAGAGGAACACCCGGCAAACATTGGGATGATAAGGGTTGCGGGGAGCACGGCTGGACATTGGCTGGGCAGGGGTACCTTGTACATCTGGCGCAGGGCCTACAACTAACTTAACTAAACAGCTAGTAACTAGATATAGTTACCAGAACAAACCTGCTGCTGTCTGGCATTGTATGTTCTACTGTACAATAGCTACGTCTCTAAAACTACGGCATGTCACATCATCGATGGGCGTCATCTTCGCCAGAACTCATTGATGTCGAAGATGCGGTACCGCAAGCTGAGGATCACTCGAGCGATGGCGAGGATGCGTTTGGTGTAGCCCAGTTGTCGCAACACTTTGCAGAGTTGACAGCTGCTATAGGTGCGCGAATCACTGAACTCGCCGAGGTTGCACGACACAGCGTCCTTCAAACACACAAGGGCCTTGAAAAGACGGAAATCGCCGACGCAGACGCACAAATGGCCGCTCTACACTCTGTCATGGCCGAGTGCGACGAGCTCGAGACCGAGTTTCTCAAAATTAGACAACTCGGTGACATTGCCGCTGGGTTCCGTGAGCGTCTAATGGCTCTTGAGCGCTCTCTATCGTGACCAAAAAGGCTTCCTCATGACACGTACTCTTCTGCAGCAGTTAAGTATGTGCAGTAATGGCTGGGGAGAACCGAACCTCCATCGCTACTTGTACTGGCACTAACGGCTGCACTCTTGTTGCTATTGCTGTTACCAGACGCTGTCATGATGCCGTTGCTGCTAACTCCCGTTGTCGAAGTCGTGGATGGGCATGTCTCCTCGCCTTCTGGTATGGACTGCTGCCTCAATTGGCCCAGCGGTGGGCTCCTGTGTTGTGGTGTAGTCCGTCTGCTGGCCGCTGCTGCTGACGACCCAGCTGTCGATGATCTGCTTCTAGGTGATGGCATACCTCGAGCAGTCTGTATGAATGCTTGCTGTACAGACGTGGCATCTCCTTGGGTCTGGCGACTATCTGCTTCTGGCCTGTTGGGCTTCAGGACCAAATTGAACGACTTCCTACCTCTCATCTCATCCTCGAGCTCTTTTCTCAGCGCCTTTATCTTTTTGCGCTCGATATATCTGATCTTTTCCTTGGTTGGCTCAACCTTGAGCTCGACGCAAGCTCCACTCTGCCATTCACGGATCCACCGGCGTACACTGGCAGCTTGGTGCGCGCGAGCCACATTGTATACGAGTTCCCACGCCTGGTTTGCCTCCATACTGTTTACTGAACCATACACAGTGTACACAAAATCCACAATGTGTTTAAACTTTGATGGGTCCATCTGCTTGTCTCTGTGCATCCGTAAGTCCTTGCTGATGGCAGTTAGAACACTATTGAGGCGCATCTTGTCACACATTCTCTCCTGTGCGTATGCAAATTGGGCCAGGCGCTCAAATTCCCGTGCCAGCAGGACGCGGCCCTTGTATGTGACTATGAACTGAGCAACTTGCTGCTTGCTACTACTGCCGTCGGATGCCAGTGATGCGTTGATGATGAGCTTGTTGCGAAAATGCCTTAATGTGCCGTTGACTGTCTCGGTGATGAGCCATGATATTGCGTAAAAGTAGCTTTCCCACCAGTCACACAAGCCACCCATGACAATTTGTTGGAGAATACTGGTTTGGTGATTTGGTAACGACAGAGAGTTGTGGCTTTGAGTCCGGATCCTAGGAAGCTTTCGTCAACTTTGTCAACTTGGAAGAACCGATCTGGAGGTGAAAACAGGAGGGGCCGCGGCCAGCGACTATCGACCGGTGGTAGGTTCCATGTGTCATTCCACGTTTTCCTAGTATCTGTTTTACCGTGCTACTCGTGAGAGTTATGGTCGTCGCGACACGGCAGCATAATTTATGCTCACGCTCTAGGGAACCGAAGCTCTTTAGCCCCCTGCGGTTTTCGAGTGATGGTTTATTAACAATAATAACAATAATAATAATAATAATAATACAGATCATTAGTCCAGGGTGATAAATAAGTTCGTTAGTCGTTAATGTCAATTTGTTGTTGCCTGTCGCGTCCGTCGCCACTGGCTGCGTGCCTCGCTGGCGGCTGCTGATGCACCCTCATGGTCCTGGCGGATCTCATGTCGTCGGCGTATGCGAACGGCAGCCAGCACTGCGTATGCAACTGATTGAAGTCGTGGAGGCTTGGAGCTAGTGTTTGGTAGTTCGGGATAGATACCAACTGCGCGTAGAATGGTCAAGTCGGCATTGTTACAGGCCTGGTAACTGCGAATCTGCAACATGAAGAACTTCTTCATAAACATAAGATCAGCCCGGTATGCAGATTCACGTTTAGCCACTTCCTTGAACACTTTAAGCTGATCTACCAGAGCTCGGAGCTCATCAGAGTTAGCCCTAGACGGTCGCTTCTCTAGCTCCTCCAGCTGCCGCTCCCGCAGAGACAAGACCTTCTCTCTATACATGTTGACATCAGAGATAAGATCCTTCTCCCGCTCCTGTAGCATCTTGATCTCATGCACGAAATCCTTGCACTTTTGCCTGTACTTTGAAGAAGCTGCCGCAGAAGTAACACTGGTATTGCGCGCATCATACCGTTGAAGCTTCACCCTGAGCTTGGTGGCCGTCTCTTGTGCACGCTCCAGCTCTTCATTGACCTTGTCGTACTTTTTCCGTAGAGCGTCGTACTTTGTCTCAGCATTACCGTAATCCCGGCTGACCTCGACTTGCTCAGTAGAAAGACGGTCAATCTCTCTCTTAGCTTCCTGAAGCTGCTTCTCCATCTTGATTCGTGCCTCACGCTCGTTATCGTTCACCTCTCGCAGAGCACTCAAGGTGTTTTCAAGCGTGTGAGTGGAGCTCTGAAGTTGCTGCAGCTTAGTCTCCAGTCCAGCCTTCTCATCCTCCATTGCCACCAACTGTTCCTGCGAAACAACAATGTCGTCCTCTTTATCAAGAAGCGCCATCTCCAGTTTCTTGGTGTGCTGCTCGTGTGCCTTAATCTGCGACGACAGCAGCTCATTGGTGGCCTTGACAGAGGCTAGCTGATTCTGCAGCTGTCTAACCTCAATATCAAGAGACCGGCGGTCTTGCTCATGCTTCTTCTTTTCGATTTCAATAGTGTCCTTAATGCTTGATTTGTCTTTGAGTAAGTTGGCCTGCTGCTCCTCATAGTTTGCTCGCATTTTTTCCAGACTAGCAATCTTCTCTTCAAGAAAGGCTTTGTCGACCTTCCATTCGGTGACCACTTTGTCGAGATCCTTCTGCTTAGAAGCAAGCTGGTTTTTGAGATCGGCCGTCTCGTCAGCAGACGCTTTGTACAGAGCAGATTGATTTGCTTGGTGATTGAGAGAATCAATACGCTTTTGAGCATCATGCAAGCACTCCTCGAAGAAGTCACGTTCCTGCTTGCAATTTGCAAGATCAGAGCGGCATCGATCCATAAGGACCTTAACAGTCTCCAATTCGCCACGAGCCGATGACGCGTCGGCTCGGGCAGAAATCAACTCATTACTGAGTTTATCATGCTCGCTCTTTGAAGTTTCAAGAGAATTATTTTTGGACGCCAGAGCTTGTCGCAAAGATCTTAGCTCCTCCTCGAGACCCAAGACCTTCGATGGACTTGAGTGAAGCAGGGGATTCTTGAGTCCTTCAATTGTGTCGTTGAGACTTGAAATATGAATATTGGCGTCATTCAGCTGTCTCTCAAGGAGAACTACTTTTGATTGAAGCTCTTTGTTCTCGGAGGCATTTTGCGTCTGCTCATTGAGCTCACTTTCAAGTGACTCGGTTCTCAGCTCGAGGCGCTGGTTCTCGGACTCGAGCTCGTCGATACGATCCCGAAGATGACTTGTCTTTGAAGGAGTCGGCATTGTCCGGCGTTCTTGTTCCAAGAGCTCGATTTTCGACTCCTTTGTTTCCAGCTCCAGCTGCAGTCGCGACATTTGTAGCTGCAGTGCAGAGATGGTACCCTCAAGTTTAGATGTATCTCTGGTAGGCGAGGTTGGCCGCGGACGGTCTTTTAGAGCATCATATTTACTCTGTAGTTGCGCAAGCTGCGATTTGAGGTCTGCGTTTTCGCGGACAACAGCTTGTACGTTCTCCGGCGTACATTGCTCCAGCATGTGGATCTTGAGCTGAAGGTCAAAGATGAGGTTTTTCTGGCTATTGATGACATCCTCCTGTTCTTTGAGAGGAATAGAGCCCTTGTTGGAGTCAAGGAGCACGTTCTCCTTTAGTTTTGAGCCCACGCGTGGACGTCGTGAGCTGTTGAGGATGCTCGTCACATTGGAGCTTGGGCGATCAAAACTCTCCATGCTATCTGATTCGTCAAATACAATGGCCGAAGGACGCGTACTTCGAGCTGACCGCTGCTCTGGTGGAACCGAAGAGCGTTGACTGGCTTTCTTGTTGACTGTGTAGAGGAGTGGAGAGAACTCCTTTGCTCCATCTCCAGTCGCTTGGGATGGTGTATGAAGAATTACGCGGTTCGTAGAGGCGGGCTTTGTCGACTTGCGAACCGACGGAGTCGCGTCAAAACGCGTGTCATCGTCAATGACGTCTGGAAGCCTCAATCCGTTCATGGCGGATCTCCAGACGATGCAAACAATTGTTGATATATATTGAAGAAACTCTCCATATCGTTAGCACGGCTAGTTGTTTTGGTATATAGTTGCTGTGGTAACTCGAGGTGAGGGTATATCAGCCGCTTCTACTTGACCCCAACCCATGACGCTGTCAGTTTGAACTGTGAACTACTGCCCGAAGCAACCTCATTTTTACAAAGTCAATTGCAGTAACAATTCAATTCAAATTCAACTAAAGAGATGTATAAAAAACTCGAGTAGTTTTAACCATTAATGACAACTATTATCACCGTTAACTAGAAAAAACATTAAGGATTGGGAAAGATCGTAAATACCAGATTTACAGCAGAGAGGTGAGCTGACCAATAATGTCAGTGATACTGGTAAGACCAGAAAGACCAGAAGTACCACTTCCAAGGGATGCAAGACCAGTAGGCAGTCCCGAAGGAAGGCTGGGTAGTCCCGAGGGAAGACCAGGCAGTCCCGAAGGAAGACCCGAAGGAAGAGCACTCAAGCCATCGGTCATCAGGCTCTGGATACCGTCAATGATAATGGTCTCACCAACAGCAAACAGAGAGTCAAAAGTGGCACCAGCCTGGTCAAGGGAACAGACAGCAGTACCCTCATCGTTACCAAGAGGGCAGTTAACAGTGCAACCAGTCTCGGTACAGTCAATGGTGAAACCAGCCAGGACCTCAAGACCGTAAAAGGTCGAGTCAAAAGCACCAACCAGGGTGCAGATAGACTGGAGATCAGGACCACAAGAAACAGCACAGACCTTGGTGTCGGTGTTACAGTTGATGGTACCACCAGCAACAGTGGGGGTAGCACCAGAGGCCTGGGGAGCAGGGGCAGCAACAGCAACGGAAGCAAGGGCAGCAGCGCCAGCGACAACGGCGAACTTCATTTTAGATAATTGGTTATGACAAAGTGGGGATAATGAGAGGCAATTGGGTGAGTTCAGTAGCAGTATTTATACTTTTCTTGCCCGAGGTGATGGTATATTCAGTTGCTGTTTCTAGAGGCTGGCTATTTCCTGAATCAGGTTCATAAAAACAAAAAAGAACCACCCCACGTATTTCATTTTTTCGAACCATCGCAAATGCACACTTGCCGTCATACGTCTAGAGACCACCACCACCAGGTACGCACTGAAACACTTCGCGGTCATGCAAGGCACCGCATTCATCGATCGATCGCATCGTAACTGACATATGCATGAGCTAGGGTTGATGATCCCTTCCTGGACAGCACTCGACACCACGGTGATCTCTGGAATGGCAAGCGTCCATCGTGCCCAATACGGGTGTGTAGGGAAAACATGTTTCTGTTGTTTGTGCGGGTCTAGTGGTAATAGGCTAATATGGAAGATTAGCGGGACTCGATGCAGGGTCAGAAACATGTTTTCCTGTTTGGGAGTTATGCGTCGCTAGTTACTAGACCCGAGTAAACAGTATCGACAGCACTGGCTGCAACAGGTATACCATTGTCTTGATATAAGCTCAAACTGAGTCTGCTTACAGCTGAGACCCACCGTATGCCAGGGCCGGGCGGGTGGATGCACGTATTCGGGACCCTGTCATGCCGGTTAGGCTGGGGACAGGTCTCCAGCATACATATTAAACCGACCCATTTAGGAAGGATGCTGCCGAGCTTTTGTACAGATCGGGCCTCAACCGCGCCGATCCCACGCTCGTGCCTGGAACTCGCCCTGTCACTCAGTGAGTCGATTACTTCGAGTATCATTCTTTGTCGTTGTGAACTAGTGGTTTGGACGTGGAGAGTCCATTCCTGTTTTAGACTGTATTCTGGCCGTTAGTCTGTCTCCCTTACATGTGATGATGTCTCGAAATTTCTCGTTGATACTCTAAGAATGAAGGGATACATGGTTAAACTTGACGGGTATGCACACTACAGTTCCCCCACAAGATGTACCCACCAGATGCCTGCTCGGGAATCCCGCAGCGTGTGGTCCTGCGTTTCGTCAGATTGTTTGTTTGTTTTTGGTAGTGTCCTTTGTGCGTGTCTTCAGAAAGGCGGGCTGCTACAGATGATGGACCCCCACAAGGTTACGACTGTGGATCGTACAATGTTCATAGGTTGACTATCGACTATTGACGTCAACTCGATGATATCCAACGGGCTCTGTACATATAAAACCCCCTAGCTCCCTACAATATCTTAGTTCAAAATCTCATGTGTTCCATGGCCCTTTTTCTAGATTGTAGACTTGTTACAAATGATGGACACAAAGGGCGGGGTCTATCGATCGTTGGGATACAATCCTACGTCGCGTCGAGCGATCACCTTGGCACCCCCACTGTCAGAAAGCCAGCCTCTCATGAGATTGATATCCAAGCCATCCTTTCCAACAGATACCCCTTTGTCCAGGCACACGCCCTGTGTTGCAATCGAAACAGATCTCCAACATCCAACACAAGGCCACGATCGGCCTCTGCACTGGACCGTATAGCGACCAGTTACAGCAAGGCTGCTCAAGGGGAGGGGCCAAAGTCGAGAACGCCTCTAGGAGCCCCTCGCCGCCTATGCTTCAGCGGTAAGGCGGACAAACTTGCTGAATTGGTCCTTGGCAGCACCAGATCGGATGCTCTCACGAGCGAGCTCGACGCCATGCTTCCAGTTGTCAGCAGTTCCCTCAATAACCGCAAGGGCGGCAGTATTGATGAGCACATAGTCCAGAACAGGATGATTTTCTGGTAGCTCATTGTTGAGGAGTTTGTGAACAACAACAGCATTCTCCTTGGGGGTGCCCGAGGCCACCTCTGCAAGAGTATGTGTCGGCAGGCCGAAATCGGCTGGACTTAGCTCATACTCGGTGATCTTTTCGTCCTTGAGCTGCCACACCTTGGTGCTTCCTTCGGGAGAGATTTCGTCAAGTCCTTCTTTGCCCCAAACAATAAGAGCAGCAGACTTGGGCCGTCCTGCAGAGCAATTGATCTTGTGTACGGCCTCGGCGAATACGGGACCCAAGGCTTCAGCATAGACACCAATGATGCGGGCTTTGAGCGGTGCTGGGTTAATGAGAGGTCCCATGATGTTGAAAATCGTCGGCACACCCATCTCTTTGCGGAGAGGAGCTAGTGATGCCATCATAGGGTGGAATACGGGTGCAAACAGGAAGCAGAACTTGGACTCGGCTAGAATGTGAGGTGCCGACTCATTTGTGACATTGGACATGACAACACCAAGCTCAGTCAACAGGTCACCAGACCCCGACGTCGATGTCGATGCCTTTCCTCCGTGTTTGCAGATATCGAGACCAATGCCTGAAGCAACAATGGCCGCAGTCGTCGATACATTGAAAGTATTCTTTCCATCACCTCCTGTTCCAACAATGTCGACGTAACCCGAAGCATTGAGTTTCGAAACATCTATCTTTTTCGACTCGGCAAATATTCGAGTAGCAGTCGCAGCTACGAAATCTGCTGAATGATCAAGTCCTGTGATGCGTAGAGCCATGAGAAACGCAGACACTTGAATATCAGAGGCGTTACCGGCAATCATCACGTCCAGCGCAGCAACAACATCGTCGGGAGTCAGCGCTATGGGTCTCTCGAGCAGCTTACGTAGCTGTGGTGTCAGGTTGACTGTCATTGTCCAAGGAGAAGAGAGTGGAGAGATCAAAAGGAGAGATCAAATGGTCACGAAGTTGACACATAAAAGTCAACGTCTAGAGTCACTGCCAGCCGCGCCATCCAGCCGTGCCCCTGGACAGGATGAAGTGGATGCCATCAATGAGGTTTATTGTCCATCATGAAATAATTATTTTGGTAATTGCCGACTAACATTAAGAGGTTTGTGTCCATTGTATTACTCAGGTTATTTGGTCGACTAGAAACTTGATTTCCAGCAATTTACTCCTTTATACTCTCTTAGAGCATAGTTATCTTAACTAATAACAGTTTAACTGGTTAACCTCTCTCACAATGACGTCACCGAAACACAACTTAACAACTGCATCTCGACCCTTTTGGTACAAAATCAACGTGTCTATTCACTTGTGACCCATTCTAGACCCACTGAACCCGCCCCCTTGGATCCCATTCCCACGTTGTTACCGGCATCAGCCAGCCAGCCATCACGCCTGTGCCCTAGCCCTGGTTCCTGCCTGAGTCTGGCAGGTGCAACCATCTGAACAGCAGATCAGAATAGACTCGCTCGACTTGTCAATGCGTTTCTGTTAACAGCCATCTTTCTAGCATTATATCGATCTACACTTTTATACCGACGTCTTATATACAGCAGCACGCATTAAGTCACGTCTACACTTGGTGCAAGGTTACTGTTGGCCCCCCCCCCCTGGTTACCTTTCTACAGATCGTCCCGAACAACCTCGACAGCTGGCTTTTAAATTTCTCGTCCATAATACTGCCGTAACCGCCCTGCTTGGCTGTGCCTGTTCCAACTCCGTTTTATCCTTTATTTATACCTAGTCCCTTTGTACGCTTTTTTTCACTGCTGACTATTTGTACTCTGGGGCTTGGTTCATCTCATATGGCTGCCGTCTCGGATAAAAGCTCGCACGAGCAACGAGCTGGCGACACAGCCTCGGTAGGCCTCGAAACTGGCCCCGGCTCTCTACCTATCCCCATCATATCCCACGCACGCTCAGACTCGGTGCCACTGTTTTCTCCTGGCCCCTATGATCGGTTTTCAACGTCTCCAGAAGCCCAAAGATCTATTTCAGGAGGTGCTGCTACAAGTCTTGCTTCCTCGGCATCCCTATCCATGGCCCCACCATCCTCGTTTGGCTCAAGGAGAGTACCAGTACCCTACCGACCAGGGTCTCCATTCAAGGATAGCCTAAGACTACCAGGGGAACCGGGGACTCCAACTCTAGTACCTTCTGGTTACGAATCTAATGCTCGACAATCCCCCACACCGGCTTCCCTCAATCGGACAAGCTGGTACGGAGACGACCGATTGCACCATGCAGCTGCCATCTCGGCCATGGGACCCCCTCCTAGCATCTCGTCTAATTTTATATCCCCTCCCTCGCCGGGTATGAACAGTGCATTTTCATCTCCTCCTCCTCGCAGTGTGTCGCCGTTTCGAGGTGCTCCAGGCAACTCTGCTCCGAACCAGCCCTTCAACTTTGAGTCTGTCACCTTTCATCCCGCGTCTCCTGCAAAGCCTAGTCAGCGCCGTGGTCACCGGTACAAGCATTCGTCGGTATCGATGAATTTCTTCCAGGAACCTCCGCCTAGAGCTCCCCTTGCCATTCCTGCATCTCTCCCGATCCCCAACTTCAAGGAGTGGCGCCAGAGCATGTCCAGTGACCAGAGTGTGCGCCTACTTTGGTGTGTTTTCCACCTTCTCGTGGCAATTGCTGTCTACTCGTGCGACGTCCCCTTCACGGCGCTCAGCGCCCTGGCTCATCTCCTGTTCTACGACGCCATGGGCGCAATTCTATGTGCATCGGTCGATGTGCTCGGAAACTTTGACGTCTGGAAACAGAGCAGTATCCACCATCCGTTTGGTCTCGAACGCATCGAGATCCTAGCCGGCTTTGCTCTGTCTGTTTCTTTCATATTCATGGGTGGAGACATTATGTCGCATGTTGTCCAAGACCTACTCAACTCATTCTATTCTCCAGGAGAAGGTCATCATCATGGCCATCACCATGGTCATTCTGCTGTGGATCCAGATGCTAGTCACGGTGAGGCCGATATTTCATTACGGTGGGCATCGATGGTTCTATGGGTCATGCTGGGCGTCCTAGCTACGGTCGTCTCGGCAGTCGTTCTCGAGAACCATTCGCGGATCAACCGTGCTATCCACAGACAGCGGGCGTCTGCAATTTCACGATTGCCTGCGGTACTGTCCAACCCATCACATTTCATGACACTTACGTTTTCAGTTGCAATTCTTAGTTTCCCGTTGCTCGGCGGCTCGGGTCATGTTCTTCTCGATGGTATACTGACTCCTGCTATTGCCTGTTCCATGTGCTATATTGGTTGGCTTCATTCCAAGGCGCTGGCTGGTATGCTTGTCATGAGCTATTCCGGTCCTGATCACATTGAAGAAATCGAAACGAGCATTCGACAGAACCCTCTTGTGGAGTCTGTTGGTGATATCAGTCTATGGCAAGTTCATCATGAACTGTGGCTTGCTACGCTGAGGGTCACGATGAAAGGTACGGACGATGATGAGCGCCGGCTCCGCGAGCAGGCCACCAGCATTGTGCGCACGACCATGGGAGAAGACGAACAGGGAGTGCGATGGGAGGTCACTGTTGACATTAGTAGACTGACACTTGAGTAGTTTAATAGAGCTGGTGACAGCTAGCTAGTGTACAAGAATGTAGTTTTTTTTGTATGGAACACCTTGACGCTGCTGGTGTTCTCGATGATATATAAGTTAGATGAGCTTCATGCTGGTGAACGACACTCAAGTATCACTTGTGTGGTCATTGATTCTTGACACACACTTCCCAAGCACGCTCGTACTCCTGCTGGGCTAGAATGCTCGCTTTGATTTCGGGAGAGACATGTTCAAAGACCTCTGGCGGAACATCCTTGAGTCCTGTTCGCGTGAACGGGTTCGGTAGTGCGACGACAGTGTCGATAATAACCGTTTTGCTCCGCTCTTCCTCCTCATTTGAGACTCGTTTCCATGCAGCCCGAGTGGGCTGTGTAGCTTGTGGGTAGAATGAGATTCCGGTATGAGGTTCGTAAACACCACCAGCATTCCACGTCTTGGTTCGCTGTTGCTGTAGAGTTGAGTTGTACATAGACGCGGCAACCGCGTGTTCGACCATCCAGTTCTCGTCGGTGACTGGCACCTTTTTGCGGCGGTGTGTGACGGCTGAGTCAAGCAGCATTTCACGCGTCGTGGTCGGCATAGCTGCAGCGTTGTGATAGACGTTGGACGCTCCGTGCCAGGCCACGTACTGGTTTTTATTGTACTCTTCGCCGTCTTGTGGAACGTGG
This sequence comes from Sugiyamaella floridensis, assembly GCA_030556845.1. Classification (NCBI taxonomy): domain Eukaryota; kingdom Fungi; phylum Ascomycota; class Dipodascomycetes; order Dipodascales; family Trichomonascaceae; genus Sugiyamaella; species Sugiyamaella floridensis. Next base: position 4,441 of record JAKTUT010000041.1, on the reverse strand, counting down.
TCGTCGGGGTCGGCAAGCTGGCCCGAGATGTATCCGGCATTGCGAGCCTCTTCCTCGTAATAGTCGTCGATGATGCGTTTACCTCCGACAACGATACGCGCGCCAAACTCGCGGAAAATGGACCGTGCCGTGACAATGGCAATAGCTCGGCCCTTGTATGAGTGTGGGATGAGGTCACGTTGAATGAGATCAAACTTCTCCTCCTCAGTAGCAATGATCTTGAGCAATTTGCGGTGTTTCTGGAACAATAGGTACGAATCGCGGAATCCCATGCACCGGGCAGGCTCAGTGGATAGCATGTACAGACGATCGCCACGGCCCGCGACCGTGAATGTTCGAACGCGATAGTCACGACCTCCGAGTAGAGCACCATTCTCGTCGACCTTAGCTTCTCCCTTTTCGTCAACTTCGAGGACAAGCTCGTCGTTGGCGACTTCATATGGAACACCGTTCTCGTTGAGTGGTATGGGGTTGATCTGAGCGGCATTGGCAGTCCCGTTGGGTCTACTGCGTTTCGGTTTACGTCCACGGCGGCCGGGAACAACTTCTCCGTCAGCGTACATAGGTCGTCTCTTGGCAGGAGGACGCACGACGCCCGTCATCTGTTCACGGGCCAGAGTTGTTTTGTTCTTGCTACCCGGTGGACGGCCGCGGCGCCGTGGTTGTGGTGTGCTGACTTCTTCTTCGTCGGCCTCAGGGTCATCTGCATCTTCGTCCTCTTCTTCTTCCTCCTCTTCTTCGTGGTCTTCGTCGTCGTCTTCAAACGCGTCTTCCTCGTCGTGTATCAGTGAGTCGTCCTGGGCATCACCATCTTCGTCCAAGGCGTCACTTCGCCCAGACATGCTTCTTCGAGCTGTATTAACCAATTGCACTGGATTCGTGGAGTGGTGAGCATAGCTACCACTGCTTAACAGGGTGTACTTACAAGATCGTCTTCGTGACATGGTGCTGGTAGTCTGTGAGAAGTAGAGTTTGACAATTTGTGAGACGTATATACGGGTATGCTTGTTACCGGTGGGTAATGCAGTTGGTCAAAGGTCCAGGGTATTAACCACCTCTCTCCGGACTTCCTGCCCTTGCCTCGTCCCATTAACGAGTCAGACAGAGAGACACCTTTACGGTATACGAAGAGAATGGTGGTAATGAGCAACGTTTTAGTTCACAGGATATTATAACAATGGTATATTAATGAAGTGTAATAGTGGTAGATTCAGTTCTTTTAATTACTACCTGACCGTAACTATAAGAAATCTCAATAATCCAGTGGTATACACACTATATATGTATCGTAAGGTAGAAGAGACTCATAACGGAACAACAACACAATACCAAACTACACATACAAACTACAAAAGAATCAATTTGAACAAGTATTCATTTTAATACCCATAACCATAACAAACAAAAGACATTAACAGAGGATTAAATAAGTGACTACACCGCCTAAGACGAGGTGTACTTGGTCACAGCACGAGTACCCTCAGAGACGGCGTGCTTGGCCAGCTCACCAGGAAGGATGAGACGGACAGCAGTCTGAATCTCACGCGAAGCAATGGTAGACTTCTTGTTGTAGGCAGCGAGCTTGGAGGCCTCAGTAGCAACGCGCTCGAAAATGTCGTTAACGAACGAGTTCATAATGGACATAGCACGGGTAGAGATACCAGTGTCGGGGTGGGTCTGCTTAAGGACCTTGTAGATGTAAGAAGAGTAAGTCTCCTTGCGACCCTTGGTACGCTTCTTCTTGTCACCAGAAACGGCAGCAGTCTTCTTGCCAGCCTCCTTCTTCTCAGCAGGGGCCTTTCCGGCAGGGGCCTTAGAGGCAGTGGCAGGCTTCTTCTCAGCAGTCTTAGGACCCATTGTTGATGATAATAGTAAGGATTAGAAAAGGTGAAACTTTTTCTCGATTTTGTACCGTGTAGTGGAACAATTAGACAAACAAGAATAAAATTCGACTGGTGAAGTGGCGAGGCCAGGTTTATATAGACGAGGCGAGGGTCAGTTGGGAGGAATGGGGCGAGGTGTGGGATTACGGTGTTTTGGTTGATGGCATGGCGGGCAGGTTGGAATGTAGTATTAGGGAAGGCGGATTTGCAGTGGGTTGCTACTGTTTTTGGCTTCTAGATCACAAACCCGCGCCCTTGTATACCTGTTTAGGGTAGGCGCAGTCGGTCGGAACATGGACCAATCAGCGTTGAGTATTGCTGTGTGGCAGCCAAATGGCAGGAATGCAGTAATTGCAGTGGGTTGCAGAACACTTGCAATGCATTCCTGGGGGGACGCCAATGCATTAGCTAACTCCCAACGCCACGCGCGGCTGGTGATGATCAGGTATGTGATATACATGTGTACATCAGAGTCCAGATCCACCCCATGGCAAGGGCCGGAATGTACTGATGAGTCCTGTTATGGTAGTTGCAACTTGGGAGAACAGGTTTGAAACCCCAGGTTCAACCAATCAGATTCGTGCACACATGAGACAAGCAAACAAAAAAAAAGAAACATAGCAAAAAAGGAACCCTCGGTGTTAGTTGATATTTGCCCTGTGCCTCAATACACACTACACCCAACCACCGCCTCCCAGGAACTCCTATATAAACCCTCGCATGTTCCCCTGCTAGCGGGCCTTTTGTTTGTTTCCGTCAGTTGTCTACACTTTGTGCGCCAATTGGAAAAAAAGATTCACCACTTTTTCTACTCTTAAAACCAACACTACTATATTATAACAATGTCTGGAGGAAAGTCTGGAGGAAAGGCCGCTTCGTCTGCCAAGTCTACTCAGTCTCGTTCGTCGAAGGCTGGTCTGACCTTCCCGGTCGGTCGTGTCCACCGTCTTCTGCGCAAGGGTAACTATGCTCAGCGTGTTGGTGCTGGTGCCCCCGTCTACCTGGCTGCTGTTCTTGAGTACCTGGCTGCCGAGATTCTCGAGCTGGCTGGTAACGCTGCCCGTGACAACAAGAAGACTCGTATCATTCCCCGTCACTTGCAGCTTGCCATCCGTAACGATGAGGAGTTGAACAAGCTTCTTGGACACGTTACTATTGCCCAGGGTGGTGTTCTGCCTAACATTCACCAGAACCTGCTTCCCCGCAAGACTGCCAAGGGAAAGGGTCCTAGCCAGGAGCTGTAAGCGCCTTTTTAGGGTGTCCTTCTGGGCTGCTGTTTGTTTATTTAATGTCGTTGCTGTCCTGGTAGCGGGTCATCAGTATGATGTTTAGGAATTGTTTGTTATGTTATGTTAATGGTATTTTGCCTGGACTTGTCGTACTTTTGTTGTGGTAGTATTTTGGGATATGTTTTTAGCTGGTTCTAGTTACTGTGCATGTGGTCTCGTTTATGTGCATAGTATTTATAGTGTATACAGTTGGATAGTTAATACCATAAAGTGTAGAATAATGACCCATAAATATGTGGATGAGGATATCCAATACTATAGTATTATATTTTGATGTCATATAATAATGTAAGTTATATATATACAAGGTAACATTATATTGTTGATATATAAAAGGTATACTCTGTAGGACTGTAATGCTGAGCTCAACACTGATGAACCATGATAAGTCAACAGAACAAGGATATACATTATTGCAATATGATAGGGTAATATTATATAATACAATACTATTATACAGTAATGTAATATAAAAATACATATCTATAAATAAGTTATACTATAGTAGGACTGTAATTCTCGTTTAATATAAAGTACTCTGAAGGTCTCTCTACCCGGCACTGATTGAAGTCTACCAGCCGTAATTATGTACCTGTACTAATGTGCACGCGTACTCGTGTCTACCCAGCTGCCTACGAACCTTAGTCATATTACTATATAAGAACACGTCTACAAGGCGTCTATCACACGGCATATAGCCACGTCATATAGCATATGTACTCGGCACCCCTCTGGCGGATGCCGTGGAACCCACACGGCGCCATGGGCCTCTAAGGCCGAGTCCACGGCACACCCACTACAAACACACGGCTCTCCAGCAATGAAGTGCTCTGTACATACCAAAGATACTTTGTATGGACTTTGGACAATCCGGTAGTCCCCTAGATGGTATAGTGCAGAGTCACTGGTTGGAGCTGCCATATTTGGACAAGTGTATATTCTCGAAGCGGATGGCCCGTTCCCAAGCCCCCCTTGCTCTCTAGTCTATGTGGTTAACTGTTTGGGTGATATCTGGATCGACGAGAGATAAAATGCAAGGAAGGGGAGGGGCGAGGCGAAAGGGGGTCACCAGCATTCCATATCCGCCCGCCCCGCCTCCCCGCTGCATCACATGTTCGACCCATCGATCGCAACTATCAGTTATCAGCTATCTTTGATAGCAGCACATACCCATCTGATAACCTGCTGACAGCTAACCTAACCGGACCACGGGCGCGGGGGGGGGGGGGGGGGGGGGGGGGGGGGGGGGGGGGGGGGGGGGGGGGGGGG
>JAKTUT010000040.1:13397-120040 GCA_030556845.1 Sugiyamaella floridensis | reverse complement strand
AACAACAACAACAACAACAACAACAACAACAACAACAACAACAACAACAACAACAGCACCAACAGCACCAACAACAACAACAGCAACAACAGCAACAACAGCAACATGCTCAGGCCCAACAACAACAGCAGCAGCAGCAGCAGCAGCATGCTCAGGCTCAGGCTCAGGCTCAGGCTCAGGCTCAACAGCAGCAGCAGCAGCATCACCCTCACCAGCAGACGCTGCCTCCGCCTCCTCCCCACCAACAGCAGCCGCAAGGCCAACTGCCGCAAGTTCACCAACATGCTCCGCAAGGTCCACCTATGCTCCTGCCACCTCAGGGTATGCAGGGAGGTCCCGTCGGTCCCGGCCTTCAGCAACATCCCTCGCAGGGTCCTCCTAGTCCCGGTCAAGTTCCTCATCAGCTGGCTCCTCCGAATCTGCAGCGTCCAGGTCAGCCTCTACCTCCTTCGGGTCCTGAGTATGGTACCTCTGGGGCTCAAGCCCACTTGCCGCAGCTGCCACCGCCTCCAAAGAGTGTTCCGGGACCGAACGGTTCACCGCCGCAGCCACAGGCTGCACCTGCTAACCTGGCGCCGATAATCCACTCTCCATCTCCATCGGCTGCCGGTCTTGCTGTGCCAGCCATTAACAGTGTCCCACCTCCGGCTGCACTGCAGGCACAGCAGCAGCGTGTTGTTGAGGCTAGTCCAACGCAGGCGCAGGCCACTGTGCCGCCGCCAGCACCGCCCGCCACTCTTCCCGCTCCTGTTCTTGCCACTTCTGCTACTGCTCCGGCTCCTGCTCCCGCTCCTGCTCCCGCTCCTGCTCCTGCTCCTGCTCCTCCTGCTCCTGTAGAAGTGAAGCAGCAGAGCCCTCCAGCTGCTGAGCCCACTTCTGGCACGAAGCGTCCTGCTGAGTTTGGCTCGGCCCAAGAAACAGTCGCCAAGCGTACTGCCACCGAGGGGGTCAATGAGGTGCGAGCTGCCGTACCGGCTGATAGTCCTGCTCCTACTGTTGCTGCGCTGGCTGCCTCTGTATCAACTGATACACCTGCAGATACCGAACCAGCCGAACCGGTTGTTGCTACGACGGCTGCTGTGCCTGCTGCCGTGACGACACCTCCCTCACCCGTGGCACCCAAGTCAGACCCTGAGCCTGTCGAGGCCCCGCAGCGAAAAGTCGAGGAAGACTCGGATTATGATGCAGCAGAGGATGATGTTCCTCTGGTGTCTGTGATTGCCAACAACTCCAACTCTGGCAACGGCGACGTCAAGGCACCAGCCAAGGAGAACGGGTCTGGCTCCCAGCCTGCTAGCCACAGTCGCACTCCTAGTCATGAGTCTCACTATGCCCATGGCTTCAGACCTCTGGCTGGTGATATTGCTGCTGCTGCAGGTCTTCCGCCACGACCGCAGCCGTCGACACCGTCGGGAGACCGCAGTGAGCCAAAGCCCGCGCGTCCTGCTTCGCTTCCGGACGTCCCTGTACCATCATCGGTGCAGCAACCCGGCACTCCCAAGGACGAAGCAAAGCCTGTTGGGCCAGCTTCTGAGTCGGAAACGAAGACTTCATCTTAGGTCTTCAGTGACGAGAAAAAAATAACAGTATGAGACAATAATTTTATGTAGCATAAGGAAATGGAATGTTTCGCCCTTGTCAATAATAAGTGGATCGATTGATGATGAGATATCCATTTAACCGTTAAGTCTAAGAGTGTATTAACTAAAGAGTTGTATGTTCTTCAGTCTCATTGTTGACGTCTCTTAGTCCTCATTTGTTTGGTCCTATTCTCCTTCAAGCATCAGTATCGCGAATCCTTTCAAGATTAGTCATCATCTACGCGTTCTGAGTCATCAGGTACAGTGCATGTTAATGGGTTAATCCCTAAAAAATGCCAGCTGGGTCGGGGCATCTCGGTGAAACGTAGATTGCCGCCTTAACGACCGCCCCATCCTGCTGCTTCGTATCCCTCACTCACGACGCTTCGCCGGTCTTCAAAAAAATGCATTCGGCGCTTCCCCATGCGCTCGACGGTAACAAGCACCGGAGCAGCTCGCGCCTGAAGTTGGACTTTGCTTCGTCCTCGGCTATACGAGCTGTGACCACCGTAGTCTGTTGCGCGCTATTGGTCTACTTTGTACTGTTTGGCTCTCTGTTCTCCTATGGCTCCAACTACTCACAGGCACCCGTCATTAATGGTGCCCAGTCTGTGTCGGTGACCTCATCGCCCTATATAATGCCCGACTTGACCCGACTATCGCAGTATCGCACTGCTCAGTGGGTGACTCTCGAGGATGGTCGCTCTGTCTACAGTCCAACACACTCGTACCTGTTCACACCTTCTAAACGCCAGCCATCCCCGCGTATCGTTCTTGTTGTTGGCCTTGATTCGACCTGGGGCTCGCAGGAATACCTAGAGCAGATTCTCGAAGACCGTCTCGCGTATGCTAAACGTCATGGCTACGGGCTATATGCGCGTTATCTTCGCGACTTTTCGTCAACTGATCCATACGAGTCGTCACCTCTTGATTTTGCCAAGGTTCGCTTGATGCGCGAGGCTATGTATGCCTTTGCCGACGCCGAGTGGATGTGGTGGCTCGACCAGGATGCGCTAATTATGGATCATAGTTTCAGCATTGAGCACGACCTTCTCGATCCACCCGTCCTCGACACGCTGATGCTGCGGGATCTCCCCGTCATTCCTCCTCATGGCGTTGTACATACGTACCGCCGAGTGCCCGCTTCGCAGGTGCGGTTTATTGTCACGCAGAACGACCGTGGCCCATCCACTGCCTCGTTTCTCATCACAAACGACCAGCTATATGGGCACATCCTCATGAGCTACTGGATGGACCCACTGCACCAAAACTATGGCTCGTTCCAGTCTGAAAGGGGTTACAACCGGCACCTCGAGGCGTCGCTAGCCCATATGGTGCAATGGCATCCGGCCATTCTAAGCAAAATGGCCATTGTGCCCCACAGATACTTGTGTTCGTGGCACAAGGATGGTACCGTCCTCTCTGGTCAACAACTCGTATCCGAGAGCTTTGTCTACGTGATACATGACAGCAATGAAGTCGAACCTATGACGCTCAAAGCAGCATCGGACCGCTGGCGGGTAGCCAAGTCTGTTAGTTCTGCCCTGGCAGAGACCAAAACCGAGTAAAACAGTCCAGTCTGTGGTCTTGTAAAGAGCTCGCTCACTTGTATCTAACTACTAAGAAAATGCATTTTCGTTAAATCATTAAGCCCACCGTCCCAGAAGTGCCATAACACCTGCGCCGAGACACATGATGCCAAAGGCCGCTAAGACCGTCTTTAGAGGTGCCCGTTTAAAGTCGTGTGAATGCAAGAATTCATTCGCCATGAGCTCGACAAGACCCACGTAAATGAGGATTCCTGAGGAAATTGAATCAAACACTCCATTGGTAATGAGGTTTGTCGCCGAGTTTGGTGGGTAGCTTTTGCGAAGACCAAGACCAATGGCAATGGCAATTGGTGTCGTGACTCCAAACCCAAAGCACAGCGCCCATGGTACCCAAGACTTTGACTTTGGGAATTGACATTCGGAAATACGAGTGCCGAGACCAAGACCTTCAAAAGTCTGATGGAATGCAAGTACAATGAACAACGTCTTGAACTCCTCTCCAGAAACTGCCAAGGTCAAGCCAATAAATACAGAGTGAAAGATGATGCCAAACTCGAGAAACAAAATTGTTCCAATCTGAGCTAATATGGCAGTAGGAATCTCATCATGAAGGGGCTCTTCATCATCCTGGCAGTCTGATCCCGAAAGCATTTCGGTGGATCCCTTTGTGATAACGTCGTCGCTCGACTCAGAGCTTAAGAGACCTTGGCTATTTGGGTACGTAGCCATGGTGATTTTGTTGTGTTGGTTGTCTGCAGACAAACCAGAAGGACCGTGCTCATGTTTGATTCCGAGTCCCTCGAGATAGCGTTGAGTAACGATATCCAGTAAAAACGTGAGAAAGAGCACAAACAAGCAAATTCCAAATGCATAGGGATATTCCTGCCATTTTGGACCCAGACAAGGATCTGTGAGTGCCTCATTGGCTGGCTGAAGCAAGTGGATCAGTGAGGTTGCCACAATTACGCCAGAACCAAAGTATTTGGCAATAAAGTAGGCCATTTGAGGCATGCGAATCTTGGAGCTTCGTGATGCAATGACAGGGAAAACGGCTCCAAATGTACCACCGACAAGAATGACGAAAATGGACGAGACTCGTGCACCCATCATGTCGCCGGTAAAGTCGTTACCAGCCTGACATGATCCGTCATCACGGCTAGCCAATAATTCACCGTAGAAAAATGACATGATGATAGATGCCCAAAGTTGAGGCTCTAACAGCACTTTTATAAATGAGTTTCCCCGTTTAATAAGATGCCGATTCCAGTAATTTCAAGGTCCCCCAAGGTATCACCATAGATGAAATCAAGATTGCGTACAAATACAAGAGGTTAAAATCCGTGGCCATACGGGCAATCAGAGACTATAAATGCCAAACTCCAGATAATATACAATGGTGAGTAGAAAGTGTAAGAAACCAAGCACCAATGCCCGCTTACTATCCGTGCCGTTTCGACCCATTTTTTCTAGCACCTTAGCGGTCATATACGGTTAGGGCTGCTTACCACAAACGGCACCGATTACTTGCACCGTTAGCTGCCTAAAGACGGGCATTGGTATGACACAGACACAGAAGGAAGGAAAAGGTCGGTAGAAACTCTTGGGTTGTATCTGTCAGTGCAACTATGGTAATGGTTGTGTGGGGAGAACCCGCTATTGAACTCCCATTTGCGTTTGCGGTGTATCTGAAGCCCTTGTATCTCCAATCCAAGTAAAGTGCCTAGTTATAGAATGGCTATGTAATCACGGTTACTATACTTGGCTTTTTGTTTTGAGCACTGACCCAGGTTTGATACTCTAGAAACATTCTAATTCAGTTGCTTCTACAGTTGCTACCTGCTTTAGGCTCCACCCGTCGAGGCGGCTATCTATAAGTACCCCCTACCCGCCTATTCGCTTAACAGAAGCATTGGATGCACGTTCAGCTTCTCGTTGATGGCGTTCTAAGACCACCACGATGAACGCTGAACTGGTTAAGAAACAGAAGTCTCAGTTCCTCAAGCATCTGGTGACTTCTATAGATGGGCTTGTATGTGCCCAACTTATTGTTATATATCTTCATGAGTACGTTGAGCATCGGAATCCCGCTCCAGCTGGCCCTAACTAACTCAGTGTGTCTATGTTAAGACTTCTTATAGGAGTCGGTGTACAAATGGTGAGTCGTTCCCTGGTATGAGAACTCCATCTAATATAGTCATTCTTATCACCTATCATCCTGGGTTCACAGGTCCCTGTCCGGTTACCTCTCACTCTCGACAGGCGGCATATGATCGTTACAATCGTGGGCTATAACCTGCTGTGCCTTGTTATGCATACCTTCACAACTCTACCAAAGCCATTTTCTGGCAACTATTTACATGGAGGGTTGACTATTGAGTTTGTGGGCACAAGAGCTCTTAAGTCTAAATGGCCTCTTATCATCTGGGACTTGACCGTTCTTCTCCTTCAGTTGACTGCTTTCTCTATCTACTTCCCTGCACCTACTGAGGAAGACACAGGCTCACCCACTGCTCCTTCTACCGCATCAGATTCAGTCTCTGCACAAACAGACACACCAGATGATGATAGCTTTGATGGCTCAGGGGCCATACCAACAACGAATCCATACTCAGGCCAAATGGTGGTTCAATCGGTCAATCTGGGACCGACTTTGGCGGCCCATTGGCGACACGGTCGTCGTGTAGCCGAACAGGCGCGTCTGCAAGCGGCCGAAGCATCAAATACATCTGCTGCTGGCTCCGTGGAATCGTCGTTAATAAGTGCTGCTATGTCGGTTTCTAGCGTCGTCTAAGTGGCATTTTTTGAAATAGAGCATGGCATTGATTCTTATTAACTAGCATAATAGTACATTTCCAGTAATAATGACGGGTTTATATATATATAAGAAGGGAATCCACGACGACAAGAGGTACTCCTTAATTGGAGCTGCAACGGTCACTTCTCCTTGGTACCAGAATCCGCTTCGACAATGGGCTCATCCTTGCGAATCGACGGCTTCTTAAGGATTGGCTTTAACTTGAAGGTGGATGCGTCGGGCAACGGCTCATGATGGCCATGTCTGGGCTTAGACGAGCTCGTCTCCGATTCTTTGGAGCTAGCCGTCTTGATGCTCTCAGATGACGGTTTCTTTGCCACTGTCTTGGGCTCATGGTGATGATGCAGAGCGAGATTCGATGCATATTTGGCCAGCTCATCAAGTTTCTTGGCCGGATCCCACTGCTCTCCTTGGCTCTCATTTCCGCTGCTAGAGTCTTCTTCTTCGTCATCTTCATTGTTATCATCATCCTCATCATCGTCATAGTCGTCATCAGCGCCGCGGCTTCGGGTGGAGATATTGATGTCAGGGTAGTGATGATGTTGCTGGCTGGTCCGTCGTGGAATGCGAGTCGGAACTTGGCGCTTCGGCTTGTGAACCTCGACCTGTGAAGCAGGCGGCAAGTCTTCAACATAAACACGCTCAACCTTGGGTCTCTGACGACCCTGCTCCTCCCATGGTAGCCTTGTGACAGTAGCACCGAACGTGGGGAAGTGGAAACCAGCATCGCGAGTCTGTTCAACAGAAGGCAGGATACCCTTGAGCTCAGGGTCTGATGTAGGACTCGCAACGCTGGGGTGGTCCTCAGGGTATACACGTTCAACAGGAGGCTGAGGTGCGGTCCACAGAACGGCCTTTGATTCTCCGAGGTCGGGATAGTGGAATGATTCGTCACGGTGACCACCATCCCAGGCATTGGAGTGGTAAGTTACATGTAGACCTGCAGCCTCCGGCTTCGAGTGCAACGGAGGTAGAAATTTGGTGGCATCCCAACGGGTAACATCGGGAGGAATGAGCTTCGCTTCATCCACCTTGATGGGCAGTTGTTCCTCGAGCTTCAGCTCCTTGGGCTCCTTTAGACTGTTAGTAGCGGGTGCAAGTGCTTGAGACGGAGACGAGATATTGATGCCATATTTATCTCGATACACGGCGCGCCACTTGGAGGCCATGTCACGGCTTCCGGCAGCTTCCCCAATCCAAGGTTTAATGGAGCCAATGAAGTGGACAATGGAAATCTTGTCATGATAGTACGAGTAGGCGGGGATGTACTGGTAAGATGTGGATGGAGTGACATTGTAGGTGAACGGGATTCGATTCCATCTGCCTTCAAAGTACTGGTTTAACAGACCCTGATCTCCTCCGTCAAAGGAAAACTCGTGCGAGCTTGGCGAAGTGGCCCGTTCTGTGAGAGCATTGTACGTGTGCTCATTGGGACAGCACACAAACACTCCACTGTTGAAGATATCCGGCCAGCCAATGTCTGGAGCGGCAGCAATGGAGTCGCTCTCAACTGCGGGGTCCAAGTAGTCAAAGAGCTCATCAATGTTCCTCAAGGGTAGAGTATCAGCGTCAAGAAACACAACCTTGTTGAACTGGACGAGGCTCCAGACGTGCAGTTTGGTGTAGCATCTGTTGAGCTCAGGACGGTCCAACAGCTGGAATCCGGGAGTGGAGCTGTCATTGTGAAGCGACGTCACATCAATTATGGAGGTGAATACCTCTGCCAGTTTCTCACGGGCCTCAAATGTAACCTCACCGGTAACGAGTACCACACGGGCCACGGAGGAGCCATAGTCTAGGAGAGAATGACCCACAACCAAAGCACCTGGAAGATAATCATCGTTGTACAACAACGTAACATAGGCCGACTCGGACATTGTGTTGAGATGATAAACAGATGAGGGTTAACAACCCCAAAAGAAAAAAGTTGAGTTTTTGAGATGTTTGTTGGGTGAATTGAGTTGGATGGTAGGCGAGCAGAACCAGACGGGCACGGGGGGAGTATAAATACAAAGCTTGCCGTTTGTTTTGATTGACAGGTCAACTAATGAGTTCAAATGACAGATGAAAAAATATCCGGAATGTGAGAAAAGTGACGAGTCAATTGACAACAGTTAACCGCAACTGATAATGCAACCACAACGGCAAGGATACTATAACAGGGGATTCCGTGGTTCAAAGTTCAACAGTACAACTACTCAAGCCAAAAAAGCACCAGACCTCGTCGCTAACAAGTTTCTTGTAAGTGAAAAGAGTGTGGGGTATCTCTGACGGTGTCGCGTAAGCTGTAAGTTTCCTTGTTTTGGTGCAAAACATTGAATCTGCATGATACCGATGCATAAAGCGCGGCAAGGGTCCCCCCGCCTGTGTGTGGGGTGACGGTCAACCGACGATCCTAGATCCTATACAGCCGTTGCCATTACACTAGAGGACCTGGGGGTTTGAAGGTATACTGTTATTTTTTGACTATTGTCAATGAATCGTCAAAATGTTCAAGAGTTTTAAGATACAAATTTCATGTTGTTGAATGATCCTGGACTTTTTGATGTATAGCAGAACAGCTAAATAGTCGTGTTTGTTGCCGGTGCAACCAACGACCTATAGTACTAAGACCACCCTTCCTGCGCTCTGGCCAACTTTCCTATCTACCCAAGTACCTCAATATAGATGTTGAATAGGCCACTTACCAGATAACTACCAGTAATTCGGTGCCATTTTAAAGCTATATACATATACGGCTCTGTGTGGCCCGGGTGTCCTCAACATCACTAATATTACACCCTGGTTCTAGTGGTCACTCAACAACGCTTGAACAGGTTTCTCCGACAAGTGAAGCCAACAGCGAAACAACTTCTGTTCCAAGTCAACTAAAAGAAGGCCACCCTCGCCTGGTATTATCTTTTTTTTTTTTGTTCTTTGGAACTCTCTGTAGCCACGTAAACGAACCTCTTCATTCGCTTGTGGGGTTTTTATGTTCCTGCTTTACCGCCAACCCGCTATCTCCGTTATAACCGGCTGTACAGCCCCATGCGCCACAACCACCATGCTTAAAGTGTGGAGGCGAGCCGCAAGACGCCTCATTAAATGTTTGTGGTCAAATTTCGTAGCTCAAACAACACTGACGTTGGAAAATCTCGACGCATTTCCTATTCAGTCAATTTTACGGTACCTGCACCGCCGATCGAGCTGATTTCGGCGCTTAACTCACTTCTCCACCCTCGGACGGCACATGCCCATTGCATTTCCCCCATTCAGAAAAAAACAACATCTTCCTATTGTCTGTATATATAAACTATATAAACTAACTGCACTTGCATCCGTACTATAGTCGGCGGGATTTGGAGCTGCTAGTATTGTTGTGAGTCTTTCTATAGTGTTGAGGATCTTTCATAACGAGCTGCATTGTTCTATGCAACTAGCCCTGCATTATAATGCCTTGGTCAGACACATTCAGAAATACGGCCTTCGTAGACATTCTCGAGTTTACAGGCCTTGTAACTGTATCTTCTAACTGCTCAACTGCCTCATCATCTCACATTTCAACCACAGCCAAACCTGAAAATGAATACTGCGACATCGAGACAACCGTCCCTAACTTCTCCCCGGCAGATGCCGACAAAGCACAGCTCAATGACAATGACGGATTCCTTGTAGACTGGAACGACCCCAGTGACCTGGAAAATCCACATAACTGGCCTGTGTGGAAGAAGGGGATAGTCATCTCATTAATCATACTTCTTACCTACTCAACATACCTTGGTGCAGCAATCTACGCTCCCGGTGAGACTTCGATCCAACAGGACTTCCATGTGGGCCACGAAGTAGTAACACTCAACTTATCTTTATACGCCCTTGGCTATGGAATTGGTCCAATTTTCTTGTCGCCTCTCTCTGAAGAAATTGCCGTGGGCCGAGCTTGGATTTATACGTTATCCATCTTGTTATTTGCCATTTTGCAAATCCCCATTGCAACGGCCAACAATATTGGTGGCATGATCATCTTGCGCTTTCTCACAGGAGTCTTCGCGTCACCTTCCATCTCTACTGGCGGTGCCACAATTGCTGACATCCTAAATGGGCACTGGGTGTCGCGAATCATCGGCTTGTGGGCAGTAGGTACAATTTTTGCTCCTGTCTTTGGGCCTCTAATTGCCGGAGCTTTGCTCTCTGCTGAAAACTGGCGGTGGATATTTTGGTTTCTGGCTATGCTGAATGGCACACTTTTTGTCGTTGTGTTCTTTTTCCTTCCAGAAACACTCGGCAGCAGTATTCTACACCGACGCGCCAAGCGCAAAAGGCAAGAAACTGGCGACATGCGATACCACACCAGAGAAGAGGCTAATTTAATAGGGCAAAAATGGCCTTCGCCTTTACAAGTAGCTCGTCGTCCTATCACAGTCATTTTATCTGAACCGGGCGTCGCTCTGGTAGATGTCTATACTGCGCTTACCTATGGAGCTATTTACCTCTTCTTCGATGGTTTCCCATTGGTCTTTGTGGGCATTTATAACTTCACATCTCTTGAACTCGGAGTCGCCGGAATGGGCTCAGCAGTAGGGGTGTTGATAGGTTATACTGTTCTCATTTTATTTCTTCTAAATGTTGTTGAGAAACGCATGGATAATGGAACGTACGTTCCTGAGGACGCATTTCTACTTGCCCGTTGGGTAACCATCTTACTACCGGTGAGTCTGCTACTTTTCGGGTGGACTGCCAGTGTACATTGGATTCTGCCCGTCATATCGCAGGCATTATTCACAGTTGCTGCTTACTCTATTATGCAAAGTGGCTTTGGCTACTTGTCTGTTGGCTATCCGCGCTTTTTGGCGTCGGCGTTTGCTGGTAACGCACTTGTTCGGTCACTAGCAGCTTGCTCATTCTCCATGTTTGCTAGACCAATGTACAATGGTCTAGCCACACCAAGGTTTCCAGTTGCTTGGGGATTTTCACTGGTGGCGTTTGTGTGCCTTGGTATTACTGCTGTACCCTTTGTATTATACCGCTATGGAGGTGTTCTCCGAGGCTGCTCGAGATATGCGAGATGACCCGCATTTCTCAAAGTGCGTATTGTCGTGACAATAAAAAAGCCCGTCGAGGAACTAATAACTATGTGAACTGAATTACATCGAATGTCAAGACGGTAGGAGATGTATAAGCGAATGTATATATGACGGTTATCAAGGATGTTGAGAATCAGCTGTAGTCATCATAGATGGTTACTAAGTAGCTGTCACTTCAAACTAACAAGAGATTCATCAGTTGCGGCTGATATGTGAGGTTTGTCAATCCCTGTAGTAATGGGCAGTACGGATACCACGGCATGGTTGTCTGCCGAAATTGCTGAGCTTGGTGCGTTCGAGGCCTGTCAATGTGTATACAAGATCGGCCTGCACGGACCATTCACTTTAACTGTATGCAGTCTACTAAAGCCGCTTACGGCTGATATGTAAGCGTTGCCGGTCCCTGCCTTAACTGGAGATCACAGTGATGCTGTCGAGTCGGCCGACAAAAAAAATCGTATTTGGCGAAGGGCACGTCCCAGATATGCCAATGTCTCTCTATTGCCCGGCCCGAATTTTTTGGCACCTGGTATTATCTATATGGGTTGTGCTGATGCTTTCCGCAACACGGCTCTCGTGGATATCCTGGAGTGGGTCTGGCTCATCCCAAGATTCAACTCCGCGGGACGAAATTGACAATTCGTAATCTTCTCGAAAAAGTCTAATGATGTACCTGTGATACCTGACCTCGGTTTTTGCTGGTTATGCCCTGGTGCGCTCGTCGTTTACTAAGACAGAAATCTTCTCTCCGTATTTTTATTGCCGTAGCCAGGTTTGTATGATCGGAAACGTTGTGGAAGGTAAATCTACATCGACTATAGACATTCAAACATCAACAGCTAAAAAACGGCCTTATGGTCTAGAATTAAGATGAATGCCAAGAAGTTGAAGTAGATATACCATTTATCAATTCGTTTATGTAAAAGGGTAATAACAGTGAGAATTATCCAATAGTTGATAGTAAACTTTCCATAGATATTTCAATTGATGATTATATAATTTACGAAATATGAACCATCATCTTTGCACGTTCCGTGCGTTCAGCATCACTACATCGAGGTATCCGTAGTCAGCGGCTGCATGAATCTGTTTCTGCGCAGATTACTCACCTTAATTGTCGGCTCCTACGGTAAAGCCGCCAATCAGCAGGCGGCTGTTACGTAAGAAATCGCTGATCATTACCTTAATAGGTAATACTGATATCCCAAAGAGAACATTTCTAAGCACGGCTGGCATAAGTCCGCGAACAGAAAAGAAAGACGTTTCGCGAAGGCCACTAGTGAGTGTCATTGCCAGCGTGCATAAAAAGATCTGCTATTCCCAGTAATATTTTCTTCTCAGTCTACTGGATTAGTATCTGAAAGGCTAATTTTCCTGCATTCTTTGGCATTTTAATATCGTCTATTTATTCTTTTACTATATCCCATGGGTTACGCTGATACTTTCCGCAACACGGCTCTCTCCGATATCCTCGAGGGTCTCGGTCTAGCTCATCCTATATCCAACTTCTCTCCACAAAAGTCGGCACTTAATACTGTCGTTGAAAAGAAGGCTGATGATGAAGAGACTGTAGGGGGTGTTCTCGCGGGCAGCGTCGAACAGGAAGAGGAAGTCTCAAATGACTCTGATTCGAGCTCACAAACCTCAAGCCCGCCTGCTCTCGAAACGAATAACTCTGATGCCGACCCTTTTCTTGTTGATTGGAATGGTCCTGATGATCCTGAGAACCCTCAAAACTGGCCCCGTTGGAAGAAGCTGTTAGTCATCACCCAGACAATGATGCTCACTTGTTCCACCTACATGGGAGCCTCTATTTATACTCCAGGACAGATTGAGATCCAAGAAGAGTTTCACGTTGGTCACGTAGTTGGAACTTTGAACTTGTCGATGTATGTTTTCGGCTATGGTCTCGGTCCAATGCTGTTCTCGCCTCTCTCTGAGGAGTTCAAGATCGGTCGTAACCGTATCTACATTGTCACTCTGCTTCTGTTCTTCATTCTGCAGATCCCTATTGCTCTCGTCGACAATATCGGTGGCCTTGTCATCTTGCGTTTTATCACTGGTGTGCTGTCATCGCCTGCCATTTCAACTGGTGGTGCTACTCTCGGAGATATTGTTGATCCCAGTATGATTTCTCGTATGATCGGTCTGTGGGCTGTTAGTGCTGTGGCTGCCCCTGTCGCTGCGCCTCTTCTTGGTGCTGCTATGGTGGACGCTGAGAATTGGCGTTGGATCTTTTGGCTGCTGGCTATGATTTGCGGCTTTACCTTCTGTGTCATGTTTGTTTTCATGCCTGAGACGCTTCACAGTAATGTCCTCTACAGACGTGCTCAGCGTATCCGCAAGGAAACTGGTGATGACCGCTACTACACAGCTGCTGAAGTTGAGGCAAAGAATAAAGAGGGTAAGAGGGCCATTTTTGAAGTTGTCTACCGTCCGTTCGCCATGATTGTGGCTGAGCCCGGTATTCTGGCGTTTGACATTTACATTGCTCTGGTGTACGGTGCATTTTACCTTTTCTTCGAGGCCTTCCCTCTGGTGTTTTCTGGCATCTACCATTTCTCCCTTATAGAGGTGGGACTTGCGTATATGGGATTTTGTGTCGGTTGTGTGATTGCCTACCTTGTGCTGATTCTGTTCCTCAACACCGTTATTGAGAAGAAGACTGCAAACGGCACTTACCTTCCTGAACACTATTTGATTCTGGCCATGTGGGTCTGCTTCTTGCTTCCTGCAAGTCTGTTTATCTTTGGCTGGACAGCCGGTGTTCACTGGATGTTACCCATCGTCTCGGAGATGTTATTTGTTATCGCCGCTTTTAACATTTTCCAGTGTGGTTTCGGTTACCTTGCTCGTAGTTACCCTCGATACTTGGCATCTGTGTTTGCCGGTAATGCCCTGGTGCGCTCGTCGTTTGCTAGTGCCTTCCCTTTGTTTGGTCAGGCTATGTACGATCGTCTCGGAAGCACCAAGTACCCTGTTGGATGGGGCTCAACGCTTCTTGGGTTCATTGCTCTGGCTATGGCCGCCATCCCATTCGTGCTGTACCGCTATGGATCGATTCTTCGTGGTCGTTCCAACTACGCCGACTAGTTTATCCTCAAAATTTAGCATTGATAGATAAATATTTGCATTAATTGAAAATTAATATTACAATTTTAAGTACACCCCGAATAGTCGTCTTTTTCGAGAACAGAACTCTTCTCCAGTGATATCTTTTCCTGTATTTCATTATCATAGGATACCTTACATCAATTATACGCAATGAAGAAATCCCCAACATGTTAGCGCATAACCCCGTTATCCCTGTTGACTCGTCTCTTGACTCGTCTCTTGACTCGTCCCTTGCCTCACTCCTTATTGGATCTACATCACCCTCGATCTATCAGATTGACATATCTCACTCGTCTCCTTGTTTACAACATGCTGTCACAATAAACAATGACTTATCAATGTCAACAACAGCTCCTCGCAGGATTAAGCCATCCGCCTCGTCAGCTTTGGCCCTTTCCAAATCCTATATAAACCCCTAGGATCCTCCCTTATCTAGCTAGTAAGGGAATTGGATTCTATTCTCACAGACTAAATCCTATTCACATATTCTCGATCATCTCCTCTTAGTGCACCCATACCTTTACACAACAAGAAAGCGGCCTGATGGTCTAGTGGTATGATTCTCGCTTAGGGCCTTTAACCCTGAGTAATTTGCGAGAGGTCCCGGGTTCAATTCCCGGTTAGGCCCATTGTTTTTTTTTTTTGCTTTCCTTCTCATTGAAATCATTCAACCAGACGTCAAAAGACGGTGTAATTGTTCTGTAGTCTACATTACGTCTACAATCGTTGTGAGTGGCCCAACTTTACTTACTACTATGGGGTTTAAGTCGTGGACGAGAAGCTTCGTCGCAACCCATACCCTTAGATATACTGGTTACGCCTCTGTGATCCAGCAACTCCCTAGACTACACCACTGTCATGGCTTCGAATATCCAGAAGATTATTAGTCGGACGGAGGAGAAGTATGTAGGCTTTATTTAATACTTGGTTCTTTGCTAACCCAGGATCTCCAGCGGCCAGTATTATGAGGCACATCAATCGGTTCGAACGTTAGCGACTCGATACATTCGTAGTAAGAACTATGACGACGCCATTGAGCTTCTTCAGACGAGTTCGACTCAGCTTCTCAGTGCGGGTCAGGCTGGAAGTGCCAGTGATCTGATCCTCTATTTGTTGGATGTGTACAAGCGTGCAGAAAAGCCTCTTGACTCTACTTCCCGTGCTAGGCTTGTTCAGCTTGTCAAGCAGTTTGATCCATCGGAGCCGACATTGAAGAAGATTGCTGCTGAAGCCATTTCGTGAGTACTTGATTCGAACCACGATATTCATATTGTTCATTACTAACTTGCAGATGGTCTGCTCAAGTTGGGTCAGATCTTCAAGGCGACCGTGAATTGCATCATGTGTTTGGATGCATCTTTGCCAAGGCAGATGAGGCTTATGAGGCCGAGAAGCATCTGGTACAGGGAACCAGTGAGAGTGGACCTGTTCTGGCCAATCTGTTGTATGATTGGTCACAGGAGGATGCAGAGCCCAAGAACGCAGGTATCTATTTGGCCCGAGGTGTGCTTGGATATCTTACTGTCAAAGATGTTCGGAATGCTCGTAAGCTAAGTCAAGTCTTTGTTGAAAGATTTGCGGCCAAGTCACCCGCCTCCTCGTCTGATCTGTCTCTCTACGATACGAAAGTTCTTATATTTGACACCCACCCCATCATCAACTTCATCCAGCTACTAATTGTCGTCTGCCAATCCAAGAGTGCCGATATGTTCAACAAGCTGCTGGCACGATACAGATACATTACAGAGGAAGCCAGTGCATTCAAGGCACCACTGTCTACCATTGGTCTTGAGTATTTTGGCATTGAGCCTCCGCGCAACAATAACATGCTGCAGAACTTGATGCAAAGCATCATGGGTCCTACTCCTCCTTGACTGTAGAAGTGGGGCGAGCTTTTTAATTGATTTAGTTACACAAATTTAAATTACAAATCCTTAACAATAGATGATAGATCAATGGCCTCGGCGAGCTCTTTGCGGTTATGACGTAGCATCTCCTCCCTAGCCTGCTGGTAGCCCATCCACTGTCGCTTGCGCTTATGGCCCTCTGGCCACTGATCCTCGAGCTTCTCTACTTGCATCTCGTAGAAATGAAACTCCGTTCGAGGTGGTGGTGTCTTTCCTTCTGGCCATTCGCTCGCGTTCCATGTCTTTGGCGGTCGTTTGTCTTCAATCTTGCCGAGAAACTTGGTGATCTTACCAATAGCACCTGCCTCCTCCCAAGTTTCACGGATCGCTGTCTCGCTGGGGTCTGGCTCATCCGTCTCAATTCCTCCCTTTGGAATAACCCAGCATTCGGGTCGTGCCTCGGAGCTGACTACTAATACTTGAGTCTTGTCATCATTGAGCACCACTGTCCCAGCAACCATTCGAGCTCCTGTAGTTGGACTGTAGCCTTTGCGAGTTAGTTCTACAATCACCCGGTACTGCAGATTTTCACTCACATTGATTCTCACGGCCTACGCGCACTTCCATCGACCGTGTAGCCGCCATTATGTTGTCACAATGAGGAAGAATAGTGAAGTTCGCGTGTCCTGACTCACACTGATAGTCAGTCCTGCAGATCACGTGCTCCCCGCATTTTCTGAATATTCAATCTGACGATCCAGAATTCTAGACATTGTAGCTTTTGCACTTGATCGTTAAGACCAATAATTAACATCTATATGATATCAACCTGACGTCTTTAATTGGTGCTATCTCGTCAATCCTATGGAGGAGGAAGACCTGCTGCGCGCCAGCCTCCCAGCGGGCTTTGGCAAGCAGAGCGAAACCTTTGATGTCGAAGCAAGGTATGAACGAGCCATCCGACCAGAATACGCTGAACGATTAAAGAAACAACTTGAAAAGAATCAGGCAGATAGTGATGATAGCGATGATGATGACGATGAACTTGAAGACTTGCCAACAAGTCATCAGGTCGTCTTTCGAGAGCACACGAAGCAGATTTCTTCCATTTCAGTCGATAGCAAGGGTCTGCGATTTGTGACAGGTTCATACGACTGCGTAGTAAAGCTATGGGACTTCAATGGAATGAATTCCATTTCTCGTAACTCTTTTCGAGAGTTTGAGCCTGATGAAACTTATCAAGTCAAGAAAGCATCCTTTTCGACCTCGGGCCATACTATTCTCTGTCTCAATCGATCCACAAAGCCAAAAGTATATTCGAGAGATGGTGAGCTTGTCTCTGAGTACGCTTCAGGAGATATGTATCTTGTTGATATGAAGAATACCAAGGGTCACACGTCAGAAATATCAAGTGGAGAGTGGAACTTCACCAATACTCACGAATTTGTCACTGGTGGACATGATTCCACTGTACGTATCTGGGATGCAAACAACTCCAGGTCTCAGAAGTCCGTCATTGTGCTCCGTAATGCTAAAGGTGCAGCAAAGAATCGGGTCTCTTCAGTTAATTGGACGCATGATGGACTGTCGGTGCTAGCTGGGTCTTTCACAGGATCTTTGAGCGTCTGGGATTCTCGAGGCTCATTGATGCGGCCTTCAAAAGCAATTGAGGACGCTCACCCAGATGCTGTAACGTGTATTTCACCTCATTCTGATGGATTCTCTGTCGCAACGAGGGCACAGAACTCCTTACATATTTGGGATATGCGCAGACTTACAAGCCCTGTAATGAGTCGTTTCAATCTGAAGAGTGAATCTGAGGTCGCAAATGTATCGTGGTCTCCCGATGGCCAGTACATAATAGCAGGTACCGAATCTACAGGTAAAACTCCTGGCAAGCTTGAGATCATGGATAAATCAGATCTATCATCAGTTCAATCTCTCATTCTTGATTCAGAAGCTTCAGTTACTACTGTCGAGTGGGACCCCACTCTTAATCAGATCTTTGCAGGTCTATCTGATGGTCGTGTATATCTGTTGTTTTCTCGCGACAAATCTACCAAGGGTGCAATCACCGTTGTTGAAAAAGTACCAAGAGTCCGTCACATAGATGAGGATTCTGCCGCGACTACCGATATTTCTGTCCTGGGATTGAATGAGGAGGAGTTCAAGAACTCGCGACAGCGTGACAATCGCAAGCAAAGCGCCAACAAACCAAAATCCTCTGTTAAGAGCGTATGGGGCACTCCCGATGCATCTCATGTCGAAGCCAATGTTGAGCTCAGTCATTTGAATAGAGAAGATCCACGTGAAGCTCTTCTGAAGCTTGCAGAACGAGCAAAGGCCGACCCTCGGTTCTCAAACATGCCAAAAGAACCTAAGGTGTTTATTGATCCGGAGAGCATTGGCGACGATGAACGAAAAAACAAAAAGCTGAAAATTGGCAAATAGCTTATGTAACTACCATTGTATACACGTCAGGGCTCGTACATTAATATAGTACATGCATTAAAAAAAGATCACGAGATGCAAAGAAAGAATATCAGAAAGCAAAAATCAAACGTAGCAGGCGTAGCAAAACGCAAAATTCAAAGCAAAGCAAACGAAAGGAGTGAGGGGGGGTGGGCGGGTCGTAAATCAGAAGCGGTTGTGTCCAACAGTCTCCATCTCCCGAAGTAAGCTCTCCGGGGGAACAGTTTGTGTCATATCAGCCTCAGATACTCGGCTAGGCGCAGGACGGTAACCTTGTCTGCGACGCCGAATGTAGGCCACCAGTAACCCAATCAGGATCAATAAGGATATCAAACCGACTGCAATAGCTAGTGCAATGAGTACAACCAATCCGCGCTTCATAAAGTGCTTTCCCGGCATCGTACTGAAAGTTTGGGTTGACTGGGACACAAATGAGTTGATGGTTCCGCTCGTAGACTGACCAGAAGCAAGGTAAAGTGGTTGCCATGAGTTACCATCATACATAGCACTGGAAGCATTGCCGAAATTCTGTAGAACAAGGTTTCCCGTAACAAGTAACAACTGGTTGTCTGGTAGAATAGAGTTTGACTTGTGGTTGTTCTCCAGTTGTAACAATGTCAGTTGCGTAATGACAGTTCCATCCCCGAGTAGCGAATCAAGCGGCGTCCATGCAGTATTGTTCCAATGTGACAGATACGCCTTTCCAGTCGAGTTGTTAACACCACTAGCAAACATGGACTCAAATCCGTCACCATTCAACACAAAGCTGTTCACTGGACCTGGAAGGCCGTTTGATAGCCGAGTGTCCGTGTTGAATGAGCTCGACGAAAAGTCATATTGACTGAAGTACACATTGGTGTTATTCAGGTTCAAGTCGCCAGCAAAGAAAACAACGTCATTACCCACAAATGTGGCAGTTGAAATGAGTCCAGATAATCCAGGTGATGGGCTTATCCACCGAGTGGCCTCCAAATCATAGATGCAGAAAGCATTACAACCCAGACTACCCGCAGATTCAAAAGAACCCATTACAACAAGATCGTGGGTGTTTGGTCGCAGCGTGATTGAAGTTACAATGGCTTGAGAGCCGCTGATACCGGGGGGCTGAGTTGACACGTATGTGTTATTCTCCAAGTCGTAGAAGAGAATACCCGAAACGTCGTGACTCTGAATTTTGTTTGAGAAGCTTCCACCAATGTATAAGTGCGAGTCTGATATGAAAAGTGAGTATACGGACCCATCAGATCCGATTCCCCCACCTGGAAGACCATAGCTTGTGCTACCGTTCAAAAACAGAATGTTCTGAATCTGATTTCCACTCGAGTCGCTCGCCGTGAAGTGGCCACCGAAAACTGACATCGAGCTGTTGGCAAACACTCCAGTATTAATAGAGTTACCGTTGGGTGCAGCCGCTATAGCGGCACGCTTGCTGACGCCAGATGCAGAAGAGTTGGTGTTGCTGCTGTTCGACGAGAACTTAAACGGCATGGGAGAAAGACTCAGATCGTCATTGACAAATGCCCCCGAAGGTGCACGAGCACCCTGAAGTCTCAGAGAACCGAAATAAACCTGTGCTGTGCTGTTGATAAAGCTCGACCCCGACAAGTGTCCTGAGATGTCGGTGCCATTCGAGCTTGAGGTCTGGAGCCACGTAGACTCATCTACCACCCACAGAGCAGTTCCATCAGTAGCTGATAGATTAGAAACATGTGAGAAGTTTCCACTAAACATAATGGTTGAGGTCGAATTGAGGTCATAGGGGACAGCATCAGCCACAGGACCATCAAAACCCCCTCCAAAGGAGGACCAAGTTTCAGTAGTGAAGTTATAGCTAGCAGCAAAGCTAGCCTTGGCCGAGCTGGAGACCTGACTAAAGTTTCCGAGCACAATAGCAGAGTCGTTACCAAGTGGGATAACGCTGTCAACTACACCGTCGATATCTGAGGATAGCTTCTGGAGCTGGGTGCCGTTAGCAGACAACAAAGCCAGATTCGAAACCGAGTCGGGCCCGCTAAATGATCCACCGACAATGAGAGAACCATCATGAACCAAGAGGGAGTTGACACTAACAGAGGACATATTGGCGCCAATTTGGTTAATGATCGAGTTTCCGACTGGAACAAACGATGAGTTTGACGCAAACTCGCTGAAGTTTTGGGGACTGTATTCGAACAATCCATTCAAGCGAAACGGCACGAGCTCGGTTGTACTGTTTGTGGCGTTGCTGACTAAAATGTACTGAACCATTTGAGCAACAAAGACAACCGGTAGCGTTTCAGTGGCAGACGGACTTACAATCACCTGCGGGCTGAAACCGTCAGAAGCATCCAAAGTTCCGTTGAAAATGACTTCGTACTTGTCAAATTCATTTGTCTGGAACAAGGACATAGACTGGGGGGTAGCATCTTTGGCTGGAACGACAGTTACGTTGACACCACCTCTCTGAGCACACGTTCCATCTGACTGGCATCCGGGAGTAAAGAGGAGAACCGTGTAGTTTCCAATAGTAGTGATATTGGGTGAGAAGACGACTTCCGTGTTGAGGAGGTCGGATTGATCGGAAATAGTGGTCGTCAAATAGCTTGTTTCACTAGCCGTGGAAGTCGACCAGCCATTACCACTGTGTTTCGAGCCACCAACATCCAATACATTCTGACAGGACAGCGGCTCGTTGAACGAATCGTTTGCGTACGTCATTAGATCTGTGGGTTAGTAGAGTGGGGATGAGTTTTAGATAGTAACTTACTGTTCTGAAAGAGCTCGACACCACTGAGTCCAGCAGCAGTACCATAAAAATCCAACAGGAAAATCTGGAAGCTGTTCATCTCGATCGGGTTGACGAAGAAGAAATCCCTAAATGGTTCGTCTTTCTGTTGTGGTAACGGGCACCAGGCATTACACACGTCCATCTGGCCTGTCGACGGGTCTACGTACGACAGGTTGAGAATTCCATTAAGTGGGAAAGCCAGGAATCGGAATGTTTTGGTACCATCGGAGTCGTCGTTGAGGTTATACAGGCGAATTCGCGAGGGAGTGAACGTAAAGGGTAGATCGGCAGTCCAGGTTCCTTGACGGTCGTCGGTCAACTTCCAAGCCGAGTCGGAAGAAGGGCATACAATTGATGCCGCAGATGATGTCAGGTCTGTGCCCTCGGCATTAAGAGAAGCTAGCTTAAAGCTGATCTGTTGCTCGAGTTCTGAAGGGAGAACAATAGACGAGTTACCACTAGTCGCATTGAGGAAGAGCGCATCATTGGAGCCATTTATACCGTTAAACTGGCCACCAAACACAATGCTGCTGTTGAATTGGACAATGGAGTTAATGACAGCACTGTTTGACGGAAGGAAGCCGCCAAATGGCGCCGATGACCAGGTTGCTGCGTCAATGTCCCAAACAGCGACTCCAGTTGTTCCATTGAAAGAGAAGGATCCACCTGCAAAGACCGAGTTCGAAGATGGATCGCAGTAGAGAGTCGAGATTGTACCGTTCTGGGGGCCAGTTGGCAAGGGCGTGATGGAGCCCGAGGTTAAATTTAAATAAGCGATGCCTGCAGGGGCATCTGAACCCGCGTTGGTGAAGTTACCAGCAAAGAACACGAGTGTCGAGTTAAGAGTGCAAGTAGCAGCAATTTTACCATTGGTGCTGGCGACGTTGACATCCATATTGCCATTCAGTTGGGCAATGACCGAGTCGAGAGAAGACAGTTGCGTGCTGATACCATTCTGCTGGCCGGCATATGTGTATTCGGATATCGAGTCAAAGTTTCCGACTACTGCGAGCTGGCCAAGGCTTTGTAGGTTCAGTGCAGGCAAACTGACTGCCTGTGGCGTAAGAGAGCTGGCAAGAGCTGTTGCTAACAACATCCATAGCATACAAGCCGATTGCAGTTGCGGCAGCCCGGGGACAAGCCCCAAGCAGAGCCTACGCATGGTTGATAACAACTAGAGTAACAGGTAGAAACGCGTAGAGGAACAGGTCACAGATATGACAGTAGTTGCTTATACCAGGTAGTCGAGGGCGAATGTAAATGGTTGTGGGGGCCAATATATTAGGCGACTGTCTGGTTTAAAGACTGAGATTAGAACGAGGCGTGCACAGGCCACAAAACTAGACACGACATACGAATCTGGCTGACAAGAGAACTAGCAGCAGGCGCAACGACACAGCAAGTACGGCGTTGAGACAGAAGCCCTAGAATAAGCCCGAATGCCTCAATGGCACAGCGCGAAAAGTGATCAAGAAGGTTGTTAGGCTAAAGTTAGACACTTTTAAAGAAGGGGAAAAAAAGCTGTGATGAACCACACACGCTTCTCGGTGTAGGGTAGGGGCTGCACAGAGGTCTGCGGCAGAAAACATCCACGACAGGCGAGGACGGTACGGCGTTGCTGGGGCGACAGGGAGGGTCTTTGACTAGATGCAGTAGCGATCGGCGATCTTTGAGGTAGTGCAGAAAATATCTTTGACTACAGGGGACCTCGTCGGGCGGACGCAAGCAGTTAGAAGAGGTAATAGCAAGAGGCTGGATATTGAATAATGGCGGAGCAAAGAACAGTATTATTTTTTCCCATGTTTTTGTCTCACTGGCGCGTCTAGATAAAAAATGTGGCGGGTGGTTACCGCGGTTCCCACTGCTTGGCACCCACCCTTTAAAGTACCACTGTTTCACATGGCTCAAAGCCCAGATTAGGGCTAGGTCTTCGAGCACCGCTCAACTGTATTTGGGAGCTGCCTAATTAGGACAAATTCACCAGCCGTGTGCTTGCTACTGTGGGGCTAATGGTTGAGTGGGTTGGTTCCATTGGCTTGGAATACCTGGATGGAAAAAAAAGTCCCACTTCTTGTTCATATGCACATCATCAATGTCTTGGATATCAATTGTTGTTGGTTTGTTTGGTTCTTAATTACTGGAAGTAACTTCTTCTTCTTCTTCTCATCACCCCTACCCTCCAGTACTAGCTACTCTGCCAATAACGTTAACCTCTTCTTGTACTTACCGGTTAAGCGGTCCTTCACCTTACTACTTTACCCCTGATAGACATGCCTAAGTACTTACATATCCATGTGCATTCCCATTCTGCCAAAAAGGCGTGTGAAAGTTCTACCCGCCAGAAGTCCCACTGGCAGTCCCACATGAAACATAACACGATCAGCAAACCAACTATAAATTTCGACTGGATCGTTTTTAAGGTTTTCCTCCAAGTGTAGAAGCTCTCAAGCCACCTGGTCTTCGGCATTTGTGCATATTCCACCCTGGCAACAAGCAATAAGGAATTATAATACTGTTTTTTAGTGTTTTGTGTCCCGCAAATTCCCCTGAACCCCCGCGTAAATACAGCCTCTGAAATCGTCCAATCTCCACCATGTTTCCTCTCGTATAACTAACTCTATAGTCAAGGTTTGCTTTAACTTTACATACAACTTGGAGGGCTGCTTGCTCTACTGCTTGCTTAGATACTCCTGATGCAGCTTCTTCTGGTTCTCGTACTGTTTGGTCAACTTCTTGATAAGACTCTTTGATAGAGGCTCGCCCTGCTTGTCTGTCAGTGGCAGACCCCGCTCATCAAATGACCCATACTCATCAGAGGATCGGAACAGCTCTTCAGGTGAAATCTTGGCCTGCTCTAGACGCTTTGCCAACCGTTCGGCCTCGAGTCGCTCCTGCTCCGCCTTGTGTGCCTGCTTAGCCTGTTCATTCTTAAGCTTTTGGTCCCTCTGCTGCAGCAGCTCCCTCTGTGTCGACTCATCAAGGAACTTAATAAGAGCTCCTTGACCGTCGCTACGATCATCAAGTGATACTCTCAGATCTTCAAGAACCTGCTCTCGTAGAGAATCTGTAGAGCTGAGAAACTTGCTGTATGGAGCCTTCTCTTTTGCGCTGCTACGAACCGTGTCACGGAAAGTTGACAGGATCTTAATTGCCGGTAGCAGAATCTCTTCACGGCTACCGTCAGTATTGTCATCAGTAGCACCACCCTCGGTCCATCCAAGACCGTTGGCATTTGTAGGTAGACCGAGAATAGAAAAGATACGAGTCATGTACTTAGCAGCTTCCACAAGAACCTCGGCACGAACATCTCCGTTCTTTGTCGAAATGTAGACATTGCACTTCTGTACAAGCTGGTTAATGGCCTGAATCGCAACAGGAACCGACAAATTGTCAGCAAAAGCATTGTGTACAGCAATCCGCGTCTCATTGATGCTCTTATAAAGAGCTAGCTCCTCTTTGCCTGCCTTCTTCGACGACCGCTGGCCGTCAAGATCTCGCACTAGAGCGTCAACGTTATGGAACAGATTGGTAACAGCACTCTCAAAGGCTTTGACCTCGGAAAGGGAACTCTTGAAATCAAAATTGTTGTTCCATTGTTGCATGGCAAATGAAAGTCGCAATTGTCTAGGCGTATATCGCTCCAGAGCTTCGCGAATTGTAATGAAATTCTTGAGACTTTTGCTCATTTTCTGGCCCTCAATGTGAAGATGGCCTGTGTGTAGGAAATAGTTGACCCATTGCTGGTTGCCGTGGCATGCCTCGGCTTGTGCCAGCTCATTGTCGTGGTGCGGGAATGCAAGGTCGATACCACCGCTGTGAATATCCAGTTGCGGTCCTAGAATCTCAGATGCCATGACCGAGCACTCAATGTGCCATCCTGGGCGCCCTTGTCCCCAAGGAGAGTCCCACGATGGCTCACCAGGCTTACTGGCCTTCCAAAGGGCAAAATCATTCTTTGACTTCTTACCTTCGAGCTTTGTAGACAATGAGCCTTCTCCGTCGTCAATAAGATCCTGCTTTCCTTTATTCCATGGCTGCAATTTAGCGTAGTAGTGGGCCTCGTCCTTCTCAAAGTTGACTGTGTCGAAGTAAACACTGCCATCAACAGTCACATAAGCAAACTTGTTCGCTATGATCTTCTCAACAAATGCAACAATCTCGGGCACATACTCAGAAACGCGAGTGGTGACCGAAGGCGGAAGCACGTTGAGAAGAGCCATGTCCTTATCGAATTGCTCCTCCCAGTAGGCAGCGAGCTTTCTGAAAACAGCAGGATCCGTCACAGTGGCACCCTGCTCTGCATCCAGTACAGGAACCAGCACACTTTTCGTCGCCCCGAGGAAATCCTCAGTAGAGATAGACTTGGCCTTTTCAATAGCACCAAGGGCAGTCTTGACGGCAGTCAAGTGCATTGGCAACTTGGGATCAATGGCAGATAGCTCCGGCAGATTAACCGACTTCTCCCATTTGTCAACTTCCGACACGGTTGCAGCACCCTTGAGAGCGCTGGGTAGTGATGCCGCAACGTACTGCGACGTGGCTGTAGTGGCCTTTTCAATGAGCTCAGCAGAAGGAGGATGCTCAGCATCAAACTGACCAGCATACTTGTCAAACAGATACGTCTGTCGAGCTCGAACAATGATTTTGTCATCAATGTCGGTGACATTCTGCACAAAGAAGACATTGTAGCCAAAGTAATCGCTGATGATTCGACGATTGATGTCGATAGTCACATAATTTCTAGCATGGCCCATATGGCTGGCATCATAGACGGTAGGCCCACAAGAGTACCAAGACACTTTAAACGGATCCATCGGCACAAATTCGGTCTTTGTGCGGGTCAACGTGTTGAACAGGTGAAGTTTAGGGACTTCACCACCCGCCTTAGGGGTCAGCCATGTAGGCTGTTTTATCTTAGAATCCTCCATCGCTGGTTGGAAAGAGTGGATCGGGCGCCAAAGAGTCGTCGAGTGCGATGAAATTCGAAGGTGTGATACTGGCTGAAGAATAGACCTTGTTCTCCCAGCTCTATACATCAACACGAGTGCTCGGCTCAGTGACTCACTTTGATGTCGCAAAACTGGAAACTTGTAGCTCACACTTCTTGACGCGATCCCCTTGCCCAGATCCGTTGGCTCTGTCGATGGGTCGTGTCATGGATCACTGCTACGATATTACTACAATATTTACTAACGGCAGTCATAATATGACATATTCGATTAACAAAGTTGGCAAGTATATCTAGCGAAAGTCTTAGAAATATCATGATTTATCCGAGGCAACAACTGAAAGTCATGTTCTAAAATGGTCTGTCACGTGACCGTGATGGTCATTTAATGCGAGCTCTCAACGTGTGGGGCAACTTCAGTGCCCTCCACAGCTTGGCATAATGTGAGTAGTCAATGATAAAAAGTGGCTTCAACTAACTCAGGTCGAGTATCTTCAAGGTACGGTTCTTTGATTTGCCTGGATACGTATACTCTAACGCAGTTGTCTATACAGGGAATTCGGTCCTTTGATAATTCTGATAGGCAAACGATCCAGTTTGGTTCACCATTAACGCTGATTGTGGGTCAGAATGGAACAGGAAAAACTGTAAGTCAATCTCCATCAATGCTTTTGATTCATCTAATTGGAGACTATTATTGAATGTCTACGGTATGCTACTACCGGAGACCTGCCTCCAAACAGCAAAGGAGGAGCATTTATCCATGATCCAAAGATAACTGGCGAGCGCGAGGTGTTGGCTCAAGTGAAGCTAGCATTCTACAATACCAATCATACACAAATGATATGCACAAGATCAATGCAATTGGTGGTGAAGAAGGCGACACGGACGTTCAAGACACTCGAGGGCCAGCTTCTCGTCTTGAATAATGGCAAAAGATCCACTATCAGTACCAAGTGTGCCGATCTTGATAGCCAGATGCCGTTGTACTTGGGAACACCAAAAGCCGTCCTTGATTATGTTGTATTCTGCCATCAAGAAGACAGTCTATGGCCATTGGCGGAACCGTCAGTGGTGAAGAAACGCTTTGATGAGATATTTGAAGCCACCCGGTTTACTAAAGCGCTTGAGAACATCAAATCTCTACGAAAGGATTACACGACAGATATTAAGCTAAAGCAGCAGGAAGTTCAGTATCTTGGGGTTGATAGGGACAGGGCCATCAAAGCAGAAACCCGTCGTACCAAACTTCAAGACGACATCAGCAACCTCCGTGAGCAATCAGAATCTCTGAAATCTGAAATGGACGAGGTTTCAGCGGATCTCAACCGAGTATTCGAAACAAATCAGCGGTTTCAGGAATCTATATACAAGTTGGAAAGTTGCCGCAATCATAAGGGGCAACTTCAGGAGACACTGGATCGGATAAGTTTGTCTTTGGAGACTATGGCCGAGTCGGACGACGAGTTGGTATCCATTCTAGCCAGCTTCCAGGAACGCATGGATGCTCGCCGTGTTGCCAAGGAAGCGCTTGATGCTGAGCTAGATCAAAAAAAGACTGAACTGGACGCAGTGCGACGTCGTTATAATGAGAGTATTCTTCGTCATGGAAAACTGAAGTCCGACGCTGATAATCATCAAAAACAGTTGGCGGAGCTTCAGGAATTTGTGGCCTTTCAGGCTGTAGATCTCAATTTCCCCGAAGCCACCCGTTCCGATGTTGATAAATTTGAAAAAGAGCTATCTGCTGTCCGCAGACGTGCCACTAATGAACTTGAATCAGTCCGCATGACAGGTTCTCAGAAGGTTAACGATGTGTCTCAAGCACTTCAGGATTTAACCACTGAGAAGCTTGTTACGGAGCAAAAGAAGCTCTCTAATCGCGAGAGCGTTAAACAGCTGGATTCCGAAATTCAATCAATCCAGGACTCCCTTAACGAAGACGACACTGATGAGGGTCAGATTGTGTACCAAAGGTCGCTTCTTGCAGGTCTCGAGGCTAAGCAAGAAACTATCAAGAATAGGATAGACAGCTTTGAGTCCGATGGGGAACTCAGTGCGGTCACCAAGAAGATCGAATCCATTGAGGCTGAAATCGAGGAGAAAAGTCAGAAACTCCTGTCTTCTAATCAGCAGGCTGACGAGCGAGCTAAGTTGGACCTACTCAGAGATGAAGTTTCTAAACGTAAGCTTGCCTTTCAATCACTCATCAAATCTGGCTCTGAAGACTTCAGTCGCGTCGTGGGCCAATTCAATGAGGAGACTGTGGAGGCTGACCTCAAAAGTGCTACTGAGAAGATTCAGTCCGAACTGGACACACTATCTACGGCTTACGACAGCAAGCGGCACATTGTTTCTCAGACTGAGGGCCGCTTAAAGATGACCGAGACGGAAATATCAAAACGCCGATCTGAGATTGCCCGTCTCGAAAAAGAGGTGTCTGACGTTCTAGGCGATGGCGTAGCAATTGCACAGTACGATACTATCGTCGGAGAGCTGGAAAAGGATTTTGTGGCCGCATCATATAACCACGACTATCGAGCCTTTGCAGCTAAGTACTACGACACAGCAGTTCAGGAGGTGAAGTCTGCACGGCACCGGTGCCTGCTCTGTGAACGGCATTTCTCTGAAGATGCGGAGCAGATTAAGTTCATAGAATTGGTGGAACGAAAGGCTGCACTGTTACCGGATGCTGAGGAAGCTGAAAAGGTCCTGGATGAAGTCCGTGGAGACCTGGAAGGAGCTCGTAAATTGGCACCTGCCGTCTCTACCCTGTTGAACCTAAAGACTGCCGAGCTTCCTCAATTAATGGAAGAGTTGGAACTTTTCACTGAGAAGCATTGTATCGCAGTCTCAGAGGCTGAGAAGATATCAGAGGAAGTCGAATCGCGGAAGTCACAGCTTTCCGAGGCAGGAAGCTACAGAAAGTTTGCAGGTGATGTATCTCGCCATCGCCGAGATATTGTGAGTCTTGAGTCAGAAATCACAACTCTGGCATCAAGCCTCCCACAATCAAGCAGCGATCTGTCTTCGGCAGAAGTTCATGAACAGATAACATCTCTCAAGGCTGAATTGAAGGTTCTCAAAGCGCAGTCAAGTCGCCTAACCGAGCAGCGGTTACAGACTTCGGGTGAATTAAGCAAGCTGAATACTGCGGCGACTGCAAAGCGTAATGAAGTCAGCCGCCTCGAAAAGCTGTTTGAGAACCGAAAGCAAAAGCAGGAACAGGTAACCAAACTTCGAAGCCAGGTATCTACGATTACAGCTGCTATCAAGGAGTCAAGTGATGAGCTGGACAGACTTGCTCCTCTGATTAAAGAGAAGGAACGACTCCTTTTGCAAGCTAAGTTGGACGCGGCCGCGGACGAGAAGGCGTTGGTAGATCGGAACTCCAGGTTATATGAAGTTGGGTCCGAACTTGCGTCACGGAAGGGTGTCATTCAGACATATCTTGACAACGGTGGTGATGGACAGCTGGAAGTTTCTCAAAAGGCTGTCGATGAAACCTCGAAGCAGGTGAAGGCTGGTGAGGCAGAGATCGAGGAACTCAATGAGAAGATATCAGTTGAAGATAGAGCTCTGACAGATATGGGAGGTTACGAACGCACTGTTCGAGACAACTTGCAAGTGCGCAAATTGAGGCGCGATATTGTTCGTCTTGATGAAGAGATTCAGGAAATTGAGGTCCTGCAGGCAGAGAAAGAAAAGGCCAAGTATGAGCAGGAGACTACTCGGTTGCGCAATAAGTTTAGCGAACTCAACTCATCGTTCTCTGGTAAGCTGGGCGAAATGAAACAGATGGAGGGAGAACTGGAACGGCTCTCAACTGAATTGGATACTGAGTTCAAGGATATTCATGACAACTATCAGAGAGCGGTGATCAAGCTTAACACTACGACGTTTGCTAATGACGACCTGGCCAAGTACAGCAAGGCACTGGATAGTGCGATTATGAAGTACCACAGTATGAAGATGGAGGAAATCAACCGTGTTGTGGATGAGCTTTGGAAGAAGACATATACAGGCACAGATGTCGATACGATTCTGATCCGATCGGATAATGAGACGGGCAAAGGTAATCGTACCTACAACTATCGTGTGTGTATGGTGAAGCAAGACGTGGAACTCGATATGCGAGGTAGGTGTAGTGCTGGTCAGAAGGTACTCGCGTCTATTATTATTCGTCTTGCTCTGTCTGAATGCTTTGGAACGAATTGCGGACTTATAGCATTGGATGAACCGACGACGAATTTGGATTCCGATAATTCGGAAGCACTTGCAAAGAGCCTGAGTTCGATAATTGAGATGCGCAGAGCTCAGAAGAATTTCCAACTCATTGTTATTACTCACGATGAACACTTTCTGGCTCATATGAATGCGTCGACTCATGCTGACCACTTTTTCCGTGTCACTCGTGACAGCCGTCAAAACTCACAGATCGAGTGTGTTCCTATTGGGCGTATCATTGAGTGATTGTATCTTGGTAACTACATGAATGTGATTGAAGTATATATTGAAATCATTAGCATAACGCGAAGTGATTTAAAGTATTCAATGCTGCTATCCATTCAAACAAAACATTTAACGATTGGCCATATGCTATTTCCTGACACTAAATTATTAGATGGGAGAGATAGACTTCAGAGAGGGAGGTTAACCTTTATTACAGTTAACGAATGCTCAGTAGAATGAAAGCTGAAATGTACGTGGGGGACTCATTTGTCGTCCTCGTCCAGCGCGTGGGCCACAATCTGACGGTACTTGCGCTGGGTCTCAGCCTGGTCAAGGAACACTTCGTACTTGGCATGCAGCAGCTTGTAGTTGAGCGAGTCGGTGGCCTCGGGGTAAACAACGGTACCAGGCCCGCTGAGGTCCGACATGACCTGCCAAAGGTCTAGGTCCTTGTTGGCAGCCATGGCACCCAGCATAGCAGCACCCAGCACGACAGCAGCATCTATATACTTGGGGATGACAACGGGCATGCCGGTGCAGGTGGCCATGAGTTGAGTGAGGATTTTGTTGCGGCACTGACCTCCAGACAGGTAGATGTGCGTGACCTTGTGTCCTGCCTTGTTGAGAGTCTCGATGATATGGCGTGTCTGCTGTCCAATGAACTCCACAGCCGCCAGGTACTCAAGGGCCAGAGCACCAAGGGAGATATCCATGCTCTGGCCAATGATAGAGCCACGCATCGCTGGGTCTGCAATGGGACTGCGGTTGCCATACAGATCTCCATAGTAAAAGAGGTTCTTGGCGAGATATGAGATGGTAGGGGCCTTCTGCTCGGCCTGCATCTTCTCGAGCAGCGAGTTGAGAATCTCAAACTTTGACTTCTTGGCCTGGTCGGCAAGAGCGGCGAGTTCGGGAGATGCTGGGTGTGATGTCAGCACGTGGTTGAGAAGCTCTCCAGTCGTAGATTGACCGCCCTCGGCGAGCCAGCGGTCGGGAATGAGAACGTTCTTGTAGGGACCCCAGATTCCGGGCACAAACACGGGATCGTTGGACATGACAAGATGACAGGTAGATGTACCAGCAACAGCAGCCAGACGGTTGTAGACATCTAGTTCAATGTCTTGTGTGTCCTTGAGCTCTGAAGTGGCAGCAACCGTGCCGATCCAGCCAGCATAGGCGTCAATGACACCAGAACCAACAGCAACCTTTTCGTGGAGGCCAAGTTCCTTGGCAGAAGTGTCCGTCAGGTAACCAACGCATTCACCAGCCGATAGGTACTCGCCGTTTTCGCCGCGGACTCCACCGACACGAAGGAAGTTGTCCTCAACGAGGTCAGCGAGGCCTATGGAGGTGAGGAACTCTTCGGACCAGCCCTTAACGGAGCCGTCGACACCTACAGGGACATAGCCCTGCTTACACACAACAGAGCAAAAGGAGCGAGTTTCTTGTCCTGTGGAGCGATGGGTGAGGAAATCCGCGAGATCGTAGAACTTTGAGCGCTTGAACTGTTCGGGGCTCATGTTCTCCTTAAGCCACTTGACCTTCGGGATTTCCATCTCAATGGACATGCCACCACCAACATACCGTAGCAGGTTATGACGAGTCTCATTGATTTCCTTGGTCTGCTTACCGGCGCGATGGTCCATCCACAGAATGATGTTTTGGTCGGCGTTATCGAACTCAGGCCCAACAGCTATAGGTTCGTCAGTTTCGGCGTCGAGCACAACGAGTGAGCAAGTGGCATCGAATCCAATGCCCTTTACAAGACTCGGGTCAACCTTGGAATCGGCCAGCACCTTGTTGGTACAGTAACAGATGGAGTCCCAGATCTGAGTTGACGATTGGTTCCAGTACTCGTTCTTTGGTGACCAGCGCGAGATGTCCTTGGCTGCTAGGGCGATAATTTCGCCGGTGTGGTCAATGAGGCAGGCACGAGCCGAGCCGGTGCCGACATCAACTCCAATGTAGTATCCTTGCGCGGTGGGCATAATTGTGACGTGTTGAGTGATGTGTTGAGGAGATGATAAGAGTGCAAACGGTCTCCTTGGAGCACAACTGTTGCTATAAGTATTAGAGGCTAAGGTGGGTGTGACCTTGCCCTGCATCAATTGTCCCGGACATAGATTTTCCCATTGAGGAAGGACCGGACCGCAACGCGGCACAGAGAGCTCCGAAATAGTGACTAGGTACTGACAAGAAGTTGAGGACTTGCTGGACGGATCCGGTAATCAGCCCGGAGGGAGAGGGGTTGGGAAACGTCAATTGTTAGTTCGAGGCAGTACATGGTAGCGGGCGGATGTCGAGTTCCAAGCAACAGGGCAGGGGCCACGAGTATAGAGCAGCGGGGAACGAGAAGTTGACGCTCTCAATTAGTAGGTGGGTTGATGCGGTTGGACGAAATCCGATCGATGTCTGCTATAAGGTCATCCAGGATTCCACGCGTCGTCCAATGTGGCACGAAATCGGCGTCAACAGCAGCGACACGTGGGGCGTGGAGTTCGGCGAAGCGAGCAGGGGTCAGACTACGAGCACTTCCGCACAGTAGCGTGTCCTGCCATGAGACAGCTGTGACGGGAGAACGCATTATAAGGCGCACGGCGCAGTTGACGGCGGCAACGGCGTTTGACAACAGCCACACAAGCACCGGCTGGATGTGCATGATGCGAATGGGTGCTCCAGCTGTCGTATATTGGAGGGCAGCCTCCACAGTCGTGTACTCGCCCGTACCCACAGTCCACTGGCGGCCGGGATCGCCGTGCCGGAGTCGTTTTTCCGCGAGCAGCGCGGCACGGGCCACGTCCTCAGCATGCACGAGTGATACGGGTACGCCCCATGAATGCACGACGGCGCCACGGTATCTGAGTGCCGGTGTTAGCAGCGAGTCAGTGGCATGGCCCGACACAAAGCCCAGTGGCTGAATGAGACTTGTGCGTAGCGGAGACTCCATCAGAACCGCGTCGGCGCGCGCGCGGCAATATGCATATGCGCTTATATAGCAGTTGCCGTCGCGAAGGGCTCCATCAGCAGTGAAGCCGAGGCGGTCGGGACGCCACGACGACGCGGGTCGGATGCCCTTGACGCTGTCTGTTACGGCGACAACAAGTGTACGATTAGCATGTGGTTTAAGTGCTGCTATTAGTGACTCGGCCATCTCGACATTGGCCTGTGCCGTCTCGATCGTGTTGCCGATCCGACGAGGGAGTCGTTTCGAAATAGCTGCACAATGGAACACGACGAGGTCACAATTGCCATCAGTATCTGCAAACAGACTATGTAGTTTGTCTCTGTGACGGATATCCAGGTTAACGGCCGTCGCACCGTGTTGCACTATATCGGGCCAAGGTCGCGATCGATCGACTACCGTCACTGAGTTGTGACGAAGAAGCAGATACCGGGCTAACCATGAGCCCGTATAGCCAGATCCACCAAGAACAAAGTATTGTGTAGGCCGAGATGGACCCTCGGCTATATCAATCGCTGTTGCTGTTGCTGCTGTTGTTGTTGCTGTTCGTATGGGTCGTGTCGTTGGTGACGAGTCCAAATCTATAAGCGGGACCGAGCTACGGTTGAGGCGCGAGTCCAGAACCAGTGCCAGCCACAGAAGAGGCACTAGTAGTACCAACAACTCTATCAGGAGGTACATATAAGTAGCTACTGGTCCATATAGGGGTCAGCGTCGTCTACAGGTGAACAGAGGCATCTAAGAAGTCAGTCAGTTACGAAATGTGTCGCCCAGATCAAAGTATCTAGGGTATGGGGAGAATGGGGTGAGTGAAGGAAGTCAGTCTGGTTCCTGCTATTCACCAAGTCACTGTGCTCTATTTTAAAAAATAACTTCCTCGGTCAATGTATTCTATTTTAACCTGTCTTCCTCATATGTTTTCAGCTTGCTTCTTATAGATGTGGGCAAGTAGGGCTAAGGTTAAGTTAAACGCGCGGGGTTAAGAATGCTATTTAGCCAGCCTAGACTCAACTACTATATGTACGACGGGTAGCCGATCCCGATAACCGACAAACTAGTCAGTTTGCAGTATACTAGTAAGCGGGGTAGTCCTGACGGTACCAGCAAGCATACTATAGTAGTACAATTGTACAATTGCTAGACCCAGGATTTGTATAGCTTTATTCCAGGACTTGTATAGCTCTATTCCAGGACTTGTATAACATTATTTTAGGCCTTTTACAGCATTGTTAGTACCTTTGCATACCGTTACTACATGATGTACAATGAGGTTCGCAGTTGTACTGTTATTTATTTGATCCAAGAAATAGCCCCTAATATTACAGGTCTATGCAATGGGGAGTCAGCCAAAGATCTTCACATGCACGATCCATCGCATGGCTCGTATATGATGGGACTCAGCAGGATCCCGTATTCCTCGTACTATAACTATGTAGCCTTGCACTCATGAGTTAGGCATTAGCGGGTATAGTCGCCAAGCCAGAGGTCTCGTATTTGTATCGATTGGCCAAGACTACAACGAATGACACTAATATAAACCGATTGAAAACCAATCTTCCCGGAGCAAGTTTGTTAGTCGTCATTGTTAGTTATCATCGGAGTTAGGTCGACTCCCGCGTAATTCTCCGACGCATTGTCCAGTTGTTAGCCCTGATATCACCCATGGTGTTGCGCCCTCATTTCCGGCTGTCTAGTTTATCTCCGAGCCGGAGAGCCTCATGGGCAGTCGGGCCACCGAGGCAAGCCCTAAGTGATTGTTAGTCAGACTAATGCGGCTATGCCTGAACGCTACCCAAGCAATGCACGCCAGTCTTGGCCAGCGTTGTGCAAGTGTCTCAATACATCGGGGCAAATAATCTCGGGTGGGAGAGAGGGAGATCCCAGCTCATCTTGTGTGTCGGTTGCCCGATTCTGCTGACATATATCGCATGAATCATTACAAACTTTGACTTTTTGCTCTATAGATTGCCACCCGGAACCGGAACAGTTAACAAGTTGACTTGTTCCCCATTGACATGGCTTGTCATTTTGAGGCTTGGCTTCCTTTGGGTCTGTCACTACAACCTTCTCCGGGACCTTGCCATGTACCCGAAATCCGGTCGCCGCACACGGCTACACGGAAACTCATCACAAACTTCCATCCCGCCGGTCGGCGTTGCAACTTTTCTTTTGCCCGCCTCTGACCCTGCTGCAACTTGTTTGGGTTAATCCCTCCCCCTTCGTAAAAAATGTATATATATATAAATGCTTTGGCATCCCGGCCCTTTATCTCCATCTGGACATTTTTTTTTCTTTCTTGCTGTCTCTGCATCTTGTCAACGATAAAGGTATGGTATGGTTATTGTATTGCTGTTATTCCTTGTTTCTTGACCGACCATGACTTTTGCTGATAGCTTTGCATTGTGTGTTTCCGGCCAGTAGTTTTGGCGCACTGGCTCCGATAGTTTTATTTGTTCTTGGTCTCGGTTCTATGATAGCCTTTTCACCGTGACTTGTCCACGGAGGGTTGTACCTTTACCGGTTTTGTTTTACTTTACCTAACCAAAGTTCTCCACTGACATTCCTCTCCTGTCATGAGCTCTACCGGCGACAAGTTTGAGCCTGGCTCCTCATCGATGTCAGGCTCGCCTGAGAGATCGCCCGCCGAGGAACAAATCAAGAGCTTCGAAGGCAGCGTCGAACAAGACCAGATACACCAGCTGGCTCGTCAGTTCACCAACCAGTCGCAATCTAAAGAGGGTGTGCTCGACCTTGTCCGCTCCTATTCAAACGTCTCGTCCACCTCGGGCCCTGTTCTTAACCCGTTTATGGACATGACCACTGACACCCAACTAGACCCCAACTCCCCCAATTTCAACTCGCGAGCATGGACAAAAAACATGTACCGTATCTACCAACAGCAAGACAGTGAGTTTGACAACCACGAGCTTGGCTTCGCCTACAAGAACCTGTCCGCCTACGGGTGGGGTACCGAGGCTGATTTCCAGCCTACTGTCCTCAACTCGTTTCTTAAACTGGGATCTATGGCTAGAGGCCTCCTGGGTAAGAAATCCGGACGTCACATCGACATTCTAAGACCAATGGATGGTGTGCTTAACCCCGGTGAGCTAGCTGTTGTTCTGGGTCGTCCTGGTGCTGGATGCTCGACGTTCCTCAAGACTATTGCCCAGCAGACTTACGGTTTCCACATTGGCTCCGATTCGGTCATTAACTATCACGGCATCGACCCCGTTGAGATCCGCAGCACTTACCGTGGTGATGTTATTTACAGCGCCGAGTCCGAGGTCCATTTCCCTCATCTGACTGTTGGCCAGACTCTGCTCTTTGCTGCTCGTATGCGAACTCCCGAAAACAGAATCCCCGGTGTCTCCAAGCTCGATTACGCAACTCACATGCGAGACGTGGTCATGGCTACTTTTGGTCTATCTCACACCATTGACACAAAGGTCGGAAGCGATATTGTTCGTGGTGTCTCGGGTGGTGAGCGTAAGCGTGTCTCCATCGCCGAGGTCGCCCTGAGCGGTGCTCCCCTGCAGTGCTGGGA
Source organism: Sugiyamaella floridensis (assembly GCA_030556845.1). NCBI lineage: Eukaryota > Fungi > Ascomycota > Dipodascomycetes > Dipodascales > Trichomonascaceae > Sugiyamaella > Sugiyamaella floridensis. The sequence continues at coordinate 82,929 of JAKTUT010000040.1, read as the reverse complement.
TAACTCAACTCGTGGTCTTGACTCTGCCACTGCGTTGGAGTTCATCCGTTTCCTAAAGGTCGCAGCCGATGTTTTTAACAGCACCTCGCTTGTTGCCGTCTACCAATCGTCTGAGGAGATGTACGATCTTTTTGACAAGGTTGTTCTTCTCTATGAGGGCCACCAGATTTACTTTGGTCCAGCAAGCAAGGCTCGCCAATTCTTCCATGACATGGGATTCGCTGCCAAGCCTCGCCAGCCTACTCCCGATTTCCTCACATCGCTGACTTCTCCTTCGGAGCGTATTGTTCGTGAGGGGTTTGAGAACTCTGCTCCTCGTACTCCCGAGGAGTTTGAGCTTCGCTGGAAGCAGTCTGACATCTACCAGTCCCTTATTCAGGATGTCGATCAGTACAATGCCGAGCACACTCATGACAATGCCCAGTACGACCTTTTCAAGAAGCAGCACGTTGCTCGACAGACAAAGGGCCTCCCCCACCGTTCTCCTTACGTTGCGAGCTGGGGTGAACAAGTCAAGTATCTGATTGGCCGTGGTGTTGATCGTATCAAGGGTGACTTTTCGATGCAGTTTACAACCATTTTTGGTAACAGTTCAATGGGTCTTGTCATGGCTTCCATGTTCTACAATCTGCCCAGCACTACTGGTTCGTTCCAAAGCCGCAGTTCTCTTCTTTTTTTTGCCATCCTGTTCAACGCCTTTTCTTCATTCCTTGAGATTTTCTCTCTGTTCGAGGCCCGTCCCATTGTTGAGAAGCACAAGCAGTACGCTCTTTATCACCCTGCCGCCGATGCTCTTGCCTCTATTCTCACCGAGTTCCCATCAAAGGTTCTCGTGTCCATCACGTTCAATCTTATCATCTACTTCATGGCGAATCTCCGACGAGAACCTGGAAACTTTTTCATCTTCTTACTCGTCGGTTTCACAGCCACAATCTCAATGTCTCATCTGTTCCGAACAGTTGGTTCCATGACAAGATCCATCCAGGAAGCTATGGTTCCGGCTACTATTCTCCTGCTGATTCTTGTCATCTACACTGGTTTCGTCATCCCCACCAGCTACATGCATGGCTGGGCGCGTTGGCTAAACTACCTCAATCCAGTCGGATACAGCTTTGAAGCATTGATGGTTAACGAGTTCCACAACAAGAATTACACCTGTTCTGTCATTGTCCCATCAGGTCCTAGTTATCCTCATTTCACGCAGCTGCAGCCTGACCAGTTTATTTGCTCTGGTGCCGGTGCTGTTACTGGTCAGGACTACATCAACGGTGATGCTTACCTCGCGGCAACTGCCGGCTACAAACACGATCACTTGTGGCGTAACTGGGGAATTGTCCTAGGGTTCGTTCTCTTCTTCCTTGCCACTTATCTGTTTGGTGTGTGGATTAACCCTGGTCTTCGATCCAAGGGTGAGGTTCTTGTGTTCCAGCGTTCAACTCTGCGTCGCCTCAAGAAGGAGCGTCAAATCCGTGACGCTGCTTCTGATGTTGAGTCTGGCAGCCGACCCACTGGAAAGGATTTGCTCGCTGAGTCATCGGATGACGATACTGCTAATCACGCGGTGGAGACTTCGACCGACATCTTCTACTGGTCCGAGGTCTGTTATGATATCAAGATCAAGGGCAAGGAGCGTCGCATCCTCGACCACGTCGACGGTTGGGTTAAGCCTGGTACTCTGACAGCGCTTATGGGTGCTTCGGGTGCTGGTAAGACCACTCTCCTTGATACTCTGGCCAACCGTGTTACGATGGGAGTTGTGACTGGTGATATGTTTGTCAACGGAACTCCTCGGGATGAGTCTTTCCAGCGATCTACTGGTTACGCCCAGCAGCAAGACTTGCATCTTTCGACAACTACGGTTCGTGAAGCCCTTGAGTTCAGTGCCCTTCTTCGTCAGCCCAAGGAAGTTCCTCGTGCTGAGAAGATTGCCTACGTTGACACTGTTTTGAAGATCCTTGAGATGGAGGCTTATGCTGACGCTATTGTCGGTGTTCCTGGTGAAGGACTTAACGTCGAGCAGCGTAAGCGTCTCACTATTGGAGTTGAGTTGGCAGCCAAGCCCAAGCTGCTACTCTTCTTGGATGAGCCCACCTCTGGTCTTGACTCGCAGACCGCTTGGTCGGTGTGCCAGCTGATGAAGAAGTTGTCCAACGCTGGTCAGGCCATTCTCTGTACTATTCATCAGCCGTCGGCTATGCTGATGCAGGAGTTTGACCGTCTTCTTTTCCTGGCTCGCGGTGGTAGAACTGTCTACTTTGGTGAGATTGGTAAGAACTGTAGCGAGCTTACTGGCTACTTTGAGCGCAATGGTGCCGACCCCTGTCCCCCTGAGGCCAACCCTGCTGAGTGGATGCTGCACGTTATCGGTGCTGCACCCGGTTCTACTACGAAGGTTGACTATGCTGAGGTCTGGAAGGCCTCTCCCGAGAGACAGGCTGTTCGTGACGAGATTGAACGTATGAAGAAGGAGTTCAATGTCGGTGCAGCAGTTTCTCAGACTGACAAGTCGAAGAAGCCTAAGGAGTTTGCTACGCCTCTGGGATATCAGTACCTCATTGTCACCAAGCGTGTTTTGGAACAGTACTGGAGATCACCTTCGTACATCTGGTCTAAGCTTGGTCTTTCGCTGTTCTCAGCTCTATTTAACGGTTTCTCGTTTTACAAGGCCGACAACTCGCTGCAGGGTATGCAGAACCTCATGTTTGCTATCTTCATGTTTCTTATGGTGTTCAACTCTGGTGTTCAGCAGATGGTTCCGTTCTTTGTGAACCAACGTTCGCTGTACGAAGCTCGTGAGCGTCCTTCTAAGATGTTTAGCTGGAAGGCCTTTGTCGCTGCTCAGGTCACTGCTGAGATTCCTTGGCAAATTCTTGCTGCTACCCTGTCGTTCTTCTGCTGGTACTACCCGATTGGATTCTACCACAATGCTGCCTATACGAACTCTGTTCACGAGCGTGGAGGTATCATGTACCTGTACATTGTGATATTTTATCTCTATCTCACGTCTATGGGACAGATGTGTGTGGCAGGAATGGATCTCGGTGACACTGCTGTCAATGTTGCTTCGCTACTTTTCACACTGTGTCTAATCTTTTGTGGTGTGCTGGTCACTAAGGAGGCCATGCCTGGTTTCTGGATCTTCATGTACCGGGTGTCGCCGTTTACTTGGTTCATTGCAGGTGTGTTGGCGGTTGGTATTGCCAACTCTCCTGTGACTTGTTCTGCGGTAGAGTTTGTACATGTCAACCCTCCGTCAGGACAGACTTGTGCTCAGTACCTCGACAAGTACATTACGAGTAGTTTTGGTAACCTGATCAACCCCGAGGCTACCAGCAACTGCCAGATTTGCAGTATTACGAGCACCAACAGTTTCCTTGCAAGTGTGAACTCGTCGTACCACGACAGATGGCGCAACTTTGGTATTTTCTGCGTCTACGTTGTGTTTAACATCACTATGACGTTTGTATTCTACTGGTTGTTCCGAGTTCCCAAGAGAAAGGACCGTGTCAAGAAGGCATAAAACGAAGCATTAATACCAACCACTATCATTTAGTCATGGGGGAAATCCCGCTCACATGTAATAATAATACTTGGGGATTAAGGTAAAGTAGGTAGGTATTATTAAAGCGGGAAGTTCATGTTATGTTCATTGGACGGCTTACTGTCTGCTTGAAATCATCGCTGTCCGATGCCCCGTCGGCGATAGCTCAGTTGGCATAGCCGTTCATACTACATTATACGGCGTTGACTATCGGACTCCTTCTCCGAGATAACGTAAATGCAATTCCGATGGAACGGCTGACATGCAGAGATCCCGAGTCTAGGAACCGGACAAGTCCATTAAAGAGACTTGCAAACGACTTGTAAAAGTCCCTTGAAAGCTTCACAGGTACCTGAAGGCTGTGTGAATAAACAAATAGGCAATACGAAAAGGCAATACGAAAAGGCTGTCGAGATTGCAGATTTAAGCATGCACAACAATGAAAATGTACATCGGGGCCGATATGCGAAGAAATGCAGTTTAAATCCGACGCCGTAATATCGAGTCGTATACCGTTAAATACCGCTGTTTCAGCCCCAGAATCGATCTTTGTCTTTATCAACCCTTGAGTCGAAAGTAAAAACAGAATCAATGGGATTGTTTCTCGAGCGCGTGTTTGGCTTTGTGCTACCAAAGTTGTTTTCACCTGTCAAAGAAGATGCCCTTGTCTACAACAGCCCCAAGGCAGCATCCATTCCTGCAACTGTCAAGGTGACAAGTCCCGACTTTGCTAATCTGGAGCATATGCCATGGGAGTGCGGTGGAGAAGGCACTGGCAAAAACATATCTCCTGCTATTGACCTGGACGGTGTTCCTCAAGACGCTGGGTATATTGTGCTGGTACTTGAGGACCTCGATGTTCCTCTGCCTTGGCCTATTACCCACACAGTGGCTCTCAACATCCCTCCAACGACAACTCACTTTGAAAAGGGCTTCTTCAACCTCGAATCAGGAAAGGCCACCTTTGGCTCAGCTTTTCGTGGCCGCAAAGGTTACCTGGGACCTCGTCCTCTTGTTGACCACGGTCCTCACCGCTACTATTTCCAGTTTTATGTCATGAGTAAAGATGCCGAGCCTATTGCCGAAGGCAGTACTCTTGAGAAGGTGTCTGAGGTTGTTGAAAAGCACGGAATTGCGAAAGGATACATTTGTGGCACCTTTGAACGCACCACACAGAAACACTCGATGGATATGTGATGGACAGGGGACTAGGGAGTAAATTATACAGTGTATTTAACAGCAGTTATAGAAAACGCAGATGTAAACCGTTGGATAGCGACTTCTTGATTCCTGCAACGTTGTCGGCTACTAATTCAGAGGTTGACTTGCTGAAAACAAGATCAATCTCCTCCAAGGTCAGGCCTTTTGTTTCTGGCATAAACAGCAATTGGTAGAACCATCCTACAACGGCAATACCTCCATAGAATCCTATTGTCAGTCCAATCTTTGTCATGGCAGTTTGCATGCGACTGAAGTTGAACGTCACAATAAAAGACCACAGAAACAACGAAGCACTGCTTGTCGTCATGCCGTAACTTCGCAGATATGTAGGATACACTTCCGAGGGAATGACCCATGTAAGACAGGCATAAGAGCCAAAGAATGCCATGTATAGCACCAATCCTGTAAAATACACGCCTTCTGCCGCTTTCAGATTGGATTGAGGAATGGTGTAGCTCATAGCAACAATAAGAAGACCAATGAAAAAACCGGGAAGTGTAGCATTGGCCCAGAATCGTCGTCCCGATCTGTCCATGTATAAAATAGCAGGAATGGTTCCAAGAAGAAGAGCTCCACCACCGACAAGTGACATAAGAATACTCTGCTTGTCATTGAAGCCGATTTGATGAATGAGAATCGACATATAGTACATTATAGCGTTGACGCCTGTGAATTGGCCAAGGAAGATCATGATGTTGGCATAAACGAGAGCACGACGGCAGCGAGCAACTCGGAAAAAGTCGAGCCATACAAACCGCTTCTCTCCCTTATCCTGCTGCTGTTCCGATTCTGCAGATACCATTGTCTCGATGAACTCGATATTTGTCTCGGGACTTGAGCCACGAATGTTGAGCCAGACCCGGTAGGCATCGAGGGAGCGATTCTTATGCATCAGGTATCGTGGACTCTCAGGAAGAAGAAGCATTCCCACCAGCATAATTGTTGAAAAGACAAGAGATGAGCCCAACACATACCGCCAGTTGCCCTTGACGTCGACGAAAATGGCACCAACAGCATAGCCAATGACCTCTCCAAGAGCAATGTTGAACTGGTACAATGACACAACACGACCTCGCACACTGGATGGAACACATTCAGCGACATAGACAGGGACAGTTCCGCCCTCGAGGCCGACTCCCATACCAAGAATGAATCTAGCAGCAATCATCACACCATAAGAAATAGCTCCGGCTTCGAGACCAGCACCAATGGTATAAAACACACAGGCAATAAGGATGGAACGACGGCGGCCAAAATATTCGTTAAATGGAGACAAAATGATGGATCCAAGAACAGCGCCCAAAGGCATCATTGACGACACAAGCGAGTCTTGATCAGCATCAATGTGCAGAGCTGATGGCATGTACAAATTAGCACCACTGATGAGACTCTGATCAAGACCCGACAGCATTCCTCCCATGGATGCAAACAAAGCCAGGAAAATAGTGGCCCGCGTAGGAGAAGTGAACTGGATGGTAGGGAAATGCCAACCATGACGGGTTGGAGTTTCAGCCAACTGAGCATCGAGCTCTGCAAGGCGTTCATCCACATCCCATGGGGACTCGTCGAGTTTTTCAAGTGTTTTGTCAAGAAAGATTTCTGCTTGATTCGTCATTGATGCTGGCGGTTCGGAGATGAAGATGAGAAACGGGGATCTATATATACAAGGTTTCCCCACTCCCACGCGACGGAAGCAGGGATTTTTCCGCTCCAAGGCAGCAGATGACGTATAGGAAGGAGAGGGGTGCATATGTCCCTGCATGGCACAGTCTCTTAGAGGAAAGAAATAGTGAGGGGTAAAATGACATGGAGTAAAAAGAGAGTATAATTATTGTACGAGTGAATTAACGAAACAAAAAATACCAAACTATCTACAATTAATACAATGTTTAATAGTAATGAAATGAAGACAAGCAAGCTACTTAGTTGTACATGCATGGCATCGGTCCGATACCATGACATTCTCCGGGCGCCGATCCAGCAAACTCTATTATTGCTAAACTATAGAACCACCAGTCAATCAGCAGTAAGATCCAACCTGTTAAGCAGTGAAATCAACCAAAATCAACCTGTTTTAATCAGTATCACAGGCCTCAATAGAAGCAGGGTACTTGAAACCATTGATCTCACGGACCTTGTCCATGGTCTCCTGGATAAGCAGACTTTCAGCAAGAGGAATACGCTCCGACTCAAGCTTACCGTCACGGATGCAACGAGCACATTCATCAGCCTCCCAGAACATACCATGACCATTCTCGATCTTGACATCCTTGTGAGTGTACTTGAGGTCATGGGGATCATCCTGGTTGATGTCCTTGTTGTACAGAGAAATGGAGTATCCCTCAGGACGGTAAGCGGGGAAATCCACCTTGAGGAAACCCTTCTCTCCCTGTACAAGACAGATGCAATCAGGCAATGACTTGACGGTAAGACTGGTACTGGAGGTGGCCATAACGTGAGACTCCTCAAACACAAGGTTGACGGTCGTGTACTCGTCAACACCGGTGTCCTTGGTGAACAGAATGCTTCCATTGACCTTGGGAGCCGTTCTCTTGTTGTCAGGATCGGCGTAGGCAGTGAGGAAAGCCCAAGTTAGAGCATAGATACCCAGATCAAGAAGAGCACCACCAGCCAAGTCAGGGTTCTTCATACGGTGCTTGGGGTCACCAAGAGGAATGTTAAATGGCACAGCCAGGTCGGTCTGAACCCGGAGGATCTTACCCAGTACGCGGTCCTCAAACAGAACCTTTTGCACCTCGTGGGCAATAGGGAAGAAACGAGTCCAAACAGCCTCCATGAGGAAGAGGTTCTTCTCCTTGGCAATCTGAATCAGGTGCCTAAGCTGCTTGCCATTGACGGTGAAGGCCTTTTCGCACAAGACGTGTTTACCGGCATTGAGCGCCAGCTTGCAGTTTTCGTAGTGGTGACTGTGCGGAGTAGCGACGTAGATGATGTCGACGTTCTTGTCAGCAACAAGCTCCTCGTACGAGGCATAGGTTGCCGCGCTCTTGACAGACGCATCCTTCTCGGCCAGCATGTCGACAAACTTCTTGGCCTTGTCGATAGAAGAGGACGAAGCAACGGCCACAACCTCATGCTTGACGTCGGTGACGCCACGAGTGGTGGGGTCGACGTAGAGGTCCTTGGTGAAGGTTTCGGCGATCCAGCCAGTGGCCATAATGCCCCATTTGAGTGTGTAGACCATTTTTTGTGACGATTCGAGTGCAATTGAGTGGTTTAATAACAAGTGTTAGCAAGAAAGGGAAAACGTGACAAGCAAAAAGTAGCACACCGGGCCGGTTAAATACAAGTTGGGGGCAGATCCCGGCTATCAGCCCCACGCGGGGCATAAAAGCGGGGGGTATCGGGCAGAATTATCCGGGGCTTCTCTGAAACGGTTTAACGACAAGGAAAATATGAAATTGGCAACGTGAACACCGTTGTACCTTGTCAACGGCTTATATGAGGGCGGTCTGGGAATTGTCACGTAGGCCTAGGCTCTGGATCAAAAGACGTTAGTAGATGTAACCCTCACAATCCTTGTCATATTGATACTGCCAATTGGCAGTAGCGATGCAACCCTGTAATAATAGGCCAACACAAAGAATAAATTAAGCAGATGTAGCACGCTCCAAGGCAAATAAATAGATAAATAAACAGGATTAAAGGTCTGTAACAAACGGGATCAAGGGCCCTGTTAATAGTTGGCTGTTTGTGCTGCTGGGGGGTTGTTGCAAGACCCCCGGCCATTTTAAAGCGTGGGGCGAGAGCTATCGCCCGACTGGTGGTACGTAACACAGCGTGCAAACTGCTCCAGAGCGTACTCTCGACTCATATGACCCATGACACGCCATTTGGTCAGAGTTGCCACCGGAGGAGGAGCCACTCCGAGGTTGTACGCGGTGTCGTTCATCTCTGATCGCGACGGTCGTCGCGTGGAGTAGGGGCCATAGTAGGCCTGAAAGAAGAAGGCAAACGTGACGGACAGCTCGTGGGCTGACATGTGGAATGATACACGCTTAAACTGAGCGAGAATCTCGTGGTAGTACTCTGAACCCAGTGCAGGAGACATGGTATCGATTTCTTTTTTGGTATTTCCCGCAACGGCCTAGCCACTATGGCAAAGTTGTAGGTGAAATTTGGCTGGTTGGAGGGGCGTGCACGCGACCTAAACAGTAGTAGAACCGATTCTCCAGATGACACAAACCAATAAAGACAAGATCTTTAACAGATTAGACAAAAAAATCCACCGTCTTGAAAACCCAAGATTCAAATCAGTGGTTGGTATAAGAGTGAATGTTCATCGAGAAAGGGGGAGGGACCTTGACGCATTCTGTGACGGATCTTGACTCATTGTGGGCAAGATCGGCGGCTAGCCGTTTGGAGCTGCATCTACTCATCTATCAGCCGCGTCTCTCTTGTCGGTCTTTGCTGTTAAAAGCGCAGGAACACCGTCTAACAGATGCAGTAGACAGCAACAGATGAAGTTTCTGCCGTACGTACTCGTATTGAGAGTGTTGTAGTGTTTGCTGAAAAGTGTGGGGAACATGAAACACGTGCCAAAGTGTGTATTACAGCCCTTAAAGGGGTTTCATCAAAAATGCTATAGTGTGAAGGGATATAGTGTGCTTGCCTTGAAGGGATGCTTAACTAGAAGGTCAATGGTAGTCTAAAGAATCTTTTACACACAAAAGCCCGTCCTAGAGTCAGTAATGGATCTATTAAATGCGGAATGGCCGCTATTTTGGTCTGATACCATAACTGTATATTGGGACCTGCCATTCGGAACTTTACCCTGTATTACTTATCATAAGTATATCGGAGTTACGAGTTCATTAGAAAGATAGCATACCCAGATAACGACAACCACAAAACAGTCAGCACCGATAACGGTGAGTAGACCATACGGGTTGAAAGACTTCCAATCAAGGAACAACGTTGGATAACTAGTTCCTGTTCTCCGCAAGATAACTGCTGCTGCTGCATTTCCGGCCCAATTAGGAAGGCTATCCAAGAAACCAGTCTTGCAGATAGCAACCAACTGATAACCGGTGTAGCGAGTATCAGTTCAAATACGATGGTGTTTTCAGTCTGACAATGCCAAACAAATAAGTCGATATTTTGTTCTGTGTGCAGCTTTGTTAAAAAGTTCAGAACCCAGTTTCGCAATGGCCAGGCTCACCTAAAGCTTATCTGACATTTTTGTGACTTTTTGGCAGCCTGTACGTACAGTTGGCTTCCCGTGAGCCATTCAACAGATGGATTGCCGTATTAGGAAGGATATGAATCACCCACACCCTAAAAAAAATTACCCACCCCGTGCATCATGCATACCCCGTCACACTACCACACCTCCACTCTTACCGAACTATCCTGCCGGCGCTATCGTTATCTTCAGTCGATGGATTGCTTCGTCGGCGCGGGCACAGAAACCAAAAAAAAAGTAATCCGTAAGCTTTTTGGCTCGCTGCGTGTTTGCATAGTTGGCACTACCCCGTAACAGCAAGGAATCTTAATCTGTGTGCCCCTCATTTCGTCGATGCGATACATAAATACGCGAACTCTGGCTCGATAATTGTTGGATATCAACTGCAACCATTTGGTACTCTGATAATGAAAGCAACTGTTTCTGAAACCGTCGAAGACCTCAACTGGGAGGACAATGACTGGGATGTGGTCCCTGGTACTGTCCACCTCGTGGACCGTTCCAGCACTTCGGGAATGGAGAACATCGTCTTGTTTCCCCAACCTTCAGACAATCCAGATGATCCCTTGAATTGGTCAAAGTATCGCAAGTGGCTCAACGTGTCGCTCGTTTTGTTTTATGTCTTCACTACTGGAATCGGAGGAACTAGTACCTACTCGGTGCTGGTGCCGATTTCAGAGGATACTGGTATCACGCTGGATCAGCTCAACAATGGTACTGGTTATCTCTTCCTTCTGGCCGGCTGGTCCAACCTGTTCTGGCAGCCATTGGCCCTCACATTTGGTCGTCGTCCTGTATTCCTCTTGAGCATGCTAGGCTGTTTGGCTATGAGTGAGTGGGCTGCTCACATTGGTTCTTCAAGCCAATGGGCTGCTTGCCGTTGCCTGTTTGGCTTCTGGGTCGCTCCTGTCGAAGTCCTTCCTGAGCAGTGTATTGCCGAACTCTTCTTTGCTCACGAGCGAGGAACTTGGATGGGCATTTACATGCTCGTTTTGGCCAGCTCCAACTACATTGCTCCTCTCATTGCTGGTTTCATGAACTCAGCCTTTGGTTGGCAATGGGTCCAGCATTGGTGTGCTCTTGTGTTGGCTCTTAACTTTGTTCTGTCCTTCTTCTTTTATGAAGACACTATGTTCAACCGCGCTACAAAGGAGAACGAGATTGTAACTCAGGATGGTGATAACAAGTCGAAGCTCTTGACTGTTGACACCGAACGCACCTTTGGTTCCCAGTACACACCTCTGACTTTCCTTCAGAAGATGAAGCTGTGGCGTGTCAACGAACTCGTTACTGTCCGTGGCTTCTTCGACATGGTGTGGCGGCCTATTGCCATGTTCTTTACTTTGCCCATTGTCGCTTGGTGCGGTTTCTTCTACGGAATGGCCCTTGCCTGGTACAATGTTTACAATGCGACTTCTTCGTCCATTCTGTCCGCCCCACCCTACAACTTCTCAAGCAGCGGTGTTGGTGTCAGCTACGTGGCCCCATTGATTGGTGCCCTTATTGGAGGCTTTTTCTCGGGTCCCTTGTCGGATTACCTGACCTTGTCCTTTGCAAGACGCAACAAGGGTATCCGAGAGCCTGAGCAGCGCCTATGGGGTCTTGTTCTCTACAATATCCTGATGCCTGGTGGACTTATCCTTTGGGGTGTTGGTGCTTTCCATGAGATTCACTGGATTGGTCTCATGTTTTCGGCGGCCTTCACCGGTATCTGCAATGTCCTAGGAGGATCTTACTCTCTTGCTTACACTGTTGACAGTTACAAGGACATTTCCGGCGAGGCTCTGGTGTCGGTCATCTTGTGTCGTAACACTATTTCGTTTGGCTTCAACTACGGAATAACTCCCTGGATTAGCAACAGCGGTCTTCAAAACACCTTTATTGAAGCAGCTGTCTTATCGCTCGTTACTGGCCTCACTTTCCTTATCTTCACGTTTAAAGGTAAGTCTATCCGACGTAGATGTGCCCGCATTTACACCCGGTTTGCAGAGAGTCAGATTGTCCATGTTGAGCACTGATTGATAGATTTTTTGGGTGATAACGGTTAATGAATGTTCTTAGTATTGCTTCATGTAGTGTGATGGATGTTGGTGCTAGGTTTTTAACTGAAAAAAAAAACACTGAAGTAAAGAGATTTTGTGAAGATAACTAAAACACAAAACCATCCTTGATATTTCAACAATTCATTCATGTTTAACTTATCTTCCACTATTACTGTTTCTATGCTTCCGAAATAATGCGACCTGTTGCCTCAAAAAGCTGCAGAAACCACCTTTGCTACTGCAATAGCCTTCTCATCTTCGAATCGGCGGGTGACGACCTGAAGACCGACGCATCCACCATCGTACTCAATAGGATCATAGGCATCCCACACCTTACGGTCTTTCTCAGACAGTGGTGTGTGCTCAGGCTTTCCATCAATAGAAGCGTCTGACTTCAGCACAGGAACTATAACCGAGGGATAGTCGAGGGCATTGAACACACTTGTGTACCCAACATAAGTGAAGTGATGAGCTGGATGAGACCCTACAGGAGCAACAGGGGCCAGAATAGCATCCATAACACGACCAGATGGTGACAAGGTTCCAGAGTTATTCCAGCGGCGGAAGTATTCGCGCTCCACGGCAGAGACCTCATAGTACAGATCCCACAGCTCACTGCAACCAATCTCCTTGGCTCGACCATAGGGCTCCATATACGGAAACAGAGGTTCACCCTGGCGAGAAGCACTGACAAACTTTCCACCATCAGCGACAAAGATACGGTCAAGAGCGCTGTCAAGGAAGTCATGGCGGTAAGGCTCCCACTCAATAATCTCATGACCCTGACGCTTGAGAGCATCGATAGTTATATTGAGAGCACGCACTACAGCCGGGGTGGGTGTGACGTAGTTGTCGGTGCGAATAACTCCGATAACGAGTTTCTCAGGAACCTCGGGTTCACGCCAGGGGAGGGGAAGGCAGCCTGGGTCGTACGACGATGGAGACGAGTTGAAGATGATCTTGCTGAACTCCTCAATAGACTCGAGCGATCTGCTAATGGGACCAACCACAGACTTGATTGTATGCTGGCCACGAAGACCCGAGATGTTACCAGCAACAGGGAATCGGGCAGCAGTAGGTTTGAGACCATAGAGGCCATTGTAGTGAGAGGGAATGCGAATGCTACCGCCAATGTCGGATCCAATGCCAATGGGCGAACCACCAAATGCAATAAGGGCAGCTTCACCACCACTACTTCCTCCAGCAGAGTGTTTCAGGTTATTGGGGTTCAGAGTTGGACCAAACAGATGCGAATCGGTATCGGGCATCATCATAGCCACGGGCACCGTTGTCTTGCAGTAGAGAACGGCGCCTAGGTCTAGCAGTAACGAGATAAGAGCCGAGTCCTCTTCACAGACCTTTGTTGACCAGGCCGAGAAGCCAATAGTGACGGTAGTGCCCTTGATCTGGTGATGATCCTTGATGGATATGGGGAGTCCATGCAGAGGTCCAATAGGCTTACCGTTGGTACGCAAATACTCGTCTAGATAACGGGCGCGATCCATAGCCTGATCAAAGAACATCTCGGTCATGCAATTGGTAATCTGGTGAGCATAGGCTGCCCGCTTACAAAAGGCAGCCATGACCTGTGCCGCTGACCAAGTACCACTAGCTACTGAGCTGAGGATCTCGGGAACGTTGCTATCGGTGATGGCCAGTTCCTGATCGTTCAACAGGCCACTGGTGCGAGCAAAGTCTATGACAGATACGACATCTTTGCCAGGAAGACTGTCCTGGGGCAAGCGATACTCATCAGGAAGTTGGAGGTCTCGTCGCTTGCGGGCTGCAGAAACGAGGTCTGCGTATGACTTTGAAATGGTCATTGTGCGCTGGGGCGACATGCGAGTGAAACACGGGTATAGATATAGGAAATCGGAACAGCCGCAAGAATCGGAATGAGTATGCGGTTCTCCACAAGGGGCCCTAACAGTTTGAGCTTACGACACAAGAGTTAGAATCGGGACGCAGATTGCTGGTGTAGGTGGGTTGCCAGATTAAGGTTGATTATCGGCATGCGCTATTAGCCTTCACTTTACCCCATCGATAATATGATAAGGTCAATGGGGTTGGCCCAATTGGGTAATCGATCTATGTCACCTGCAGTATGCATCTAGACAGGTTATACAGGACCCCCACAAAAATGAATATCCTATGTGATGCGGACTTGACGAAAGCTAAAGCTGATTGCGTTATCTGCGGCATTACCGTATTATCAGTATATGCATCTAATCTAAATTGGGTAACATTTCATATGGTAGCGTCGTCTTAAAAATATGTACAGGCAAAGAAAGGGGGGAGAGTCGTGACGCTATACCCCCCTCCCGAAGATAGTGGAACGTAGAGAGATATGATCACCGTACCAGTTAGATAGATGGAAAAAAATAAAAGGAACATCTTGTCAAAGCTTGATACGTTTCCTGATTCGCTTGGCCATCATCGAATCGAATGATTGCCGGATCAAAAATGCTCCTTCTGGCGGCGCTCGTCCTGGATGGCCTTGACTCCCCATTCACCTAGAGCACCAACAGCCGAAAGCTTCCAGCCACGGAACAATGTCACAGCGTCGTCACGACCAGTGATGATATCCCAGGCAGTAGGAATAACACCACGGTATGGCTTCGGGTGAATGATCATCTGAGATGGCTTGAGCTGCAACGACTGCACCTGGGCCCGGCGAGCCAGAGTCTCAAACGGTATACGCACTGATACCTGGACAAGAGATGATACAAGAGTCATGAAGTTGAACAACGAAGGCGAGTTGAAAGAGTCAATGCCAAGCTTAGCATAGAGCAGGTAAGGTGTAGACACTCTTAATATCGACGAGGATGCTGACTGCAGCACTGTAGGGATGAGCACAGATACAGGACTCACATAAGACTTCAGATGCAGCACTGAAGAGCGAAACGACCGCGGTCCCGATGCAAACGTTGTTACCGTGAACTTGCTACGGATCACGTCCAGTGGAGACAATAAAACAGCCGTTACAACAGATGCAGCAACAGCAGTTCCCAAAGACACCATGGGACTTGGAGAATGCAATACTTCAACAAACTGGGGGTCTGGTATGCCTGAAATCGACGACAGAAACCCAGACATCCATGCCTCAACCATGGACGATAGTAAGTCGATAATAAAAGTAGTATGCGACGCTCTCCACAGCCCCTTGACACCGTCCTTGTCCATTATTGCCGACATGACATCAAAGATCCCCGTAGAAGCAGGTTCAACAATATTAGAACCTGTAGATTCTTTAGTCAAAGACTTTGCAGACGAGGATTTGGAGCTTGATGAGGTAGGAACCGCTCGCTTCGTGGCTTCTCGGCGTTTCTTACGCAGCTCCTGGATCCCATAGTCACCAGATACCGCTGTGAAATAGTTGAATTCGTCGTCGACCTCCTCGTCATCTTCATCATCTTGCTCATCTTCATTAATCTCTACGACTCGGTCGTCCTGTTCGTCGTCATTTGTCCAGTCGCCTACCTGGAGAAGATATCGACACACTTCCAGCGGTTGAGCAATAAAATTACGCGAATATAACCGGATAAGAGATGTGAGAATTGTGTTGACATCGTCGCTGGCTCCAATATCGAGATACACAAAGGAGCTCTGGTTATTTGATGATGGAGTAAGGTTGGGCAATACCGTCTTGCCACTGCCTACATCGGAAGTGTTAGACGCTCCGTGGACAACGGTCAGGCCACTATGGCCCTTTACTGGTGATTGGAATGAGTCGGCGTCGTGATACGGCCTCAGATTGCTCATTATGGCGATTAAAAGTTAAACAGACGAAGGCGTCATGTTCAGACTTGACTTCCTTAAAGTCCCACATACCGAAACACGGCTGCTCCTTACAGGGAGGGTTGGACTGTTATAGGCAAGTTAAATAGTATACCCATGTCTCAGGTATACCAACTCTACCCTCGGTGTCTTTCTTTTTACTACTACATTTTTTTGTCTTGTTAAACTTGATAAAGACTTGAAGGTCATTTTCTACTGGGATATGAAAGCAAAAAATAAGATATAAGATAACAATCTGTTGGATAAATAAGAAGTGTTGTAGTGGTAGATTCACGGTGGGGTATTAGTTAGGGGTGAACATGGAGATGCTGCGGTTCTTTGCAAATGGACTTCCTCGTTTCGCAACTATCAGCCCGTTTTCCTTTCCAAGACCACCACCAAGTCCATCTTCATCAATGGAAGTGCTCATAATAGAAGAGTTGCGCTTACTAGCAGAGCTCGAACTCAATGGTCTACCCGACCGAGAACTGCCGCTGTTAATGAGTGCCATGGTTGTCGTACCAAGAATCGTCTTTGAACGGTCAATGAGCGAGTTGGACAGTCTTTGTTCAAGACCAAGAACCCGCTGCTCCAGCTGGTCAAAAGATTCTTGACGGATCGTTAACTCGGTCTTCATCGAGTTCACCTGCTGTGATAGAGCCTGCTTCGTCTTCTCCAACTCGGCAATCTCATCGCGTAGACTTTGCGCTTTGGATTCTCGTTCCAAGACTTCATTAGTACCATTGGAAACTAATGGAACCTGAGAAGGTGCTGATTTCTTGATCCACTGCGTGATAGCGTCAATGCTGCTTTTCAAATTGGACCCATCACCATACTGGAAATCAACAAGCGACTGAACATCGGAATGAACATCAGAAATGGTCTTCTGAGTCTCATCCTTATGCTTCTCCATTTTTTCAGCCAATTCACCGATGACCGTTTGAATGATCTTCATATTGGCCTCAGACTGCTCAGCATTAGACTGTTTCCAACTGTTGACGAATTCAACGACAGGACCAAGAGCCTTGATGGTTTCATCGCTCTTCAAAGACACAGAAGAGACAACAGACTCTATGAGTGCCTTGGAATGGGCCTGCGAGGTGGCCCCAGTGTTCTCTCTATGATCCTTTAACAGTTCCTCCAGCTTAGGAGTAATATCAGGAGCTTCACCTTTTGAAAGCAGATTTTCAACGCGCGCCAACAGTTCTTGATGACTCTTGTGTGTATTGGATGTGTGCTTTTGCAGGAGAGATTCGAGAGCCTTGCTGAAGTCTTCCGACGACTTTGTCGAATCTCCAACAAGTTTGTGCAGCTCTTCACTGCGAGTTTTGAGCTCGCTGATGCCAGTGCTTATATCGGACAGCTGCATATTAGCTGAGGTGTCAGAGCCATTCTTGAAACGTGGTGCTGTCACCGCAGACAGCTCTTTGAGCTCGTTTAGCGATTTCTGAACAGACTCATCTCTCTCGGCTTGGGCGTCCAAAGCCTCTTGAACAATCTTGACCACCGAATCACTTCCCTTGGCAATATCGGCTCTTGACTCTACGTGGTTTCTCTCAATAATGGTCTTGAGAGAGTCGCTTGACTTGTCAGAATCTGCCTTTAAAACAGCAACGGATTTTACTACTGCTGCCGCAGCAGATTCTGTCGCCTTTTTAACTTCAGTAGTGGAATTTCTGACTTCCGAAGCGACAGAAGTGACAATCGATTTTTGCATATCACGCTGTGCTTCCAATGAGGTAGAGGCGTGAGTATTCAGCAGCTTCGCAAGGCTTTGCTGCTCAGCCTTTAACCCAGCGGTTGATTTGTCAATATGGGATTGGAGAGCTTGTGTGTCATCATTCGAAGAATCTTTCAAAGTCTTGAACGAGCTGTCGAGGCGAGAGTTGAGCAGTTTCTCGACGTCTTCGCCAACGCTCGGCTTGGAGCTCGGAGTCTGTGAGAGCTGCTTCGTCAGGCGGTCATGAAGAGCGTCCACATGCGAAGCGACAATAGAATCGAGTTTATCAGGAAGGGAAGAGTCATGGACACCCTCAACTGAAGATTTGCTCTTCAGGGCCTCCTGTTTGATCATAGAAAGGAATCCAATGAGCTCTTTGTGTTGTCCAGCCAGCTTCACGTTGAGCTCAGATAATTTGAGCTTCAACTCATCGTCCAGAGGCTTAGTGCCAGTGGATGTGTTTGATGGACCTGACTTTGCGTACGATTGACTTCGAGAAAGAGTTTCCTCGATGTTACGCGACGATTCTAGCAGCGAGTTTGTGATCAACGACAAAGCACGCTGACTCTCGCGTTGAGTGTCCAAAGAACTGAAGATACTAGCCATGCCATCCTCGACGGCGGACTTGATATCAGTGGTAGTTCTCTCGGTGCTCTTGATTTGGTCCTGCAAATGACCGAGAGCTATACCGTTATCCTTGGATCGATAGGCAAGGCCGCCGAACTCGACAAGAGCTTCTTGAACAGAGTCCTTGACAGCGTACTGTCCATCGAGAAGCTGTTTTGTCAAAAGTATCAGTTCACCCAGCTTGTCCTCGGTACCAGATGAGATCTTGCGTGAACCAAACGGGGCCCGGATAGGACTGCTGTTGAGCTTCGTCGGGTGAAGGTTGGGTGACTCGGGTTGAAGAGGCATTGGAGGCGGGTTTCGTGAAGGGTCAGAGGAGTCCCAGCTGAGTTAGAAACCAAGGAAACAGCAGCGAGGGCGGAATTCCAAATAAACTTACAATGGGATTTTGCGATCCAGCAAGTTGAAAGTAGAGTCAGTCTTACGCAAGGGACTGGTGGATCTCGGGTTCATAAGGAGCAGACGTGGAGAGCCAATGCCAAAAAGGGACGCGGTCGGGGGAGCGAATAAAGTAGATAGAATCGACACTGTGTATACTTTAGGTAGAAGGTAAGGGAGGGAGAAAAATAGAGGGAGTTGAGTGGGTCAAACCGAGATTTTGAACAGAGGTTTACAGTATAAAAGGATGTGACTTATTATGGGAGCATCATATCTTTACCTCATTAGGAAATAAATACACAAAGGGGGTTATGTTGCTAGGGAGACATGAGGCTGAAATATGATTGCCATTAAAGGAAAGTGCCGTCACGGTAGTACGAGCCCCGCTTAAGACCCAAATGTACGCATGCGCCGCATGGTGCAATCAGTCAGTCCCTATTATGGAAGGTGCTCGCTATGAAATTTCAAGGATTAGACTTGCAACATCTCGACGTTCTTATTCTTGTTCAACAGTAAAAATGGCTGCTAAGTTTCTCAAGCCCGGCAAAGTTGGTATGTAATAGCACCCAGACGAATGATGAGCACCACCGATTCGACGACGGAAACCAAGGATTTAGTGTGCCATAGACGGTCCAAAAAGGTTTACGTTTTTGATGAGAGAAAGAGAGTGCTGGATCGACGGTCAAGAGAGATACTTCTCCATGACGAACAAGAACAAAAAACAACTAACAAAACAGCTATCATCACCCGCGGACGTTTCGCCGGTAAGAAGGTTGTCATTGTGAAGCCCCACGATGACGGCTCCAAGTCGCACCCCTTCGGCCACGCTCTGGTTGCTGGTATCGAGCGTTACCCCCTCAAGGTGACCAAGAAGCACAACGCCAAGAAGGTCGCCAAGCGAACCAAGATTAAGCCCTTCATCAAGGTTGTCAACTACAACCACCTGATGCCCACTCGTTACACTCTTGAGCTCGACTCGCTCAAGACTGTTGTGTCCAGCGAAACCTTCAAGGAGCCCTCGCAGCGTGAGGAGGCCAAGAAGGAGATCAAGAAAGCTTTTGAGGAGCGACACCAGACTGGCAAGAACCCATGGTTCTTCACCAAACTCCAGTTCTAAGCAACGACTGTCACCGATTTAAACGCTTATTTATGTGGTGAAAATCGCGCGCACTGTTGTCTTGAAGAGAGAGGGAGTTGATTGCTAGTAGGCTTCGGTTTTGGTTATGTATTCCATGCTGGCTTGCTACAGAAAATTGGTCATGTGTCATCTGTAATGTACATTCAAAAGAATTCATTGAAACAGAAAGTGTAGATTTTGGATGTGACTTATCCCTAGTGTTTTTGATAGTTTGGCTCCTAGACCTCCTTCAGCCAAAAAGAACCTGGGGAAGCGAGGTGAAAATTTCCTGGCCAATCGATTGTGCCTTACCCAGACTCCGAACCCACAGGAGATCAGCTTATACAGTGTAACAACTGTTATATACTAGGATATTAGCTCTATGAGCAGGTGGAGAAGGCTCGGTATGCTACGGAGATATCAAGAATCCATAAGGAGGATTCATGTATCTTTGTCATGTAAACAGTCTGTGTCTCAAGCTGTCACCAAGAGCACTACGGCGTTACAGCGACCTCAATATGATTTCAAAGCATTACGAACATCACCAGATGAGCTTCAACAGAATATTAACAAACGCAAAATAAAACTTCCTGGAGATGCGACTGTGTATGATATAGCTACAAAGTACCAGGAGCTTTTACAGATTCGAAGCCAACGAGATCAATTGCTGAACCAACGGTCAAGACTCCAGAAACAGATGCAAAAGACACCAAAGTCCGAGCTCGTCAAGACACGAGCAGCGCTAGGTGACATCAAGATAGAGCTAAAGAAGCTCGACAAGGCAGTTGATGATGCAGAGTCATCAGTACTGCCTCTAGTAGAAGCATTGCCTAACTGGATGAGTCCAGACTCGAGTGACCTTGAAGAGCCTCTCCTTGTGGATATGATCCATCCCGACAAAAAGTCAGCACCTGATGCGAGTCGATCACATCGTGAAATCGCCGAAAAGCTTGATCTTATTGACTTTGAGTCGGCTTCAAGGGTATCGGGCTACTCGTCCTACTACCTCATCAACGACGGAGCCCTCCTCGAGCAAGCCCTCGTCCAATACGCTCTATCAAAATGCCGGGCTATGGGTTGGAAAGCCATGACTCCACCCTCGCTTGTACGGTCAGAATTCACCACTGCCTGTGGATTTAAGCCTCGGGATCAGAACAACGAGCAGCAGATCTATGCTATTAACGATGGAACGGACGAACCATCAATGTGCCTGACTGGCACTGCAGAGATTCCTCTCGCAGGATGGGCCGCTCACAAGCAGCTTGTGTTATCGGAAGACAAGCCTATATTAAAAGTGGGTGTCAGTCGTAGCTACCGGGCTGAAGCTGGTGCTCGTGGTGCTGATACCAAGGGATTGTACCGGGTGCACGAGTTCACCAAAGTTGAGCTGTTTGCATGGACGACGACCCATGAGGCTGCTGAAGCTCTACACTCCAAGATTCTCGCTCTGCAAAAAACTATTCTTGAGGAGCTTGGCCTTTGTTGTCGCATTCTTAATATGCCCCCCGATGATTTGGGAGCACCGGCCTACAAGAAGTACGATATCGAGGCATGGATGCCGGGTCGTGGCGACTGGGGCGAGGTGACGTCGGCATCTAATTGCTTGGATTTCCAGGCCCGTCGATTACATACCCGCTACCTTGCACCAGATGGAACCAGCAAGTTTGCAATGACACTTAATGGTACGGCCATGGCTGTTCCACGAGTCATTATAGCAATCCTTGAGAACAACTATGATCCCATCACGAACCGCGTACGTATTCCACAAGTGCTACGTCGATGGATGGATGATCGTGAATGGATTGAGAGGGTCTGATGTGGATAGAACTTTTGCTCTCGTCTTCCCTATCTATATAACTGCATTTTACACCCGGCAACCTTTTTGGTGCTGTGCATGAACCTGTAAATACATACGAAATCACGCTTCCATTAGCGACAACAGCAAAACAACTTAATGATGAACAAATAGAAAACACTTGAATTTATTTATATTATTAGAAAACTTATAAACTTCTCTACTTAGCTGTCGTCCAGAGTCCTCACCCCCCCACCGAGGAAGTAAGGGTTTCAAGACTTCTCCTTAACCTAGAAATATGCAACTATAACAGCATTTTGTTTGCCATTATTAACATTAACAATCACGGCTCAGGGTCATTAGTGTGTGGCGCATTGGATAGTACTCGAATTCCAGTGTATAATTCGATCCCTACACACAAAGCATCTCCATTGAGTGTATTCTGTGCCCGTATATTGTTTGTGAATCTCTTGAATCATTAGCAGGACTGCCAGACCCAGACTGCCGACTAGCACACAGTCTCAGTATCATCTTCTTTTGACCGACTGTAGCTTCTTCATCGTCTCTCGTGGTCTCGGTGCGTTGCATCATGCACATCAACAAAACTCCGCACATTGTGCGACGCCTTGCCGAGGTGCCGCCTGCGCTCAAGGAGCTTGTCGACAATCTGACGGCTGCTCCATATCCCGAGCTACTTGTGCAAATCCAGCAGTTTAGTGCTCGGTGGGATAGACCGCGTGGTGACCTGTGCGCCTGGGTGCCGCTTTTGAATCGATTTGATACGATTCTTGAAGAGTTTGTTAAAAAATATGGCCTTGACCAGGAATTCCCACAAGTCAAGGCTGTCGAGCCTCAGGACGAGCAACTGGTTGTCGCTGTACTTCAATTTAGCAGTTTTCTTCTCGAAAGATGCTCCAACCGCGGTATCTATGCCAGCGTCAAGCATCTCGCCTGTCTCATCAGCAGTATCTCTTCGCCAATCGTCTCTTCGGCCCTGTGGGTATGTGTCCAGCTCGCTCATCGGTTCGCTCAATCTCGCGCCGGAAAGTCCAACGTCACTGCGGTTGATCCCGAGAAAGTATTTAAATTGGCCTCACTGTTGCCAACTTCACACTGGGAGGCCCCGGACAAGACGGATATCTCGTATTTGGACTATCTTGATCCTTCTCACATTTGGTCCCCTGAATGGTCATCCTTCTCTGTCCAGTACTTTGTTAAATCGTCCCATGAAAACTCACAAAAAGCTCTGGATACCGAATCAGCTCCAAGTACACCAACTCGTCCAACTACTGCCTCAGATCGTCACACGCCGATACCTGAGTCTATCACTAGCATGGGCTTGACAACCTACCATGTGAGTGCAAGCGAAGTCGCTGAATCAAGCTTTGAAGACCTACTCGAAAAATTATTCAAGGTACTTCCTAAGGAGTCATGGTTTGAAGTCGCTTGTAAGGCTCGTGTTGCGAAGGCTTGCTCAGCTGGCTCGTCTCCTGAAGGTCTGGAGAGCCGCAAACAGTTACTCCGTATTCAGATGGCTGCTTTGGCCTTCGCGACTTGTACTTTCAGCGAACCTACTGTTGAGAGTCGTCTTCTTTCGCGTGCTCCCAATCTCATCCGCCAGATCAGTCTGCTGCTATATCCGAAGGCGGCCTCATCACATATTGATGTTCCCGAGGAATTTGCCGTGCTAGGTGTCCAGACGCTTGACTTCGTGTGCCACCAGCCGGCACGTAGGTCCGATGTGCTAGCAGCACTGTCAGCAAATGTCAGTCATGGCACTCTCATGTCGATAATTCGTGACATCATAAGAGATCTCAAGGACGGTACACGGTTAAATGAGGATTACACAGCTCGCATTTTCACCCTCATCCTACAGATATCCTTCACTCAGAGCTTGGGTTCTATATTGGTAACAGCTGGTCTTGTACAACTGCTCGTGGAGATCATTCAGATTGACACGCCTTACGTGCGAACCTTGGCCTCCGCAATGGAACTACTCGACCATGTGATCATCGATGTTTCGTCTACGTTTGCCATATTTAGTCAAGCGGGAGGCATCGCTGCATTGGTAGCCATAACTACCCGCGAAACGGACTGCGATATCTCTCCCGAACGTTCTGCAGAGCTGAGTCCTGACTACTGCTCAGTCGACTACTCCTTGTCGTATCACCGTGCTCAATGGCTCCGATCTCTGTTCGTGGTTCTTTCCAATATTTTACAGCATACGAGAACCTCTGAAAACATTCACAATCTTGTTGACTCCAGCCTTTTGCGAGTTTCAAAGATAGTTATCACGCATCCTGATGTGTTCGGCTCTAGGGTTGTCTCCCTCGATCTGCAAATTCTGGCAAGCATGCTCGAAAATGAACCGTCATCATTTGCTATCATGATGGAGGCGAAGCTAGTAGGAACTGTCCTTGACGAGATCCCCTCGCTTCTCCAGCGGTCGAACTCTTACTTCACTCCTGTTGCCAAGTTGATTGGCGCCTTGTCTCATAATGAGAGTGGCCTTAAATTGGTGCAGGAGAGAGAGATGATCTCAAGTTTGGTATCCCTTCTGTCGCGTACTATTATCAAGAACGAGGCGCTTCACTCGCTCGGATCTGTCTTCGAGACCATCACTGCCGACCATATTGAGTTACGCAAACAAGTTATTTCCGAGTGTCTAAAGCTGGCTGCCAACCTACCCCGGTTATTGGAACCAGTCTCTAAGGAAGAATCCTTCTATCTGGAGACGGAGCTCCCTCGCTCCAGTGACAGCGCTGCGACTGCCGGAATCATGTCCGATCCGCCAGAGATTTCAAATGTCCTTGCAGATGTGGTTGGATTTTTCGATGGTCTTCTCAAAAACCACCTCACTCGTGTTCAGTTTATTTCACAGAAAGGAGTTGGCCATCTGCTTCATGTGTTTGAGTTAAAAAACGTGCCGTATGACTTCGCTTTTTCAACTACAGGTTATAACTTGGAACGGACGTTACGGTCTCTGTTCACTCTGGACATTGACAGTGATGGTATCCAACGTGATATCATTGAACGATTGCTACAATCAGTTGATGATATGGAAGCAGTTGTTTCTCGTCTTCCACTCGATGAACCGATAGTGAGAAATGAAGAAGCTCTTGACAGCGCACTTCGTTCATTGAGCCGCTTGAATTCGCTCTTACAAACATTTTTCCAAATGGTCTTCTATGACTACGGTACTGGATATCGTGTCAAGTTCGTGTTGGAGAAGCTTGTGTCTGAGTACGGTGATCGTGATCTTATTGGCCGCATTGCTGCTATCCAGCGATGGTGCATTTGGCAGGAAATGCGAGCTATATCTGGGCTTTCAAATCTTTTTATTGAAGCTACAACACCGTTGAGTATCGAAATAACGCGAACAGAGACTGAAGAATACAAACGCGCCAAAGAGGCTGAGTCTAAGCTTGATGACGCATCTTCTAGCTTCTTCAAGAGCGTGAAGGTTTTCAGATTCCTAGCATCCGCAAACTCAACAATGACAAGCAAAATTTTATCTGAGTTCGCCGCAATTTGTGCTACTGGACGCACCGTTTCGTCAGCAAAAAAGAATGGTTTCAAAATGGCCGACCGCATTGCTGACGCGATGGTTGGACATCTGAACTTTGAGCCTTTAATGGACCTCCGGTCAGAGGCTCATAGCAAAGAACGTTTCCAGGCACTGATCAGCTTGTTAGCCGCTATTCAGAAGGTGATGTTTAAGTCATGGAATTCTACTTGGGCAGTTTATCTTGCCGTGTTCGCCATGTTTAAGCAGAAGGCAGGTATCCAACGAGTTCTCGATATATTCAGTGCGATCTGGAGTATGCCCGAACCGAAGGAAGCCGAAGTGAAATTTGCCCAAAAAGTATGCCTTACTTTTCTCGGAAATTCCGTGAATTATCGATGTCTCTTGGAGAACACACGGATTACGTCTCCTCTGTACTCGGTTGAGGGCGATAAGAACCGTGGCGACTACTTCAATCCTAATCAGTTCTTCGTGGAGTGTCGTATTATTGTGCTAAACTCTCTGTTGGGTCTATGGCAGGATAGCAGCTTGACATTACAGGATCATCAAGTTTCGCGCCTTCTTTTGGATATTTTCACCAAAATTTTCTCGTACAGCGGTGAAGATGGCTGCGAACCTGAAGATCAAGAACGTTTTCTTCCTAGGGATTTATCATGGGCCCGAATCGCACCATCTGATACCAAGGTTGAAGCTCTTGTGCAGGCCGGTATTGATAGACAGGCTGCTCTGGAAGCACTTTCCTCAAGTCGTGATGACTTGATGGCGGCGATTACGCAGTTGGGTATGACTACCTCTGATTTCGATTCTCATAACATCGATTTGGAGGCGCTGAATGGACCGCTTATCGGTTGGGCTCCAGTTTCCGCTGATGGGAGCCGACGACTGGTTCTTCTCAAGGACTTGAATAGTCTTCGTGAAAAAGTGAAAGGTGACCTTATATCTAGGGTGCTGACCGTCATTCAGGAGTATCCCCAGAATGTGTTTGCAGCTTCTTCTGTTCTGATCAAAGCATATTCTCTCATGGGCGGTGCTCGTTCCGAACGTCAAAAGGAAGATCAGGCGCTTCTTCATCAAGAAACTATTCAATCTATCCTTACTGCTTTGGCATCTTACGACGTTTCAGATCCCGAAAGCACAAAGTCTATAGGCGCGCTGATGCATTTCTTGGCTCTCCTTATCCAAGATCATGCGATTTTCCAGAACTGCTTCCAGTTTCTTGTTGATTCCTTTGATATTTTCCTAGGCTTTCTTCAGTCGGAGGACTCATCAGCTGCGTCATGGTATCCACATGTCCTGTTACTCATCGAACGCATAATAACGAATACTGACGTTCCGGAGCCGAGCCAGCCCGAGTTTGATGCTGACTTCCCTAGGATTGTCAGTTCTGTTTTGCCCAAGATCGAGCCCGATAGAGCTGAAATGGTTTTCCAATCTCTAATAATTCCTCGGCCGTTTAAAGACGACATATCAGCTTTAGCTGTTGCTCGTTTGCTGGTTCACTTTTGCAGAACTCCAGAAAAGGCCGAGATCGTTAAGAGTACTTGTTTGGAAAATTTGCTACTGTCTGTTGCAGAATTTGCCGATTCTCAGAGTTTGGAAAAACTGCAGACCGCAATCATGATCATCCTCAGATATTCTGTTGAAACTAGGGATATGGTTCGCCAACATATGATCAATGAAATCAAGAACTGGTTTGGTCAACACAGGGTGGCGGATTCCAGCGTCTTTGTAAAGGCACAGTCTGCCTTGATTTGTCGTTCACCGGAAATCTTTGTCGAAGTGTCCAGCGAACTTTGTACTCTTTATCAGTACGAGTTCTCTCTGACCAACAGCAACGTTTGCTTAAAGGAGTACCTTGAGAAGAAACGGAAACGCAGTTTGCAGGTACCTGAATATGTGTCTTATGACGATGACGACAATGAACTGATAGACGAAGATAGCTCGAAGGAGGTACCAAAAGCCGCATCAGAAAGTGTCGTCGAAGAGCAGTCCCACCAAAGAGACCCAGAAGATGTTCAAATGGCAGAACCCACTGAGGGGGCCGCCGAACCTAGTAAGGTGCCGACGCTTGAAAGTCCTTCTGGAGTTATGACTATCCTATTGTCTTCATTAATGAAGCTTCGACGAGAAGACATTTTCGTTGTTCCCGAGCGCACTGCGGAAGCTTTGCAGACGTACTTAGCTGCACTCCCTGAAGGCACGCCATTCAACCCCAGTGAGCGGAAGCCGTATACCTACTGTTGCTTTCTTCTGAAATGCATCTTGGAGCTTCTTGGCTCTTATAACAAGTGCAAACTGGAGTTCCTTTACCACTCGAATAAGACCGTGCCGAAACTCGGTCTGGCGTCGCCTCCTAAGCCTCGTGTGCACACCTTGTACTTCTTCATCTGTGATTTGTTCTCCACAGCTACCTTCAATCCACAGCCAAATGTCCAACCCTACCAGGAATGGTCAACTGTGTCTGGTTTAGCGGTTTCGTGCTTATTGAGCCTGCTTACCTCGACAGGAGAAAAAGCTAACGGTGCCACGAATGAAGAAATCCAGAGTGAAGCAATTCTGACATTTGTCCGGAAGTTTACTCTTGACACCATCGCAAAGATACTTAAGGAGACCAATGGCACGCAGGAATCACTCGATTGGAAGTACGGGCTTCTTTGCTTGCTATCTGATGTGTGTTATCGAGCCTTGTCTAATAAGCCTGGATTTTCATCTTCTCGACTTGACGATGCTGTTGGAGATGGAGCTGCCATCGCAAAGATCATGTACGAAAAGAAGTTCGCAGCATTATTTACTGCAAACATCGGATCCGCTGATCTGAATTATCCACATGTCAAAAAGGTTGTCAAGATGTACGTGCGGTACTTGTACAAGCTCTCGAGACTAGCTCTCGATATTTCAGATCAGCTTGAAAGGGATCAAGATTCTGGAAATGAGGATGATATGGATGACAGTGACCACTATGACTCTCGAGAGGACACCCCTGATCTTTTCCGCAACTCTACACTGGGAATGTTCGAAGTTGTCCAGTACTCGGATGACTCTGAGGAACTTGAGGAAGAGGAAATAGGCGAGACAGGATCGTCTGATGAAATGGATTATGATGATGTCAATGACGAGGTACTTTCCGATGTTGATGACGAAGCGAGTGCCGTTGATGAGGAGTCTATCGACTATGATAACGATGAAGACGATGACGACACCGATGACAGCGATATTGAGGAAGACGAGGACGAGGAAATGGGCGTTGAGGTTATTGTTGAGGGTGACGAAGACGACGACGAGGACATTGAGATGGATTCTGAAATTGATGACGAAGATGAGGACGGTTGGAGCTTTGATGATGACTACGACGAGGAGGAGCTCGAAGATGGAGCTGTCTTCCAGAGAGTCTCTGATGCTGTCAGTGCCTTGCAAGAGCTATCGGGTCAACCTCGTCCTGGTCGAAATCTTGAAGACGACCCTGAGGACATTATGTACTCTCGACACCCAGTCCTTGACGATGTCAACCGAGTCTATACTAGCGAAGAAGACGATCAAGATGACGATGAAGAGGATGAAGAGTCTATCGACATTGAATACGAAGAGAGCGGCGGAGACAACTACTTTGAATTCAGCAATGCCTTTTCGCGTCTTGGTGGTATTCGTATGGATCGAGCTGATGTGAACCCTCGGTCGCAAGAGGAGGCCGTTGCCAACCCTTTGTTGGCTCAATCCAATGCCAACTCTTCTCGTCGCGGCACACCATTACTTGACTCAATCCAAGCAACGGATGGTATTGGCTCGATGTCGTTCTACAGACGTACGCATCACTCTCACGATGGCATGTCTCATCGAGCTACTGATCTACTCGGTCATATGGCGAATATGCTTGGTTTGCCGAATCAGAATCACAGAGTTGATCCTGGTGATTACATGGAGCAGCTGGAGAATCTGCTTCGGCATGACGGAATTCCACGCCAACCACGATCGGAGGACCCTATCTCGTCTGTGCACCGTATGAGCCTGTTGACCACAATATCTCGTTGGCAGGAAGCGTCTACAATGTTTGGAGTGTTCGATCGATCTGACATTTGCAAGAGAGTTTTGAACTCTATTTTCAACAATATTGTTCCTTATGCCGTGGAAGAGGCTCTCAAGGCCAAAAATCTGGAGAAAGAGATTCGCCAGCGCGAGGAAGAGAACCAGAAGCGCCGTGAGGAGCACGAACATCGCCAGCGAGAGCGTGAACAAGAGGAGCTCCGGAAAAGGGCGGAAAAGGAAGCAGAAGAAGTGGCAGCCGCCGCGGCAGCCGCTGCCGCAGCAGCAGCAGCCAACGGTGAAGAGGAGCCATCTACTGAAGACGCAATGGAGCAGGATGAAACTGGTGATCGCGCAGATATATCTCGTGATGAGCAACGTGTATTTGTGTCTATCAGCGGACGCGATATCGATATCACCGGTTTGGGTATTGATCCAACCTTCCTTGAAGCACTACCTGCTGATTTGCGAGAAGAAGCTTTCACTCAACATATTCGAGAGTTGCAGGTTTCTGGTGGGGCAGAGCGGGAGATTGAGCCAGAGTTCCTTGAGGCGTTACCTGAAAACATTCGAGATGAACTGTTGGCACAGGAAGCATTGGATTCTAGACGTCAACTCTTCGAAGCGTCTGGTGGGCCTGGGGATGGTCTTGATACGGCCAGTTTCTTGGCTACTCTGGATCCGTCTTTCAGACAAGTTGTATTATTGGAACAGGAAGACGAGACGCTCGCTACTCTTCCTCATGATATTGTACGAGAAGTCCGCGAACTTCGTGGACGTACTGTGGCTTCCTTCGGGGGAAATGAGTCAGATAATGGTTGGAGACGAATTGCAATTCCAGGTGAGGGATCTCAGTTTGGTGCCCGTGTTCTTGGTCGTGGCATCCATGGCCGCGAGAGCGGGGTATTGGCGAGAAACTACGAAACCTCGGACGACGACATCGAGGCCCTGGAAGAAATGATTGCTGGCCGGCCCGACAGACGACCTCCGAAGAAGGCGGTATCTGCTGCTTCTTTGCATTTGGTTGATCGTAGTGGGGTTGCGGCTTTGGTTAGATTGTTATATCTGCCACAGAGTGTTGCGCAACGTGAGTCGTTGCATGACTTATTGCTAAACCTTTGCAGCAACAAGCAGAGCCGCGGAGATATTCTGAATACGGTCCTTCATGTTCTTCAGGATGGTTGCTCAGACCGTCGCGCCCTTGAACGAGGATTCCAACAGATCTCTCACCGAGCATTGTCTGCGGGTTCTGCAGTTATGACGAGTGGTCTTAACCAGGCTAAGGGAGGAATGACACCAAAGACATCGAGCTTTACGCCTTCTAAGGCACTCATGCTCAGTGCCACTGGTGTTCTAAGCGGTGACATATCTCCTGTCACGGTAACACAACAGGTCTTGGAAGCTCTCGAGTATCTTATTCGATACAGTGGAAGCGTCAAATACTTCTTCTTGTGTGAGCATGAGTTTCCTGGCAGCTTGAAGCGGCACGGAAAGGCGAAGGCTAAAGGAAAGGAGAAGGAGAAAGAAAGCAAGGATGTCAAGTTCCCCATCAACATGTTGATTCATTTACTCGACCGACCTGCCGTCTTCGAGAACAACTTGACTCTAGAGCTACTGTCTTCGCTGATTCAAGAGGTCACAAGATCACTGCCGATTGTCTTGAAAGAACCGAAAGATGTGACTACAGCGGAAGGATTATCTGATAAGTCGAAAGGCAAAGAACCTGCTGATGCTTCTGATGAAGAGGCGGGAGTAGGTGGGAATGAGCCACAAGGCGATGGCAGAGCCAGTGATGGCAGAGCCAAGCGCCAACATAAACTCATCGACCCTCCTGTGATTCCCGAGAGAAACCTGAAGCGTATTTCTAGCATTCTGACCGCAAAGGAGTGCAGCAGTCGGACATTTCAGCAGATCTTGGCGGTTATGCACAATTTATGCACTTTGCCTGGCGTTAAAGATCTATTCGGCAGAGAACTACTAGAGCAAGCTATCTCGGTTGGACCGAGCCTTGTATCTGATCTGAAGGCTCTGCTTGTAAGTGTCCAGAATGCGCAGAAGGGATCCGATCTTCAGGGATCAGCTCTCGCTGATTTTTCCTCTGGAAGTTCTCACCAGACGAAGCTTCTGCGCCTGCTGACTGCGATTGATTATCTCTTCAATTCGTCGAAGGATCAGAAGGACAAGACTGCATCATCTGCCGAGGGATCTGAATATCTAATGTCACTCTACGAGCAGATGACTTTTGGACCATTGTGGGGTGCACTTAGTGACTGTCTCCGCCTTATTCAGGATCGCCAAGACATGATTCATGTTGCGACAGCTCTACTACCGCTCATAGAAGCTCTTATGGTCATTTGCAAAAATAGCAGTGTCAAGGATGTTGAGCTGCGTGACCACAACAAATATGAGGCGAAGAAGTACGACATGGCTACAGAGCCACTGGAGAGCCTCTTCTTCTCGTTCACCGATGAGCACCGGAAGATTCTCAATCAGATGGTGCGGAACAATCCCAAGCTGATGAGCGGATCATTTTCAATCCTATTCAAGAACCCGAAGGCACTTGAGTTTGATAACAAACGGAGGTATTTCTATCGACGTATTTATTCAAACAACGCCGAGGCTGCTGGCGGACCTATTTCCATCAATGTTCGTCGTGAGCAGGTGTTTTTGGATTCTTACAAGGCACTTTACTTCAAGTCTGCTGATGAGATTAAATCGTCCCGTCTGAACATCAGATTCCAAGGGGAAGAAGGAGTTGACGCAGGTGGTGTGACGCGAGAATGGTACCAGGTACTTTCAAGACAAATATTCAACCCGGACTACGCATTATTCTCGCCCGTTGCTTCGGACAGCACGACGTTTCACCCCAACCGAACATCATGGGTGAACCCTGAGCACTTGTCGTTCTTCAAGTTCATTGGTCGCATTATTGGAAAGGCCGTCTATGACTACAAGCTGCTTGACTGTCACTTCAGTCGCGCAGTATACAAGAAAATTCTTGGGAAACCGGTGTCAATAAAGGATATGGAAACGTTGGATCTTGACTATTACAAGTCGCTGCTGTGGATGCTGGAGAATGACATTACGGATATTATCACCGAAACATTCTCTATTGAGGCTGAGGATTATGGTGAACAAAAGATCATTGATCTCAAGCCGAATGGCCGCGATATTCCAGTGACGGACGAGAACAAGCATGAATATGTTCGACTGGTAGTTGACTACCGTCTGATCAAGAGTGTACAAGAGCAGCTGGATCACTTCCTTGAGGGGTTCCACGATATTATCCCGAAGGAGGTAGTGGCCATATTTGACGAACAAGAGCTGGAGCTTCTTATCTCGGGTATGCCAGATATTGACATTGATGATTGGCGCAACAATACCGACTATCACAACTACACGCCGTCGTCGCCTCAAATCAAATGGTTCTGGCGAGCGGTCCGGTCGTTTGATGCCGAAGAGAGAGCCAAGCTGTTACAGTTTGCAACTGGTACATCTAAGGTGCCACTCAATGGCTTTGAAAAACTGGAGGGAATGAATGGTGTTTCCAAATTCAACATTCACCGGGATTACGGCAGCAAGGATCGACTTCCATCGTCGCATACGTGCTTCAATCAGATTGATCTGCCTGAATACGATAGCTATGAAACTCTTCGTGGCGCACTATTAACAGCCATTACAGAAGGCCGTGAAGGCTTTGGATTTGCATAATGTATATATTTAAATCAATGTATACTATTGATATTTATGTTGTGGTTCGTGTTAGAGTAAAAGAGGACGAGCACGGGCCCACCGCTATACTGAAGAACCAATACCCGGAACATGCGGAGAAATATCTCCTGTTGTGCAATTCTAGCCTATCCGACTACACAGCACCGCTGCTCAATTCCAGGTGTCGATCAACGGAAATCAATGGCCGAGATGTTTAGAATGAACGCCGGAATATAGAGACGATCCCAGGAACAGACCCTAAGCCTGACAGGTACATCCAGTTTCTCAGCAACTTCCCCCCTTTACTAGGTAAACTTCAACTTTGGATGGGCAAGTTGGGGTCACAAAATAGACAACAGAAGCGCCTACTACAGGTTCCTAGTGGTTCAGCGTTTGACTTGTCGGAGGAAGTTGCCAAGAAGAAGAAGGAATATGCAGAGGCCAAACAAAAGGGTCATGACGTGGTGAAATTGCGATTGCAAGGGCGTACGGAGAAGAGGAATCGAGGAGTTGTTGAGCGAGATCAACGCGACCAAGTCAGCCTGGATATCAAAGACACTAGTCGGCATCAAAATCTTGTTGAAAAGAGTGCGATATACAAGAAGATCAAATCGGGGAAAGTGGATGCTGGGGACAGTCTAGTATTACCAAGTCGAGATTCAAGCAGTGACATGAGCGATGACAATGGCTATGATAGTGACGAACCCCGTGAAGATGAGTTAGTAGAAGTTATTGACTCGTTTGGACGCACACGAAAAGTTCCAGCCAGGATTGCGCATAAATATGAAGACTCACGGTTCTTTGATTCGGAAGGAAACGAAGGTGAGGAGGCCGACGGTCCGAAAGTGCAACGACCAGTCAAAGTCATCTACGGAGATACGATCCAGCACCGAGCGTTTGATCTGGAAGCAACAAGGGAAGCTCGGGGTGTGGTTGAAAATGAAGATGATGAGCAGGATGTACACTTTGATGCCAGGTGGGAGAAGAGAACACTTGGTGTGGGATACTACCAGTTCAGTCAGGATGATGAACAACGACAGAAGCAGATGGAGAGTCTACGGGAGATGCGTGCTGAGACGGAAGTGAGGAATACTGAAGAGTCGCGGCGACAGAGGCGATTTGATGAGCGTATTGCAGCTGTCTTGAAGCAGCGTGATGCTTCTATGAAGAGACAAGCAGCGACAAGTTTGTGATGCACCGTTATACGGACCGGAATCCTTGAATTTATTTATTAATGACTAGAATCCTTGAATGTATTTATTAATGGCTAGAATCCTTGATATTAATGGCTAACATCCTTGAATTTAATCAAAGGAATGAGAGAGGATACGGAGGTAGTGACCAGCAAGTGAAAAGTATGGAAGTAATGAGTCACTTGACAAATACGAGTCGGGCCATTCTAGCCAAATCGTTAAATGCTCAGGGTAAATCTTTTATAGGCTAAGGTTTCTAAAGACAACACGGTTACCCCCAAAGTTTATGTATGAGCCATTTATAAGGAGGAGAAGGGGTTGTGAAAGTCCAGTTGTGAGCACTTTAAGACAAACCAACAATAACAACAAAAAAAATAATAGAATTGGAAAGTACAACCAAAGACTTGATTCTTAAACAAGAAGCCCTTAACAGTGTGGTGGTAATGGTGGTGGTAGTAGTAGTGGTGTGGAAGCATAGTTGTCTCACGGTAGGGCCTGTTTTAACCTTTTAAGGTTGAGGGAAACCGTTGAGCCCTTGCATAGGGCAGTGGGGTCCAACGGCCAGGCCACGCGGTTACGCACTCAACATGGGCCGTATGGCTAGTGGGCAAAAACACAAGGGCCGCAGCTAACGGGATGCGGCAATAGTAGTGAAGGAGATGTCGGGTATTGACCAAAACTATTCTAGCAGATGCCGTGTAATTATATATAACGGTTCTCTCGCATTTATAACTTGTGATGTGATTAGAAACAAGAGTTTAACGTCGCAGTGCCCGACTCGAACGGTCATGACACATGCACAATCAGGGCAGAGGGCAGGAGGGAGACGAAGAAGAAAGGAGGCTGGTGGATAAGCGGGCCGTCGCATACTTCATCGTATAATAGTGCCCATCTTATCCAAGTAATACGAACACGGGTAATTGCATACATGAAGCATTTCCCAAAGTAAAAAAATCATGTAATTATTACAAATGTACGAGATACACCCCGCACGTGAGCTGTCACAAGTGCAGGGTCCGTGCACCCAGCGTGTCACCCAAACGGTCGTAATTCCACGGCACTATACGTAACGGGGGCCGTCAAATGTCCTATCAATTGGATATTCATATCACATATCACATCTTTTTTCCGCCCCCACATTTACCCCTTTTAATCTAATCAACGCTCCCTACCACAGGTGTAACGGTTTCTCCCTCCCCCCCTGACCATTCTTAGCCATGATGTACCAACTTTGTCCCAATCGGAACACCCAGCGGTGGGTCCATCAAGTCCTGATTCGGCTGCAGACCTCCCCGAACGGTTGGATGCAGCCCTAGCCCCGACGGTTTTTTGGGCGGCCACGCCAATGCATGTCCCACCTCCCCCCCCGCTCTCTCCCGCCAAAAAAAAGGGTCTGGAAACCTTTGTAACGGGTTTATCTGCAACAAGCCACTTCTAACAACTCACCTAGTTGTTTCCTATCTTACCCCCCACACCCACTTGTTCTTGCCAGCTTCTCGCCATGGCTGACGACGACGACTTTCAGTCTGTCACCATCATCCCACTGGTCATTCGCCGGCTTGGCCGCCAGGTACGTTTTTGTTTGAATTATTCCGGGCTGCAAGCTCGTTACTACAAATGTCTAACTCCAGTTGCCTGTCGTCACTGGTCTCAGTGCCGAGGAAACTCTGGCCGATGACCTTGTTGGTGTTGTACGAAGATTCATCACCGATGTCCCAGGTCGGGGTCTCTTTCCCGAGTCCCTTGATGGATTCATGCAGGTCATTGAGAGCGTTATCGAGGTAAGTCAATCAACCAACCAACCAACCAACCAATAACTTGATTCACTAACACAGCGTGACTGGGAAACACCCCTCGAACAACGTCCACGCCTGGTCCAGGAATCATTGCTCGTGCTAACTCGACTACTTGCCGAAATCGCCGAGTCGGAATGGAATAATACTGGATCCAGCGTTCACCCACGCGACTGCAAGTTCTTCCGTCTCAAGAATTCCCGCCATTATGACCTCTACTCACGATGGATCGGCCAGTACACTCAACCGCCTTCTCATATCCCCGATTCCATGGCCCGCGAGTCACTCGACTTCTTCATGCGCCTCAAGTCCTCGTGGCGCTTCAAGCGTATCCAGACCTTTGTGGTCCGAGAACAGCCCTACAAAGGTGGATCTGCCATCACCAGCCAAATCGATTCATACATCGACACCGTAATCCTCTATTTATCGGCATCTAACTGGTCGTCGGCCTACTCCTATGCCTGGTCTTTAATCTCGACGCTCAAACGCACCTCGACGTCCCGCGAAACTGAGTCCCTGCAGAAACTGGACATTACCTCGCTGTTTTATCTGACAACTGATAATCTAACTATCCTGCTTCGTGACTTCCGCCTGTGGCTCCAGAAGCCAAGGCGCCCTGTACACCGAAATCTGCTGGAGATCTGGTTCCATCACAGCATCATGCACTGGATCCAGTGCGTACCTGCTGAAGCCGCTGCAGCGTCCTGTAACCCGGACCATCCTCTTCGCAAAGAAGCCCAAGCTCTTTTTGACCAGAGCTTCAAAGACAGTAAAGATAACCGCAACATTGGAACATGGTTATTCCTTGTGACGCTACTAATTCTCGTCCCCGACGGCTACACGGCCTCTTCTTCGGGCCCATTCTCAAAACCAAATAGCCGCCGAGCTTTGCTTGACGCACTTCAGGGCCTGCGAAATTCAACTGTCCCACGATCTCTCGGAATCGCGGCCATGAGCTACACAATCGTCACTATTGCCGCCTCGGCCATATTCCGTGCTGATCCATCAAATCCCGTCGTGGGCTTTAGCCTTTCCTGCTACCGCCAGTTCCTTGAACTTCTCTTTGCCCAAGAGTTACCTCCGTTTGCCCGTGTCGGCATGCTTCAAGCGCGTTTCATCTCATCTTTCCTCGTCATGGTCCCAGACGCTGTCAAGAAAGACCTCATTAGTACCGTTACTTCACCAAAGCTGCCACTTGAAGCTAAGCATAATATCATATCCGGCTTGCGTTCAGTGCACTCCATTCCTGGTGGCCACGACATCATCCACGAAGTTCTGAACGAGCACTACAATGACCTCATTGAGCTTATTATCATAATTGGTGACGACCTCTATCAATATGAGAGTGACATGGCCAATTTCGATCCATCTGAGTTCGACGTTCAGGTTGAAACTCTACGTCTGAGCTTGGATCTTCTTCTTTCACACAGTGAAGAGATACTGCAGAAGCTCCCGGAGGAGTTTTCACAGACTCTGGTCAACTGCTCTGTCAGTAAAAACGATTCTCTTCGTTTGTCTACTACTGAAGCCCTTTTTGAGTTTGTCAAATCGAGACGTTCCTGTACCGGTGCAGAGCAAACGCAGGCTGACGCCAACTCCGGTCACATTGTCATTGCCATTCACAATGGTATCAGCATGAACCTGAAGGCCTCCTCTGAAGCTCTGCTAACTCTGAAGCTGACCTCAAGGCAACTCGAGAAGGAGCTTCGTAAAGTTCATGATTTTTTGGAAACTCGTGCACTGATCTACGAAAGCTACCAGTTCTCGGAACCTATTGAGACTGCAGAAGAGCGAAAGAAGTTGAGCACTGCACTTGAAGTAGCTATGGTGGTTTGTCTGTGCTCACCTAACATTGATGCTTGCAAGCTTGCTCTTGAAAACATTAACCTCATGGTGAAGGAGGCTATCGTGTTTGACCAGGTCGATCGCGAAACTTCAGACTGGTCTGTGGGTGAGAACCTAAGCGTTTATTCGGAGCTATCATCTCAGTCTCACTTCTACACTCCCATTGCAATTCAGAAGAAGATGTGTAAGTTGTTTCAAACCGTTGAGGTGCCGTCAGTTGCTCTCATGAAAATCTGGACTGTAATTCACGATCGTTGGTCGCTTATGAGTTCAGATATGACTCGCAGCACAAACGTGACAATCGACGCCCAGAAGGAATGGAGGTCTTATTATGGTATGCTGTGCTCATTAGTCATACCTCTTGTCAACCCAGAAGTTGGCATCAAAGTTCCTGACAATGTCCACTTCAAAGCTCGCCAGCTCATCTATGAGTCTGTAAGTTATCTGATCTCTGACTCCACTTATGTTAGGGAGACGAGCCGCGACGCTCTAGCCAATGATGTGGGCCCTCTGGCATACCATTATGTTCTGAAATACTTGTCTCAGCTGCTGCAAACGAACATGTCTACAAATTCGTCAAACTGCCTGTTGCTCATGAATCAGTCCGCAGTGCTCATAAAAATCTTTGTGGACCGTCTTCATCAAGATGACATTTATACTTCTGTTGACATTGGTATCCTAGCTCTGGATATGGTAAAGCACGTCAAGACAATGCCCATCAATGCTGACACTCTGAAACTTATCGTACGACTATGCCAACTTCTGGAGACTCTCGGAAACACTGCGGAAGCTCTCAATATCAAGCAAGAGCAGAAGATCCGCAACAGCCTGGCTATGTCTGTTTCTGAGTGGCTTGAATGGTCCACAAGCTATGAGTGTGCTGACCCGTCTGATAAGCAAGAGGTTGACAAGGGACGACTTGTGAGAGATGTTTCGGTAGCTGCATCGAGGTCCCTTTCTGAGTTACTGAAGGGAATGGTAATTGACATCCCAGAAGGTACCCACGAGCGCGATTTGTTAGTTGTGAAGTTCAATACCTTCAACAATATTTTCTCGCTGCTTCTACGAATCCTTCATCGTTGCAAATCAGAGGAGACGCTCCCCAAGAATAGTATACTGAAAGAGAAGCAGCCTTTCATTCGCGCTAGGGCTATTGAATCGCTTTCGCATCTGCTGCATGCTAACGTTGATGTTGGACTCCGCGCTGCTCTACCACTTGGGTACCACGAAGACACCAACCTTCGACTTGCCTTCCTTGAGATCTTCCGCAACATCCTCAGCGAACCGATGAAAAATGCAGGCAGCTTTACAGAAGCAACGAAGTATGAGGAGCTTGCTACATTTCTTATCGAGAATTCTACGATAACACTTGCATTGTGTGATGTTTGTCCAGCTTCTGAGGCCGATGAACTATCTAGTAGTCTTCTGAATGTTTTTGATTTTCGCAGCCGTTCTTTAAAACTGGTGAAAGACGCTGTTACTCGTGAGATTGAGGAGACCTCGTTTGCAACAGATATCTTGAGAAGGAACTGCGTGGCAACAAAGCTCCTTTCTAGATTTGGCAAGGCTCGCGGCCAGCAGTACTTGAGTGCAACTCTCGGTCCTTTTATTACACGCATGACTGAAAACCCAGAACTATACACTTTTGAGACTGATTCTAGCAAGTTGAGAACAGAACAAGATGTTGCTAGCAACTCAGAACGTTACCTACGCTGCTTAAACGAGTTTTTTGAGAGTTTGAGTCGCAATGAGAACCTGGTTCCCTGGTCATTCAGGGATATCTGCTTGACCATAAGCAAGGCAGTTGAAGCCAAGTTCCCTGATTCGTGTGACAGTGCTGTTGGCAGCTTTTTCTTCCTAAGATTTATTTGTCCAGCTTTGGTATCACCAGAACAGGAGGGTCTGCTTGACAAACCGCCATCTCGTGATGTTCGCCGCTCCTTGTTGTTACTTGCGAAGGCAATTCAAAACTTTGCGAATTTGACAGGGTCGAAGGGATCCCTGGATAACTCAACTCTCGGAGGAGATGATGGCAAGGTAGAGACTGTCCGCAATCTTTTGCGGAACCTTTGCAGTACAGAAGGAAGAGCGGCCGCCAGCGACGACACCTCATCTCAGGTATCAGTCGCTAAGCTGATGGACATAACCCCGCTTCACTCCTTGCATCAGTTTGTCTACAACCATTGGGAGGAAGCGCACCATAAATTGTTGGTTGACCAGCGAAAGAAGCGTCTCAGCCAGGCACCGTCACGTCCAGAGGTCAAGGCCGCTACAAAAGAGTGGGACGATGTCCCCATTAATGGATCAATAGATCCATCAGGACGAGCCAAGCGTAACCGCCGTGCGACAACTGCTCCTACACAAGCAATTGACGACGATGACACCGAGAATAATAGACGCTTCGCAGCTCTTGTTCGTGGGTTGGGACGACCTGCAACGCCAGCTTCATCGAAGGCCACTTCTGGTAGTGCTATGAATCGCACCAACAATGCTCCCATCAAGTTGACAGAGTTCATGGCTCGCAATGAGGAGCGCGATTTGACCAATATCATCGATAAGCGCATTGTACATGAGGGTACCGGCAAAGATGGAACGCCGCTGCTGGTAGTAACCTTCCGCAACTACGATCGTGAAGAGGTCGATACTGAGCTTGTCCTCTATCGTTACTTCCAAGTTGCCAGCAAGATGTGGGGCGACAAATTCTCTATTTTCTACGACTGCTCAGGCTGCAAGGCTACCAATATGCTCTCTAATACGGTGAGATCTATTCGAGATACAATGGTACCACCAGAGATGGGCAAGAACTGTACCGCAGTGTACTACTACAATGTGTCTACTGCTTTCTTGCCTACCGTCAAGTCTTTCATCAAACACTACCAGGATGAGGGACTCTATATGAGTCCAACCCTCACAAAGTATGTTTTCCTGACTTCAAGTGACATTGCTTCCGTTTGTGATGTTCCTGGACTTAATCTGGATCCGCGATCGGAGAGGCTTATAGACGACGTTCGCCTTGTTTTCAGCCATGCATCAATGGTAACCGGTGCCAACGCGTCGTACCCTGTGACTTTGAAGGTCGGAAACGAGTACTTACAAATCCACGGCGAACAACCTTTCAACTATATCAAAAACTCTCCGGGTTTCTGTAACGATGTTTTCCATTTCTCGGAAATCCTTGAGGTCAGCCTGACCCACACTAGCGGAAGTCCAGAAGAGTTTACTATCGAGACTGTGGAGGGAAACAAGTTTGTGCTGCTTCACAAGCACAAGCATGAGATTTTAAGAGCTATTGGTAATGCTCGTAATCGTATTCCTGCTGAAGACAAACGTGTCGCCAACCAAATGTCGATGAATCTTGAAGACGCTGTTGGCTGTCTGCTTAATGTCAGTTTTGCAAATCTGTGTTCGAGAGATAGTGCTCTCCAAGCCGAGGCATTTAATCTCCTTGCAACAGTTCCCGGCAGATTTAACGTTGACCTGGGTCGTGAAGTGCGGGGAGGAGATGGTCTTGGAATTCCGAAGAGCGAAGTAGCGTTGGCTGTGTCGTTTAGTGAAGCTGTCGCAACTGCTAATCCTGAACTTACTTACGACTTTTTGTACGAGTTCTGCAAGGCATTCAAGTCATTGCCAAAAGAGCAGGGTCACAACGCCATACTGTATGCTGCTCCTTGGGTCAAGAACATTCATGTTGCTCAGGATGGAAAAAATGATGCAGGAAGCCTCATTAGACTGTTTCTGGACAACATTGTCCGCAGTCCAGAGCATCACACAACTTTCCTGCTTAAATTTTGGGCTACACTGTGTCTTGAAGAGGAGCTGACTGACGTGATTGTTGATGAGGTCGTTAGCTTTGCCATTGAGCGTGGCCCCCAAGAAACGAATACTGATGATGCTCTTTCGGTCCTCACCTCGTATCCGACGATTGGAATATGTGGTGCGGTTCTCGCTAGGTGTCGCCGGTTGATGACAATCCCACTTCCTAATGGCGAGAGAGACATAGTCAAACACCAGTGTTGGTCAGAATTGTCAGTGCTGGTGAAGTTGATGTCCTCACTATCATTTGAAAGCGTGATGGTAGCTGAAGTGTACCTGCCTGAGATTTTTTCAATCATCACTGGACTCATCCATACGGGCCCGACTGCTTTCCGGCAATCGCTGTACAATCTTCTGGTCAATGTCCTCCACGCTTTCTCATGTTATGATAAGCTTCCAGTGGATCAGAAGTATCAGATCATCTCTATCTGGGGCGATTTGACGTCCCCGAAAGGAAAACTGCTATTTGGTCTCAGCAGTGAAGCCAAGTCAGCGCCACATGATTACTTTTCATTGGGATTGGTGAGTTCTCTTGAGAATATGTGTATGATCCTCTCTGATATCATTATATCGGCTGGAACTGTACACACAGCGAACGTCTGGCGTACTCGTTGGAGTAGCCTGATCACTGCTGCGTGTTTCTCAGATAATGTTGGTCTTCAGTGTCGCTCTTTTATTGCTCTTGGATGTATTGCGCGCATCGATGTTGAAGACGCTATTTTGGCAAGAGTACTTTACACTTTGAAGCACGCTCTGACGTTGAGTAATAACCAGATCAGTGAAGAGTTCAGCACATCACTTGTGTTTTGCATTACAAAGATGATGAATGGATTGTTTGAGCAGTCGCTGTACAATGCTCGGATGTTTTGGCTGGGTGTTGCACTCCTCAATGGTCGCAGTACCCCTTTGTTTATCCAAGGATTAACACTTGTCCAGGCGAGTCTGCGATCACTGGATAGTATTGGAGCTTTCACTGAAGAGAGTATTGCCGAGTACTTGCTTTCTCGACGTCAAGCATTTGAAACGGAGTGGAGCGAAATCCAAAGCTTTATGGAAGTTTCGTTCAGCGTTGAATATTTCGACTTGGCGCTATCAGCAACAGTTCTGAAAGGACTTGAAAAGTCAACAACGCGTAGCGAGACTTTGCAGGCTCTGGAGTGTTTCCTTGAAATCAGTGCCAAGAATCATATCAAGACAGAAGACAGCAAAAAGAAGTACGCATCTTACTTGTGCTACTTGTATTTCCTGTTTTTGGGAAGCCGAAGCCAGTCTGATTTGAAAGACCTTTTGTGGATTGCTGGATACCCTGGTGACCATATGGAGTCCAAAATGGATGAGGATGAGTTGCCAACACTTTTGGAGGAGTACATTAGCGAGGATTCTACCGATACAACCATTGCCTTGTACTTGGGTGGAATCATTTTCAAAGGTTCTAGTGAGTATGAGGTTTCGGGACTGCGATTCTTGGGAAGCTTGCGGTTTGTGGGAGAGAAAAACCTGGAAAAGAAGTGTATGGTGTACGCAACCGTTCGATCACGGTTGTTGAAGTTGACCGAGTTTGGTTCACAGAAGCCTATTATGAAGAGTATTCTTGCAGCAGGTTCAGGCATGCTGGCGAATATTGAAGAATTCCGTCGACTGCCGGAGCATCGTGCAAATCTGGAAAAGCTGCTGATGCGCTGTGGTTTCAAGCCTCAACAGCCAGATATACCGGTGTCTTCGTCGACGAGCACTTTCAGTCAAGTTCAAGAGTTGACTCCTGAGATGCGCGGACGGTTTGCCGGTTTGATTGGAGCTATGATTTGTGACGCCTGATTTGTTATCAAAGCAGCTCAGAGGTATTTATGAACTAATGAATTAATATACGTGACATTATATATGATTGTAAGTAAATCATATAATGATTGTAGGTAAACTAGTCGGCGGCTTGGCTGCCTTTTTGGTGAACTGAACCACTCTACGCGGCTAAAACTCATATACTCGAATTTCACTTCACCGTCTTTCAACTATTCGAGAGGATGGCCAATTCTGGGAAACGGGAAGGAACAGCCCTAGAAAGTCGGAGTCCTGATGAAATAAAAAGAACACGGATCGATTCAAATACACGTGAAACCGTACAAGATGGAGTTGCTGCTTCAAAAGCTCGAGTGGCACTATTGCAACAGAAGCTAGCAGCTGCGAAAGCATCACCTGTAACCAAGGAAGGCGGAACAACGGCATCGAACATACCGAGTGTTGGACCTGGAGCGTCATCAAATAGATCTGAGCTACTTGCAAAGATTAGACAGAGATCTGCTCAGGTGAAGCAGGAGCTGGACTCGAAGCCACAACAGCCATCAACAACAACAGCACAACCACAGAGCTCTCGAAAGGTTGGCTTGAACACTCCAGTGCATCCTCTTCTATTTATAACATCAACACCAAAGCCTTCTGTTAAACTGGAACATCAGCAGAACCATAAGTACATATCTCCAGATCCAACTCCTCCAGCTGACGTGGATAACCCATACTTTGACAAGAATGTGGCCACGGCTTCGAATCGCGATGCGCGTCTTAAGCGAGGAC
The DNA here is from genome assembly GCA_030556845.1 of Sugiyamaella floridensis. Lineage (NCBI taxonomy): Eukaryota > Fungi > Ascomycota > Dipodascomycetes > Dipodascales > Trichomonascaceae > Sugiyamaella > Sugiyamaella floridensis. Next base: position 39,042 of record JAKTUT010000040.1, on the reverse strand, counting down.
TTGTATTCAACGATCCAGGAAAGTTTGTCAAAAGGGCAGAAGAACTGCGCAGACAAGCCCACATTGAACAGCTTAAGAAACAAGTTGAAGAACGCAAACGAGCAGCGGGAATTGTCGAGGCGGATATTCTTGCTGGTGAGCGCAACTATAAGCCAGATAACCCTCCTGATGTTGAGTGGTGGGATCAGCCATTACTTGTTAATGGTAGCTATGATGACCTTGATACCGGCAATGGCATCAAGCTAGGTCCCGACACCGCCATCACCTTGTACATTCAGCATCCGATTCCCATCAACCCGCCATGGGAAAAGCATATGCCCAGTGAGATTACACTTCATATGACCAAGAAGGAGATCAAGCGCAAACGCAAAAACGAACGTACGGAGCGTCATAAGGAAACGCAAGACCGAATCCGTCTAGGACTTGATCCTGCCCCACCACCCAAGATCAAACCATCTAATATCATGGCTATATTTCCCCATGAAACTATCAAGAACCCCACTGCAATGGCAGCGCGTGCCAAGCATGAAGTTGAACAGCGCAAATTAAAGCATGAAGATGTGAATGCCAGCCGAAAGCTCACACCCGAGCAACGGTATGAAAAGGAAGCCGAAAAGGCAGAGAGAGACAAGAGCAAGGGCATTTACTGTGCCGTGTTCCGTGTTGAGACTCTAGCAGACAATCGACATCAATTTCTTGTCAACGTGAATGCCATCAAGAGTCAGTTTACTGGCATGGCAGTTATTAACCCGGCATTCTGCCTCGTCGTTGTTGAAGGCAGTGCACTGCTTGTCAAGAAGTTCACCAAATTAATGATGAAGCGGATCACTTGGACCGAGGCTGCTCCTCCAAGACCAGGTGATCCACCAATTGACAAGCCTATAGATCTTTCGACTAACCGGTGTCGGCTTGTATGGCACGGACAAGTGAAGAATCCACGGTTTGCTAGGTGGTCGTTCAAACATACCGAAACAGAGCAGGATGCAAAGGATGTTTTGTCACGTAACGAGGCAGAAAACTTTTGGATTGAAGCTCGATGCCTCACTGATACCGACGAGGGCATTTTAACGTAAAGTTACTAGCTTCTGGTCCATGACCTAATGAATAAACGATTGTGAGAGCAGATATACATTGGTTAAAAAAACGTTAGGAAAAAATAACAACAGGGCCTAGCAAAGGAGTAATTAAACCTCGACACGCTTCTTCACGTAGTCCCACAGGCTCTTGAGAAGACGGTCAGGAAGGGTACAGAGATCCATGTGGAACTCACCTTCCTCCACGTCATTCTTGATATACATATCGGGGGTCTTGTTGTCGGTGACCATTTGGACGACGGCCAGCAAATCGTCCTCGGACAGTTTCTGGAAACCGTCTGCCAGACGCTCAAGATCAATGGATCCCTTTTCAATGGTTTTGGTCTTTTTCCGTAGCTTAGTGCCGTCGTCTTCTACTTTTCGCTTGTTGTCTCCAGCAGCCCAATCTCCCCCAGTAGTTCCGCTGACGCCTGGAGCATTGATGCCCGGAACAGGACCCGATTCTGCAAGCAGCTTAACGAGGGCCGGTCGGTTTGTCGGGAAATTGATAGTGTGGTCGACGACGTACTTGTTCTGAGCGAAATTGAGGTCATGAGATACCGTGTTCTCGCCTCCCTTGTCGACAGCGTGTAGAACAATTCCAAGATCGAATTCACCCCATCCTTGCTCTTCTATGAGGAATGGAGGCTTCTTGAAGGCTGAGTTAGCGTGGGGTCTTGATATTTTTTTATGACTGGCTTCAAGGAACCTAAAACATTGCGGCCATGAGACTGTCAAACATACCTCTAGTGGGGTTTTCAAACGTCGGATGAAGCTTATAGGTGACTTTGTCAAACACGGTAGCAGGTACCTCATTACCATCGGCATCAACAAGGTCGATACGAATGCTCCATTGTCGCATAGGGAAGCCCTCTGATACAGGAGGGACATCAGGAAGAACCTCCTGTGTCGTGGTGATTCGCACCTTTCTTGGTACGGTCTATGTTAGGAACTGGAGCGCGTTCAACCCATCACCAATCGGTCTCTGGCAAACTTACCTCTGGCATTGTTCAAGAAACTTGTTCTGCGCGCTGTTTATTATATCAAGATGGTCGATTCAGATAAAACACACAAAAGAGTTTCAATTGTCGTTGCTAACGTTCACAAGCAAAGTTAACGAGCAGGTCATTCAACAGCTTATGCCTTCGTGTGTGCCAATATTGGACCCGGGCCTTTACACTGGGAATCCTGAATATTCTGCCCGGCGACGTGGCGGGCTAGGGTACATTACTTTTTTTTTTGCTCGACTTCCGCTTATGAACTATGCACGATCTAAGACGCGGGTACGAATCTAGGGGTAAGTAGTTGATTATTAACTATTGTTTTATATAAGACGGTATAAAATAAGGGAGAGGGGTAAAAACCGGTTAGAAAAGACTGAGCGCAGTACCAACAGCAATGGAAATGGCCATCCACGCATTGGGTGTAATGAGACCGCCATCCGATGTGACATATGCGTTGAACCGATCGACAGCAGCATCCTTGACATCAAACGCGGTATCACGAACATCATAATACTTTTCAGCTAGATGTTCGCCCATTAGGCGGATACGTGTAGTCTCATCAATCTCCATGTCGCTCGCCGCCTGTTTGGCCTTTTGTAGATAATAACCAGCTGGAGGCAGAGGAAGAGCTCGTTTCTGCACTGTCATGTCACCATCATCAAAGTACATATCGAGGTAGTCCATATCGAGGTAGTCCATATCGACAACCTCCTCTCCATTAGCATCCATCATGGCGTCCTCAGCATACGCAGGACGGTCATCAAAGCCCTCCACTGACTGGGCAACAACACGAGTACGGTGCTTCTTGTAGTTATCGTTCCACTGCTGCGTATAAACAGCTAGCGACTGTGGTACGACACGGATATCCCCTGGTGAAGCGTCAGGAGGCATCACAGCAGCATCAAAGTCGCTGCTACTTTGAAGCTTCGGCATCACGTCTCGCATCTCCGGCATCAGCTCGGGGTCACTGACAGTAAGACGATTGGACAACGTCTCAACTACAGGAACAGCATTGTCCACTGGAGACAGAGGCAGAGCAGAGGCAACGACTGCGCAGGTCGTCGTAAGTACACCAAGAACAAAATTCATACGAGTCATGGCAAAAATAGTCCGGGAATGGTGGGAGGACTGTCAATTTGCCGCCATATTTCTAATTAACGGTTGGACCCGATACTGTTTATGGAGGTCATCTCCATAGCTTCAACCTCAAATCACTTGCCCATAATCTTCAGCTCTCTCATAACGGCATCTGCAATCTTGTCATATGATTGAGATGCAGAACCTTCGGGAGATGCCACAACAATTGGCTTCCCGTTGTCTGAGCTCTCGCAAATATCTGCTTGCAGCGGAATGCTGCCGAGAACATTGATGTTATGCTTCGCTGCCTGCCTAATTGCACCGTCGTGTCCAAATATATGTGATTCGTGCTGGCAATTTGGACATACAAACATACTCATGTTCTGGACCATGCCAAGGATGGGGATATCGACCTTTCTGAACATGTCAATACCTCTGACAGCATCAATAAGGGCAATGTCCTGAGGCGTCGAAACAATGACTGCTCCGTCTATTAAAACCTGTTGTGCCATGGTTAACTGTACGTCTCCTGTTCCTGGGGGCATATCCAGTACTAGGACATCCATTTCCTTCCAAGAGACCTCGAACATGAGCTGTTCCAATGCCTTTTGCAAGAGTAATCCTCGCCATGCCACAGCCTTGTCGGGCTCGACGAGGAATCCCATTGACATCGCTTGGACTCCATAGTTCATCTTAGGAATCAGTTTACCGTCTGTGTTAGCTTCGATTAGAAACCGGTGGATTTGTTGTTGTTGCTGCTTCTGCTGCTTACCATCTGTGATTCTCGGTTCTCCAGAAAGATTGAGGAGCTTTGGAACCGATGGTCCAAAGATATCAACGTCAAGCACGCCGACAGATAATCCCTTTGCAAATAGCGACAGAGCTAGATTCACTGACACAGTGGATTTGCCTACACCACCCTTTGCAGATGATACAACGATGACCTTTTTGACTCCTGGCACCGGTCGGCGTGTGGATGAAAGACTTGGCCGTCGTCGAGGAATAGTTGGCTTTTGACGTGGGAGTCCCTTTATAATTAGCAGAGAACATGGATGGATTAGATCAGTTACGTACAAGAGGGTTTTCATGCATGCGGGGAGCCATTGTAGAGAATTGGCGTTTTCCTGCCAGACTTTTGATGGTCTGAACGACCTGTCTACGAGTAGCTCTCCATTCATTCTCGACCGTGGGCCAAGAGATGCTAGACATGATCTTTCCCATTGCACCTTTATCTTCAAGTGAAATTTTCAGCGAGTCGAGAAGCTCTGCTACGTGTTTAGACACTTCCTCGTCCGATGCCACTTTGACGAGTTTCTGCAACTCCTGCAGAACAGAGATCTCGGCCGCTTCCTTGTCAACGAGGTCAGGACGGTTACCGGCCTTGTACTCCTCTATCGACTTTTCACGTTTCTTGATCTGCGACTCGACAAGACCATGAAATGACAAATCACTAGTCACCGAATCAGGTTTCTCGATATTGGCGTTCTTCAACGCAGCCATCACGGCACGGATAGTCGTCTTGCGAACATCATCACCCGCACGCATCGCCTCTTTAAGGCCCTGGCGCACCTGTTTCATAACAGGTGGCTCTACAGCTGTAGAGTACAGACGGTAGCTGGCCCGAGAAGCTGCTACGAATTGGTGTCTCAACAGCATCGTTTCGTTAGTGATTGAACTGATTGGGGTTGGTGAGGGATATTTTGCAAGTTGCAGAATATTAATATTTCAGCGTCACTTTTTTTCTCCCATATCCACTTCACATGTTAACTTTTCCAGGGGTAAATGCTACTGGGGAGAATCCTACAACAACCCAAGGCTCTGAGGGCAGTTGGTGCTATACAGTCATATAGCACAGCATATGGACCGACTATCTATGCTTTATCAACACCGCCAGGACGAGGAGCTGTGGCTATCATTCGCATCTCCGGTACTGACTGTCGGTATGTCTACACGCAGCTCAGTCAGCGCGGCATGATCCCGCACCGAAAGCCTGTTCTTACCGTGCTCAAGTCTCCTCAGAACAACTCGACTCTCGATGAGGCCATTGCCCTTTACTTCAAGGGTCCACGTTCGTACACTGGAGAGGATATACTAGAGCTCCATGTTCATGGTGGTAATGCCGTTGTTCGGGCTGTTCTCGACGCTATCAAACACCTTCACAGTCTAGAGGCGCCCATTCGGTACGCTGAGCCTGGTGAATTCACCAAGCGAGCATTCCATAACAATCGCATGGATTTGACCCAAGTCGAGGGAATCAGGGACATCATCGATGCTGAGACTGAGTTTCAGCGTGAAGCGGCCGTGTCGTCTGCTGGAGGTCATACCGCTGCCCTTTACGAGTCATGGAGAACTGCGCTTGTGAACGAAGTTGCTCGTCTAACAGCTCTTATTGATTTTGCTGATGACAATGCGGAAATCGAGTCTTCGGCAGAACACCTATTGTCCAGCATTAGATCAGAAGTGGGCTCATTATATGACGCAGTTAGCAGCCATCTCGACAAGGTCCAGCGTTCAGAACTGATCCGCTCAGGCATCCAAATTAATCTTCTCGGAGAACCTAATGCTGGTAAATCATCTCTGCTCAACTTGCTGACCCGCCGCGAAGCTTGCATAGTAAGTGATATTCCAGGAACCACAAGAGATATCCTTGAGGTCAACTTGGACCTTGGTGGCTTCAAGGCTGTGCTTGTTGATACAGCTGGTATACGGGATCTTTCAGATGCTGACACTCACTCGTATATCGAAGCAGAGGGAATTAGACGAGCGCGGGATCGGTTCAGGGAGGCCCATGTTATTATTGCCGTTATTCCGGTCGTCAACCGTCGTCCAAGTGTATCACCAGAAGTTAAAGACGAGATTGACAAGCTGTCGGTTGATGCTTCGAAATCGGTAATTGCGGTGCTGAATAAAGTTGATTTACTTGATGGCGACGTTTTAAAAGCCAAATCAACTGTATCTCAGCTCCTAAATCTTCCCGAAGCAAACGTATCAGCAATGTCTTGCAAAACTGAAGAGGGAGCTCAGCACCTTGTGGAAAAGATATCAGACCTCTGTAGAGGTATAACGATGGTGAATGACGAGTTAGGCCCGCCAATTGGAGCATCTCAAAGAATTCGAGAGCTACTTGAATCTGACGTCAAATCCGGCCTTGAGGAGTTCTTAAATTACATCGACAATGACATCGTTCTCGCCATCGCCGAACTCCACCGCGCCATTGAAGGCATTGGGAAGATTACGGGCAGGACTGTTGGAGTAGAAGAGATCTTGGGCGTTGTTTTCAGTAACTTCTGCATCGGCAAGTGATGACTTCTTGACTCTAATTATTATACATAATAATATCATGGCATCAATACAGCTGGTAGGTTTCGCATTAATGACTGCCTTCCATAGGAAGTGGTGCATAGTATAATCTACATAAATCTAGGACGAGTTGCGTCCTGATTTCGCGGATTCGCGCTCGAGAAACTCGGCAAACAGTCCCATAAAACGACCGGCTGAGCTTGATTCGTCAAGAGCCAGATTCGTTGAAGAGGCAGATCGTCTTGGTGATGACAGGTTGCTGCCCGTTCTACTCAAACCGGCCTGGACCTTTTGTTCTTCGTCCCAGCCAAGGTAGTTAGAAATCAGTTGCAAGACTTCAAACTTCTTGGCATCTCCGCGCTGGAATGACAAGAATGAGAGAAGAAGGTTGGTAATGAGGAGCTTATCCACAGTCTCGCCCTCGGATTCCCGTTTAATCATTCTGAGAGCTTTGGTCAGATGCTCGTTAAGGATGACTGCTTCGTGCCTCAGCTTGCCAATCAATAGATTCTTCTCCTTGACTTCTTCCTCAAGTTCAGGAACGCGCTTACGCGAGGATTGGAGGCTATCTATTTGAGATTTGGCGGCAGTCATATCCTGGTGTGCCTTGTCAACGTCTTCCTGGAGTTTGTCGCGCTCCAATTGCAAGGTGGAAATTTTCTCCATGAGATGCATAGTTTCACGCTTAAGCTCTTGATTCGCATGGTTGAGCTGGGTTCGCAGCTCGTCACGTTCTGCGCGGAATCGTTCCGCATATGCAGTTTGAGACGCTACTTGTTCTTCTAAGGCCGTGATCCTGAAACTGACGTTCTCTTTCTGAGCACGCTCATCAGCAATAGCGAGCTCGACATCACGTACAAGTTGTTCGCTTGCTTCTAGCTTGTCGAGCGTCTTTTTGGCCTCGGCAATATAACCGTCACGTTCCTTGTCAAAGTTCCGCATCTTTGTTTGCAATTCGGTTCTCAACTCAGTGAGTTCTCGATAATATCTGTCACTCTCCTCGTTGGCAGAAGCCACATCGTGTTGTAGACGGTCAACAGATGCAAGAAGTGTGGATCTCTCCGTTTCGAGGCTCGCGATCTTCTCTTTGGAAGCGGCCAGCTCAGCAGCGTCAGATTTGAGTCGCTCACCTAGAGTTGTTTTGATATGTGAGATGCGTTCAAACAGACTGTCGTATTTTTCCTGGATATCATCCTTGGCAGCCAGGGCTTCGTCGAGTTCTTTCTGCAGTTCCTCTTCTCGAGATCCAGAAACAGTCTTTGATGCCAGCTCGGCCCTCACAGCTGCCAGTTCTGCTTCCTGAGACTTGAGTTTCGCCAGCAGTTCGTCGACAATTGCACTCGACTCCGGTCCATTCGATACTGGGGCAGTTACAGGTTCAGCTGGAGGGTCATCATCTACTAGAGGTTTGTTATTGTCATTTGGTTTGATGTTTTCCTCAGGCTCATCGCGTTCAGTCGTCGCAGCAGAGTCGTCTGGGGTGTCTCTGGTAGATTCGTCATCAGAAGTTTCAGCAGTTGCTAAGTCTGGCTCCAACTCGGTCTGGGTATCTTTAGGAGTTGGAGTTTCTTGTACGGATTCTGGCTCAGCTTCCTGGGGTTTTGGCGCAGCTTTTGGCTTAGAGCCGCTGTTTTTCTTTGATTTCTTAGCCATGGCGGAGCCTCTGCCTCTAATAGCAATTGATTACAGTCCAACCAAATAGATCTGTTAGCTTAAGAGAGCATGCCAGTATCGATTTCCACAGTAGATCGATCTCCCTCAGATACGCTGGTAGAGTCTCAGTTCGCCCTGTTTTAGTCTCAGGTACGTGTCTTTGGAAGCTAGGGCGAGGGCTAGGGCATTTTGACTCCACCTAGAGATTAGAGGCAAGAATGTCGAAGAATTGGGATTGTAGATGGTTATTTTGAAGAAAATAAGTGGTTGTATTCAAGTAATGCGATTACACATGTAATTTTCCAACCGTTTCAATCTCGTTATTTGATTCTTGTTACCTAAACTCCAGCCATTCTCCCATTCTTCTCGTTGATATAACTCCTTACAAGTGAAACTAACATGTGTATCTAATTGGAACTCAATTGGAGTTTCATCAACACTACCGTCACGACAATTCGAGAATTATCTGGTGTTTCTATCTGGTCTTTGAGATCGATATAACCAAGGTCGATAACCACTGGTCACCGCATCAAAAAACGCTCCAATCGAGCCCTCACCTCCGCACCAGCCTCGCGTCCTATTAAAGCTACATTTTGACGCGTCTCTCAACTTCTGGAGTTCATCAAATGGCCAGAGACGCAAAGTCGTTTTTCCAGCCGGTTCGCAAGGTGTGTAGCCATGCCGTGATCAATTGGCAGTAATCTGGACGAAACTAACTAAAGGCAGCTGAGCCAGCTGAACTACAGAAACGGGGCCGCAGTCGTATAGTTGGTAGGTAGCAGCTTTGCAGTGTAGGCCACGCGCGTTTCTAACAAGATGATGAAGAGGATGAGATACCGGCTCACGAGTCTAAAAATTCCAAGCCTACTACCGTCAAAGATGAAGATTTGAAAGAAGTGAATGTTTCTGAGTACTTTGGTGCCAAGAATGCACCGAACCAAGAATCGGCAGACAAGCGCGCAAAGAAGGCTTCTCCCGTAAAGAAGGCGCCCCCCAAACGGAAAGCCTTCTCCCTCGACAGCGACGACGATGATGATGATGCTGACTTTGAAATTGATTCGTTTGAGATCCCGCCTCCGCGATCGTCGCAGACTTCCAATGCTTCACCACGGAGAGCAACTCCACGCAAGAAACCCGCTATGGAGATTGATGACGACAGTGATATCGAAGTGAAGCAAGTTCGTGCGTCCAAACCTACGAAGTCTTCGGCAAAGACTGCAAAGACTACGAAGTCGCCAGTAAAGCAGAGGACTAAAGTTGTGACTGTGGTGGCTGCTTCTAGTGGTCCTACTGCTGCAGACATATTGGCAACTGTTCCGGATGCTGAACTGCCCGACGACGAGCCAGCTAAGAAGTTCAACTATCATGAGCACCAGGCTGCTGGAGGCGAAGCCACCGAATGGATTGATGTACCTCAAGCTCAGGAAAACTGTCTCAATGGCCTCACATTCGTCTTCACCGGCAAGATGCCAACTCTTCCGCGCGACCAGGCTCAACAACTTGTTAAGCAATATGGCGGAAAAGTTACCAGTGCTCCGTCTGGAAAGACATCCTGTGTTGTACTAGGCGGAGAAGCTGGACCCAAGAAGATTGAAAAGATTAAGCAATTAGGCATAAAAGCTATTTCTCAAGATGGCTTTCTTCAGCTACTACGGGAAATGCCCGCGGATGGTGGTTCTGGCGAAGCAGCACAGAAATCTCTTCTGAAGAAGCGACAAGAGGAGGAGGCTATTGAAGCTTCAGCTAAAAAAATGGCCGAGGAAATGGCTAAGCAAGACAGAGCGGCGGTTGCCAAAAATGCGGTCAAGGTTGAATTGGGCTCTAACGGTGTGCACCGTCAGGACCCGGCTTCCTCCCGTGTCCTCACTTCCGAGGACAAACTGTGGACAAGCCGATACGCTCCAACGAGTCTCGACCACATTTGCGGCAACAAAGGTCCCATAAACAAATTGTCTGATTGGCTTGGTAGGTGGAGGCAAAACGCAAAAAACGGCTTCAAAGGCGACACTTTCCGTGCTGCCCTTGTCTCGGGACCTCCAGGAATTGGTAAGACCACAACTGCTCACCTTATTGCCAAGCTACAAGGTTACGATATTGTTGAAACCAATGCATCCGACACTCGAAGCAAGTCGCTGCTCAACAGTCAAGTCAGCAGGAGTCTTAGTAGTACATCGATCATGGGATTTACTTCCAAGGACGGTGAAGGTGTCGACGGTGGCAAGAGGGATCTCTGCCTAATCATGGATGAGGTTGACGGTATGTCTGCTGGTGATCGTGGAGGCGTGGGTGCAATGGCCGCATTGTGCAGGAAGACAAATATTCCTATCATTCTCATTTGCAATGATAGGTCACTGCCAAAGATGCGTCCCTTCGAGAGGACTACGTTAGACATACGCTTTACGCGACCTGACGTGAATGCAATTCGCCCTAGAGTAATGGCCATTGCTAAAAAGGAAGGCCTCCACCTAGACAGTGGTGTCGTTGATCAGCTTGTTCAGTCAACCCACTCTGACATCCGGCAGATTATTAATATCTTGTCTACGTTTTCGACAACGAGTAACTCCATGGACTTCGAGAGCAGCAAGCGGGTCACGAAAGAATCTCAGAAACACACGGTCCTCAAGCCATTTGATATAGCTGCGAAGTACCTCTCTGGATCTACACTTGGAACGTCGTTTAACGACAAAATCGAGTTGTATTTCAACGATCATGACTTTGCACCACTTATGATCCAGGAGAACTATATAAAATGCGAGCCTTCAAAGGCTTCAACCCGAGGACCCAGCAGCCTGGAATTAATTACCAAAGCTGCTGAGTCCATCTCTGATGGTGACCTTGTTGATCGTATGATTCATGGTTCCCAGCAGCAATGGTCGCTTATGCCGTTGCACGGTGTTCTATCATGCGTTCGTCCCAGTTACTATGCTAGTGGAAGGATGAAGGATCGACTGAGCTTCTCGGCTTACCTTGGTAACAACTCTACAGCTGGAAAATATTGGCGGTTGCTTCAGGAGTTGCAATCTCATATGCGTCTCAAGCTGTGGGATAATAAGCTTGAGCTGCGTCTTGCATACCTCACTTTGCTCACAAACAAGCTGCTGGACCCTATAACGTCGAATGGTGCTGATGGTGTGCTTGATGTCATCAGTGTCATGGACGACTACTACCTTACCAAGGATGACTGGGATGTCATCATGGAGCTGACAGTTGGACCTAATAACGTTCAGAAAAAGGTCAAGGATCTACCGTCGACGGTCAAAAGTGCCTTTACACGCAAGTACAACAGCATGAGCCACCCCATGCCTTATATGAAGTCTGCTGGTATGAGTGCTGCTGAAAGCCGAGTGTCACGCGAACAGGCGCCAGATCTTGATGATGTTGTTGAAGATGATGTTGATGCTCCTGAAGATGAACCCAAGGATGAAGAGGAAGACATCAGCAAGAATAAATACATCAAGATGGGTAAGCCGAAGGGTAAAGCTAAGGCTTCTGCGCCCAAGGCGAAGGCCAAGGCCAAGAAATAACTCGACTGCTCGTTAGAGTATCAAAACCTTCAAACAGCATGTTGTTTTTTTTTCTTCGTTGAATGCTATAACACGATCAAATACACAGAGATGAGTTGTTATTATTAGGAGCGTATAACTCGTCATAGTACTGTTGACTGTCAATTGATATCTGTGATGCTGTGCTGTTCACCAGTCCGGCTGGCGAAGCGCCGAGTCTTGACCTGCAGCTCTTTGGACCACTCATCCAACTCCAAAGTTATGGCCTCGAGATTATCCACGTGATGGATGATCTGATCCACCTGATCGACGTACTTGGTTATGTCGGCATCTAATAGCTGTTAGCTAAGGCGGCTCATAGTTGTGCAATATACGAAATTGTAACTTACAGATGTTGGATGTAGCTGAGCGGGTCTTGTCCAAATGGGCAGCAGTATCGGCTAGATCCTGAAACTTATTGAATGCGTTAATGTTAACACGTTCCATGAGCTCCAGATTATTGACGGTGAAGTCTGTGTCGGCGGCAATGACCTGCTGGAGACCAGCCAGCGCCTTATCAACAACTTCATTCATGCTCATCCTCGATTCTCGGCTGTTAGGCCCCACCGTGGGCCATATAAAAACCACAACACAATGCAGGGGGACGCCAATTCAGGGGAAAGAAGCCGCAATTGGAATGGATACCTTCGCCTTGTGGTGTCATACAAAGCCCCCTGATAAGACGACCGCGGATAAATAAGCTTTCTGGTCCCACTGTTCTCTTGGCTGTTGATGAATTGTTGATCAATTTAGAGAAAGGGCAGGGGGGCGCAGCGTGGAATATAATAATTTATACTAAACTTGTGGGGTTTTTACCCAAGAAACGTTGGAACATACACCTCTTTAGCTCTGAACACCAGCGTCTTGGGCTTATTGTTTATGGCCTGATAGGAGGACCTTAGTAGCACCAAGGCCTTCCACGACACTCAGGTGGTTTTGTTTCGGGGCGTTTTTACTTGTCGGTAAGGCACCCCCCCCCCCCCCTGTTTGAGTACCCTGCCTTAATTCGACACGGTTTCGTTAGTTGACTCTGGTTCTCAGCTCCCGCGTCTCCGCTAGGATCTATATAACGACGATATAGAACCCACGGACTTCATTGGTATTTGTCATCTATTGTTTTTATCTGGTCTTATTACACGTCATTGTCGTGTTTCTTTGTTCTCATCTGCATTTATCTGACCAAACTCCGGGTACTCTACCTACCCCTCCTCAACTCACCACTCAGCACCATCCCCTTTTCTTTCCCCTCCAAGCTGGCCTTGATCCGGGGAGTGTATACATTGCTGTTTCTGGACTCCATATACCCATTTTTACTTTCTTCTCCATGTCAGCAACCCCTGTAATGTGGCCACCGTCTAAGCCGGTCGCCTCATCACGGCGTAAGTTTCCTGGTCTTCGTATACCCAACTCGGAATCATCTGCTCCGGTCATTGCGCCCCCTGATGATGATACAGACATGAGCGGATCTTCGATCGGCGAGACAGGCTCATCTCAAATCTCTCCGTCATCGGCCGTATCTGGTCTTTTCTCTGCAGAGCTGCTGGCGGCTGTGCGTCCCTCGGATGATTCGGTTACGCCCCATAAGCTCACGGCCATGGATATGGAGACTGATCCCGCTACCAAGACCCTAACTCCCTCGCATATCTCTGGTAGTACTGGTCCTGTTGATGTCTTATATCCAGGCAGAGTATCACCTCTGCCGAACGCTCTGTCATCACACTCACCTTTTAGACCAATGTCAACGGTCGACTACACATGCTTAGATGTCGCCAACCTCGATGATGAGGGCTGGCGATACGTTGCCCGTTCTAATGACATTGTAGTATTGGGAAGAATAGGCGAAGGATCGGGAGGAAGCGTTAGCAGATGTCGTCTTCGCAACCGTCAGACTGTGTTCGCACTCAAGGAAATCACCACCAATCCAAACCCGGAGATCCAACGGCAGATTCTTCGCGAGTTGCAGTTTAATCAGAGCTTCAATTCACCTCATATCGTCAAGTATTACGGAACTTTTTTGAATCCTGAATCAGCTAGCATTTGTATTGCTATGGAATACTGCGGAGGTGGTAGCCTAGAAGCAATCTACAAGAGAGTCCGGTTTCGGGGTGGTCGAATTGGTGAAAAAGTACTGGGGAAAATTGCAGAAGGCGTTCTCAGCGGTTTGTTATATCTTCATAAAAAGCGGGTTATTCATCGTGATATCAAACCGCAGAACATTTTGTTGGATAGTGAGGGTCAGGTGAAGCTGTGTGACTTTGGTGTATCTGGCGAAGTCGTAGACTCTCTTGCTACTACATTCACCGGTACGTCCTACTACATGGCTCCTGAACGTATCCAGGGCCAGGCCTACACGGTGACATCTGACGTTTGGTCTTTGGGTCTTACAATAATGGAGGTTGCTCAGCACCGTTTCCCTTTTTTGTCTGAGGGTAACCAGCAGCTGACCCCCATTGAACTTCTTACGGTCATTGTAAATAAAGCTGCCCCAGAGCTGAGGGACGAACCTCAAGAAGGCATTCAGTGGTCAGATGCCTTCCGGCATTTTCTCAAATGCTGTTTGGAGAAGGATCCAAAGAAGCGTGCCAGTCCCCGCCAAATGCTGGAACACCCTTGGATGTGTGGCCAGCGGCAAAAGACAGTCAAGATGGACCAGTTTGTTCGCGAATGTTGGGCTCACTGATTCTTGGTCTATAATGGGTTCATGGTTAAAAACACATATATGTGGTTAACACTCATCCATACATATATATGTATTTCATGCATCAATGATCATGTTTATTCGTTACCATGCCTCTTCAAGGTACCGTCCACTCCTCTCTAGTTCCTTGACGAATGCTTCAGCAGCTTCCGGTTCCCAGTTCTCGGTCTCCTGTATGCACTGTACAATAGTTATTCTCACTTGCCGGGGCATCTTACCGGCTGAGCCACAGACATAGATGTATGCGTTTTTCTTGACCAGCAGATCAGATATTTCTTCTTTGTGTTTGTACAATTGATCTTGGACATAGCCGCCATTTTCTCGAGAAAATGCAGGTACAACCTTCAAAGGAAAGTCCTGTTTTACAACTGCGTCCCAATCATCCTTAAAAAGATAGTCTCTGTCTTTGAATCGACATCCAAAAAACAACTTCATGTCACTATTAACCGACGAGTTGTTTTGTACCCTACTCAAAATGAGACTTCGCATTGGGGCTACGCCAGTTCCAGGTCCGATCATAATCATGGGATCATTTTGGTCGCCAGTGGTGAATGGAGCCTTGAACACTCTGAACGGGATCTTGTCGCCTGCTTCCAACTGAGTGATCCAATTGGTGCAAACTCCTCTCCTGATTCTCCGGATTATCGTCCTGTACTTCACAATTGCAATTGCAAGAGTGACGCTGGTAGGTTTGACAGATGCCCTAGGTGTCGGTGATGCGATAGAGAATCTTCTGGGCCTCAAAATGGGAATAAGATCAAGTAAATAGTCAACCGGAATTTTCAAAGACTTGAATTCTGTGATTGTTTCAACAATCGAACGGCGAGGGCGGTTAGCGTAGTCATACAGGTCTTCCAAGCCTTCCACTGTAGAGAATTCCTTAAGACGTTCCTGCTCTCTCTCTGGATCGTCTGAGAAATGCCATGCTGTATCGAAAAAGTTCCGACGTGGTATAGACGAAATGTCCAGGTGATATGTGAGGAGGGAACGCAGAGTCAGGGGTTGAACAAGACCCCCCTCAACAGCAGCCTCAAAGCTGTTACTAACAGTCGCTGGGTAATCTGCAACATCTGACCACCCCTGGTGCTCTATAAGCTCATTCACCAAAGAGTCGTCATTACGACAATATAAAGCGACTGTATCCCCTGGAACGTAACTGAGATCTCCATCATAGTCAAAAGAAAACTGCCGTACATCCTGGAAGTGGTCCTCGGCAGTGATGCGAACGTTGGACGTAACAGTGGCAGTAAAAACGTCAGGTCTTGACAAGTTCAGCTCATCACTACCAATTCTATCCACTGTAGTGGCCCGCTTGAGCTTAGTTTTATCGATACTCAATGTAAAGAATGGCACCATCAGCTGATCATCAGGAACTGGTCCCTCTTCAGAAGGATAGAGGCTAGCCACGGACGTCGCCACTAGGTCCTTCCATACTTCGAAATGATTGTCAATACCATCAGGATGCATTTCATCACCCTCAGCGCGGTCTACAAATTCGTGAGCACCCAATTGAAGAAGCCGCTTGTGGATCTTGCGAATAGCCCAGTTGAAACGCGGGTACGACGAGTCGCCGAGTCCAAAAGTCGTGAACCGAACCGAAGTCAACAAAGTAGGAGGAAGCTTCTTCCGTAACAAGAACTTCCAAAACTTCTGTGCATTTCCAGGCAGGCTGCCTTGGCCTGTTGTTGAGCATATGATGATGACAACCGACTCAAGCGGAAGTTGTGCAACATCGTAGTCGTCGAGTGCATATAGTCGAGTGTTGATTCTGAGTCGGCGACATTTCTTACTCATCATCACTGCATAGTCCTGAGAGTTTCCAGTCTCACTCCCATATAGAATGAGGATTCCGTTCTCCATTGTTCTTGACACTTGAATCCCAGGAACGAAACAGGGGTTTGATCTGGTTTCTTGAGCTGATAGTCCAATGGAAAACTAATAGTCCAACCACAAATTTCAGATACTGAGGTTCAGAAAAGACGATTCAAAGTGTTCCTGTACATAAGTCAGCTCAACAAAGACAGATATACAGCATGTAATGAAACTAGTAGGCTGTTGTGTCATGCCCGAAACCGGAGCCTTCACCACAGCGTTGGCGGCCCCTTACCCGCGTGGATCGTTAATTTTTCAGATCAACAAAGTTAGGTCTATACCTACCCTGACAACTACAACCAAGTCGCACAATGCTAAGAAGATCTCTGCAACAGTACACTGCTCCGCACCGTGTAGTGACCCGTCGAGCCATTGTTCCTTCAAGGCCTCTGCGTGCTCCAGGCCTTGCCGTTCGTTTCTACTCGGAACAGGCCAAGGATACAAAGGATGAGACCACTGCTGGATCCGAGTCCGCCACTGAGCCTGCTGAAACTCAATCCGAGGCTGCTCCTGTATCCGTTGAAGAGCTCCAGGCTTCTCTCAAGGAACTTCAGGCCAAGTTCGATGCCAAGGACAAGGAAGCTGCGGCTCTTAAGGAGCGATATACTCGCACTCTGATGGACTTCCGTAACCTACAGGAGACTACTAAGCGAGAAATCCAGAGTGCGAAGGACTTTGCTCTTCAGAAGTTTGCCAAGGACCTGCTCGAGTCTGTTGACAACTTTGATCGTGCTCTATCTGTCATTCCTGAGGAGAAGCGTACTGACAAAGATGGCAACCCGGATCTTGTTAACCTGTACGAGGGAATCAAGATGACTCAGGACGTGTTTGAGAAGACTCTTGCTCGCCATGGACTCGTTAAGCACCATCCTCTGGGCGAGAAGTTTGACCCCAACGTGCACGAGGCCACATTCCAGGTGCCTGACCCTTCCAAAGAGGCTGGTACTGTGTTCCATGTCCAGCAGAGTGGATTTTCTCTTAACGACCGTGTCTTGCGCGCTGCCAAGGTTGGAATCGTCAAGGGCTCCGACTAAATGCTCTTTTCAAAAGCTCGTACGACTTTATGACTTCACTTTCCATGAAAAAAAATTTTTTGTCTTCTCCGCAAAAATGCGGGAAGTCCTGTATATATGTACATGTCGGCTATAACATTGTCGGCCCAGAATCTCTTAGTAATTTTAGCTATGACATCAACCCAGCCATTATGCTCGAATATCAATGTTAAACTTGTCTGCCAGCGATGCGACCACCTTGGTTTGGAGCTCGTTGATCTCAGAGTTAGTCAATGATCGGTTCATGGCCTGGTATCGGATACGGTAGCATTGACTCAGTTTGCCTGTCTTGGGGTGTGTAAACTCGTCAACAAGACTAACATTTTCAACCAAATCTCCGCCGATCTCACGAACAACTTCCATCAGGTCGTTGACATGCAAAGTCTGCTCAGGGGCACACCAAAATGCTACATCTCGACTGGTCGTAGGGTACTTTGAGTAAGGCTTGAACGTTGAGACTGTCTTGGGGGTGAATTGGTCAAGAAAACGACTATCTTCAGACCAGAACAGGCGAATGTCAGGAACACCAAACAGAATCATAGCTGTACGCTCCAGACCAATACCAAAGGCCCAGCTCACTCGGTCGCCAACACCAGCATTATCAAGAACAGCCTGCTGGACAATTCCACATCCACACATCTCTAGCCACTCGCCCTTCCACCAGATCTCAATTTCCCACGAAGGAGAAGTCCACGGGAAATAAGCCTCGATCCAGCGGGCCTTGATAGGGTTGAACAAGTCTGGGTCAGTAGATCCTGCCTTGATAGCAGATTCCTTGGCCTTGGTAAAGACATGGCCCATGAGAAGCTCCATTGTGCGCTTTAGATGAAAGCCCAGAGCTTCAGTGACCTCTGGACTCATTCCATCTTGGCGGGGGTTTCCAGCATGGAAAGGAGGATGAGGATCTGACACAATAATCCCCGACTCAGGAATAGCCTCGGCATCTTTTCGAATGACTTGAGCAAGCTTGTCTCCATGCTCAGTGCGGGACCAAGTTCTGGCGCCCTCCATTTGATGGAACGCCGGGTAGTGGGTGCGATCAATGGTGTCTCGTCGGTAAACATCAGCCGCAATAAGGTAGCCAGGCGTCTGGCAAGTTTTGAAGCATTCAGGCTCATGAGCAGAAGTGTGGGTACGCAACAGTGTATCCTTGTTAATGTAATAGGTGTCAGTTTTGCTGCGTCCAGGATGATCTGCTGGAAATCCTAGAGCGTCAAAGTTGTCATAGGTAGAGACAACAGGCTCAAAATCATTGTAGCTAGTGTAACCGAGTCCCTCGAGTCGAGACTCAATCAGGTCACGAACAATGCCGATTGGATGGTTCTCGCGGTGATGTAGTCTTCTACCCGTCAGATTAGAGATAGACTCGGGAAGGTTTGTCCATTCATCGGTCGGGTACTGTTTCCCCTGAACAGAGACGGTTGACTTGGCTCGTTGACCCGTGAGAGCGATTTTGCCAGCCAATTGCCTCGATATAGGCAATTGCGCCAACCGTAGCACCAGAGGCCGATTCATTGTTGTAAAGTCGAAGAGTTATGACGGGGGGTACCCTGTTACGATGAGGTGATGCTCGTAAACGGTATGGTGGGGTGCGGCTTACTACCAGGTGAAATTTCACCGAATTCACAAATCAGTTTGACTCAAACACTACAACCGCATGCTGGGCCTGCTAAATTCCGTGTTCCGGCTCGGAACGCCGTCGAGTCTTGGTTCGGCGTTTTATCCAATCCAGTCATCGCGTAGTATCCTTCAGCAGGTCCGTTTCAAGCATCAATATGGTATGTAACAGCGGTTTTTTGAGTCGACGAACCAAATAGTTGTTCATAAGGAACCATCAAACTAACGAAGAACCGCGGGTCAGAATCAAGCGAAAGGCTCAAAAGGGTCGCGTTCCGGTGCGTACCGGTGGAAGTATCAAAGGTTCGACACTGCAGTTTGGCCAGTTTGGTATGCGTCTCAAGTCGGAAGGAGTTCGGCTCAAAGCGATCCAGCTCAAGGAAGCCGATAACGCTATCATGAGAGCACTGCGACCTCTTAAGGGCAAGCTTTTCCGTCGTCTCACCACCAACATTCCTGTGTGTGTCAAGGGTAACGAAACTCGTATGGGTAAAGGAAAGGGAGCGTTTGAATTCTGGGCATGCCGAGTTCCTACAGGAAAGATTCTATTTGAGATCTCTGGAGCCAATGTTCACGAGACGGTGGCCCGCGAAGCTTTCCGCATTGCCAGTGATAAGCTGCCTGGAAACTATGAGTTTGTGACACTCCAATCTGCGCCAAAGGCAGGCTTTATTGAGGTCACTGAGACGCCAGAGCCCGTCAACTACTTTGAGGAGCGCCTCAAGAACCCATCCAAGCGATTTGCCAATATCCTACAGAGTCGCGATCCTGAACTTCGTAAGTATTTACGGAGGTAAAGAAAATTTAGGTCATTTGTTGGCCCCTTTGTAAATAATACATATCTTTGCTATGCTAGTCTTGATGGTTTATTGTCTCATGTCGAACCTGACTGTTAGTCAATCGTCACAGTTTCTGCAATCTCTTCAACTTACTCTTCTAGTAACCGCATCACTTTGGCAACAAAGGCTTCAAGGTGGAAAATGGCTTTGCTTCCTTGACGGAGACGATGGTCCTGTGGTTAGTTACTGGTTTTCATGTCAGAGAAAGTTGACTCACGTATAGAGCAGCGCATTCAATGATGTCGACCGAAGCCACGGCTGGCACTAGGTTGAGAAGGTCAAAGGTCAGCGTCTTCAATATGACAGCTGGTGGAATACAATGCGAGATGAGTTCGTATAGCGTGCCACGGATCTCGAGAAGTTTGGGCACAGTATGTACTTTGACCGTATCATTGGCAATGCGTGAGACAACCACTTCCCAATCTGGAGGTGCGATGGGTGTATTGAGTGCAATGCCATTGTACGATTGTGCATACATGGCCTCGAACATAAGCAGGGCTTTACGCAGATTTCTCTGACTCTCGCCGGCAACTTTGCGCAACACGGCATCACCATCTAGTAGCTCGACCTTTTCCTTCTTGGCAACTTTGCCGAGAATATCAGCAATCTCATCGACTGTTGGTGCTGCAACACGTACCAGCAGCGTTCGTGAGCGGATGGGTCCAATGATATTTGATGTTGAAGTTGCCAGCAGGATCAATCGCAAGTTTGATGAGTACTTTTCCATGGTACGACGAAGTGCTGACTGGGCATCACGAGTCAATGAATCTGCCTCATTAATGACGACAACCTTGAATTTGTGCTTTGCAGACACATCGACCTGCTGCGTTTGTGCGACTTCTTTCAGCAAGTCCTGGATCACGACGCGGTCGTTGTTTCCCATGTCACTGGGCGTGATCTCCAAATGATACAGAGACGAGACAATGTTGAATTCAACCTTTCGACTTCCTGCCTGGAACACCCGAGAATCGATTTTGATTTTGGAAGCAGCCGGCCCGTACAATTCCCGCAGAACCGCCATGACTCGGGTCTTCTTGCCAGCTCCCGACGGACCGTACACGAGAAGATGAGGAAACTCGTCGTTTGCAGCAAGAGCCCGTAAGCTTGACGACAAATTTGCGTGATAGTCAAGGGCATCGAGTGACCGTGGCGCGTATTTATGAACCCACAATGACATGGTAGTTGGCGGGGTGGTGAAACAGTTGGGGGTTTATAATTTGTCTAAGTAATCAGGCGCGAAGACTACGCGATATATATATATATGGGGAAGGGGTTGCTGGAGCTATAGCAGTACCAGGACAGCACCAGTACCAGGATAGTACCAGTACCAGGACGAAGACTGTATACAAGAAAAAAAAAATAAGATTTAATAAATAAATCAATCAATAAATACTACAAGGTTGTTTAAAAGTGTATGAGTGAATCATCTTCATCCCAGCTTCTTTGGCCCTGACAGCGCTTCTACTCGCCAGTGCTTCTGTCAGTGATGGAAGACTCCTTCACGAAGTAGTCTAGCCAGGCTGCAGTTTGCGGCATTGGCAAGCTGCCAAACCTGTCAAGCTCTTCCCAAACAGGATCCAAATCAGATCTTCCAACAACCTGAGCAAGAGACTTGATGTTTCGTAGTGCAAACAGAATACTTACGTTGTCACGCCAAGCAACATAGGTCTTGTCGGCCAACATCCGCATCCTCTTACAGATTTCCACAATAAGACCCAGCATACGAGGTGCATCTGCCGATACAACACTGTTCTGAGAAGACTCGTTACCGGCTATGCTGGTGACAACAGCCATCATGACCGTCATCCAGGCAGACCGATTCATTTTGAAGACCTCCCAGAGCACAAAGGTTCCATACCGCGTCATCTTGTCGCCGCGCTCCATGATCTGAAGCTGAACTTCAAGAGCCTGTATGGCGCACGTCACCAGGTCCAATGAGCTGGATGCAGAGTACACACGCAGAAAAGAGAGACGGATGCGGTACATAATGATGATCTCGAAACATGACATGGCAAACTGGTGTTCGTCAGTCAAGCTGACCTCTTCGCTAGCATCAACGACCTCAATAAGACGCTCGTAGACAGACCGGCCGCGGCGTTCATGCCAGATGAGTGAAAAGTCGAGCTGGGAAACAAATGCAGGGTCAAGAGAGCTTCTCGGACTCAGCAGCACATCATCAAGTACTTGGCGAATGAGAGCACTCCACTCAACAGCTATGCGGACAGCTTGACGACCCAGCGAATCAGTAACATCTCTGGTCTCCATAGTACTGAATTTGATGTCGTCGGGAATCTCGGTGTCGGCATACTTTGTGTGGAGAAGCAGCGGTGTACCAAGTTCAAGAGCTCGCATCGAGTCACATAGAATGACATCATGCCACAGTGTACGCCATAGGTTGGTCAAGTGAGCGGGAACCTCGTTTCCAAAGTTGGTGGGGTCGCGGTGAAGGCCCACGGACATAACAGCAGAGGACAGTTGTGCGTTGATGGTTGCAGGACTGAACCAGTGGCCCGTATGGGTTCCCACACCTACAGTCGACACCTTCATGGCCAGGTAATAGAGCAGCTGGATGTAAGTAATGTTTGCATCCATTTGAGGATCGGTGATAGCAATGGCAGCAAATGCAAAAGAGCTGAGACTCGCGCCCAGATATGTTGCATCGTCCTTGGTATCATGGGTCACCGACGAGGGTAGCCACGAACCGGGTAGGGAAGCACGGGCAATCCGCAGGAACAGCAGCACAAGGCAGATCTTGTGGATCTCGATTTTCTCTGCGCTGTTGGACAAAGGGCGATGACGGCGCAGGATCCACACGTAATTGGCGTCTTCGCGCACAAGTGCAGCAGTGGAACCATACAGCAGAGTGTTTGCTGAGATGAGGAAGCGATCAATGAGAAAATCATAAATAGGTCGGGACGGCAGGTAATCGAGGGCAGTGTCCCAATCAGCTAGCGAGCCAAATGTGGCCAGTTTGGTGGTGACCTCTCTGATTCGGACCTCGATCTCGCAGTTGGTCGACACCGCATCGGCGGCCTTGGTGCGTGCTGTCAGCTCATCCCAGTCCTTGCGGTTGTCTGCAGCGTGATAATTGAAGATGCTCCATGCTTCGGGAGCCACTTCTTCGAGACCTGCTCCCGTCATGAGTGAGGAGGAGGAACCAAAATAGTTGATGTGAGAGAACTTGAATCGCAGCGTAGATGTAGCCCGACATGGCATGGACGTCATTGGCATGGGCATGGGCATCGAATGTCGGTGAGGGATCAAGGGTGAGGCAGGTAGGCCGTCAGCTCTGCTGCTGTCGACACTTGAAACAGTGCTACCATAGCGGTATGACAAGCGGGGCGCCGACAGCTCGTACTGGTAGTTGATGTCGTGGGGTACAGAAGTGGGAGACAGCTGATGGGGGCTCATTTGGGGACTCATTTGGGGACTCAATTGAGTTCGTGGATCGACTACAGAGTCTGACTGCTGGCGACGGAACTTGGCGGGTCTGGCATCAGGCCGGGCAAACTTCTCGTATGTGCAGCAATGCTCTAGGCGCAGCATAACACATTTGGAGCAGGGCTGGCCTCGGTCACACTTTTGTTAGAAGGGCATTCTCGTTTTTTGTTGTTTTTTTTTTGTTTTTTTGTTTCTTTGCTGTCCGGAATTAACCATTACAACCACACAACACAAAGGCACGTATTTCCGGTCAATACGACCGGTGTTTGGAGGTTACGGACCATGGCCAGACTAGCGGTAGGGCTCGTAACTGAGATGAGCTCTTAGGGCAGGGGTGCGGAGATGCTATGCCGACATGTGCGGCGGACATAATGCAAAATGGGCCGACGGTGCGGAAAGGAGGAGGATGATGGGATGGGTGGATCGAACACTTACCTTTTGTTTGCGAGCGCGACAGACCTGGCAAGAGAGTGCCGCCCGACGACGACGACGAACAGGTGGCGTGGCCGCATCCAAGTCTGTCTCAGTTTTCGGTTTGGGAGAAGACGACTCAGAAGGGATGAAGGAGGCAGTAGAGGGCAGAGTTGGGTTCACGAGAGTCATTTTGGTTGAGGTAGACTCGGTTGAGAGGTGGCGACCAGGCACAAGAGGACGGATCGCAGCAGTATCGTGACAGTCGGTAGCCGGAGACTCGACGGACAGAGGCGAATCCGGCGAAGTGCTACAAGGCGCAGACATGGAAGAGGGACAAACAAGGTTATATATGCAGTTAATGGTAGGTAGGGTGGGTGACTTCGTAATCAGCAATGCTATACGACGGGGATGCGAACAAAGAGCCGCGAGTGCTGTGCCACAGCCAACAACAAAGAGCAGGTGGTGAGGGTGAGCGTGTGTGTGTGGGAGAATAAACCCGAGAAAGAGAGCCAAACGGAAGAAAAATAAATGAATATAAAAGTACTTTCGGATAGATATGACGAGAGGCTGCTAAGTCCGGGACTGTGGTGGAGTTAACAGAGCTCTCAGTTGGCCAGCCGCCCCATAGGAGTCGGAGATAACGGTGAGGAACCGAGGAGACAGTAGAGGGACAATTACTCTAGGGAAGGAGAACAGATTTATAGCTGGAGGTTACGAGGTTGAAAATTAAACGAATGTAAACAGTATGTGAAGGGAAGAGGGGGCGAAATGATTTCGGGTGGGGTAATTGCAGTGTCGATTCGGGGAATGGGTCATGCGTATACGACTTCGTTTCAAGGCCTAGCGCCGTTCGTATATAGTGGGCACGGCCAGAGGCCCAGACCGTGGGGAAGGGAAAGAAGCCGAACTTGACTAACTCCGTCAGCAGCCGCAGTTCATGTTATAGGCCGCACAAAGTCCGAGCCGCCGGCGGTAGTCCTAACGGAGCGCAAGTTGACCAATCTGGTTGACAGTAGAAGTTGTTGTAACTTCGAGATAGGAGTATCAACAGCATATGAACACGGAGTCATGCAGCTCGACAACTCCCCCGGA
The DNA here is from genome assembly GCA_030556845.1 of Sugiyamaella floridensis. NCBI lineage: Eukaryota > Fungi > Ascomycota > Dipodascomycetes > Dipodascales > Trichomonascaceae > Sugiyamaella > Sugiyamaella floridensis. Next base: position 14,368 of record JAKTUT010000040.1, on the reverse strand, counting down.
GAAGGCGCTCCGAGCACCACATTCCAGCCGTGCTGGCACGCCGGAGGGGTGCAGTTACGACTACTCACCGTACTTGAGCAGCTGGGGGCGCACAGGTCCGTTGCACAAGGCCCAGCGGCATTTCCGCATGCCCGAATGACAGGTGATGGGCAGTTCTAGCCCACCGCACCGCATCCACGGCTAAGGAGAGCCATGGCCTCGCCCAGCAGCGGTAGCGATAGCCCATGGGAATGGGCCGCATGGTGGGACTGCCAAGAGTGCCTTGCAGTGACGACTTGGTGTGTTCCACGGATATTACAGAGGAGTTCTAAGTATTGTTGACTATAGTTTTAATGTGAAGTGAATAAGGTGAATGTTATGTGATGTGACTGTGATCTGACTGCGAATGTGATTGTGACGTGTGATTATATGGTTCTATGGCTTTGACTCTTGACTCTTGACCTTGACTCTTGACCTTGACTCTTGACTGGGAATAACTACATACATGAGACTAGTGACCAGATACTTTGCTAAACGACAGTTATTTCCTCTTGTTCCTGCTTGTCGTCTTTTGTCCCTGCTTCTCGTCTTACGTTCCTGCCTCTCGTGTCTTTTGTTCCTGCTTCTCGTTTCTTCAGTAGTCCCTACCCCGACTTTAACTGCTATGCTTAGAGTTTAGACTAATGTATTGGATTGATCTCATAACCTCCAATCATATCAACATCTATCTCATGATTACCGATCTGGATTAATATTCAAATCTGTTAACTTGCTCCCCCGTTAACTATACCCCACTATACCCCGCTTTACCCCTCGTCAACCGCCGTTGTTTGCCATAGCCTCGGCCTCAGCTTTTACAGGTTGTAGTTAGTTAACCGTCAGGTTTGTGTCTCCGCCTTGTACTAATTCGACTACTAGCAGCACCCACACCAGCCGCCTCATGCTAAGAGCCGCCGCCTCATACTACCAAGCCGTCGTGGGGGGGGGGGGGG
>JAKTUT010000040.1:0-13387 GCA_030556845.1 Sugiyamaella floridensis | reverse complement strand
ACCAAGCCCCCCTCCCCCCCCCCCCCCCCCCCACCACTAATCTCCATACTATCAGTCTCTATACTATATCATCAATCATTCAAAGTCCTCCTTATCTCCATTGCGCAATCGGTCTTAGGACCTGATTCTCTCTGCACTCCTTGATGCCTGCCTGCATCGGTATAAGCCCTGTGCCCTGGACCCTTCCCAACCCACACGGCCCTGCCTAACCAAAATAATATTTCTGACCAGCTAGTGCTCCAGGCGTTTGGACCTAGATAAAACCGTACGACTGCTTACCTACCAATCTTTTTTGATTGTCGATTTATCCCTGTACTTTTCTTGACTACAAACATCCTTCTATCAACCTTACGGGCTCACTGCTCCTCGCTCCTCTCCATGCCACTTCCTCACCCTGACACAAGTGTCCATCTGAGATCTCAGCAGCACGAGCCCCAGAAAAGCGTTGTTTTTGTTGACATTTGGACGCTTCGGGTTTAGGCGCCGCCGCTCACTGCTTGTTTGGGTTAGTTATTTGCCAGGGGTAATCCTACTACTGCATTTTTCCAGCCCCACGCCCTCAATGCCACCCATAACCCACATTGTCTTATCGAGGTCTCTTCACTATCTGTCGGCTGCTCCCAATCGTTTTATCGCGAAAATGCACCGAACCTAATGGTGTCTTCGCCAATAACAATCGGCTTGTGGCCCGCCAATAATCTCAAATAATATCTTGTGGCCTTGTTTCTCTGGACTTGTCACCTGCCCTACTCTTTCATCTCATCGACATCCCGATCTGTGTAGTATTTCTACTGGTTTTTTTTGAATCTCTTTACTCTTTTTTGCCCCCACCGCCCCACTATTCCCCCCCTTCCTCCCCCCATTCCCCTTCTCTGTTTTGTATCAGCCTGTCGCGTGTCCATCCCCCCCCTGTACCTATCACACTCAACCTCCTCATCCCCCATAACCTCGCACACTGAAACATTCGACTGCTACCCTTTCATCTCGCCAATATCGCGTACCTGCTCCTTCCTATACAGCATTTTTATTTCTGTTGTAATCTACTCTCGTGGGCCACTTCGACTCTGCTGCTTGGTTCTTCTTCCCGCGGCTCCTTTTTCTTCTGTTTACATACTTGCACCCTGCGGCGTATGCACCCTCACCGTACCTGCCCGATCTGAGGAATCTTGACATACATAACTTGTTATATTCACCACTGTCTGGCACGACAAAATCTTGACTGGTTATTTTTATCTGTTTTGGTGCGCGTGTCGTGACCCATAATCTTCTTGGACATTTCTCCTCCCTCCAGCTCCTCTGATTCCATCTCCTCTACTCCTTTCCCCTCCTCCCACCTGGCCTCTGCGTGCATTGTTATTTTTCCAGCTTCTGCTCGTTTGACAAGTCCCACAATCTCATCCCCTTCCTCCCCCCTCGTCTGAGACGCTCTCATCCTCTCCATCCACCACCCTCTTACCTGCCTCTCTCTACCCCTCCTCCCTCTACACCATGTCGAGAGATGTCTCAACAGCTCACCCTCCACGGGTCTCAAGCTCCTCTAAATCACAATCCAACATCTCCAGGAGGGTCCATCGTGAGGTCCGGTTCGGAGACTACATTCTCGGAGCCACACTCGGCAAGGGCGAATTTGGCAAGGTCAAGCTTGGCTGGCGTAAGGACGGTAAGCAGCCTGAACAGGCCGCCATCAAGCTCATTCGCAAAGACACGGTACGCGGCCAGTCACTTCGCGAGGTCAAGGTTATCCGCGAGATTAACGCCCTCAAGCTGTTGACCCACCCAAACATTGTACGCCTGGAGCAGGTCATTCAAAACGACAAATACATTGGCATAGTGCTTGAATACGCATCAGGCGGTGAACTATTCAATCACATCCTCACTCATCGTTACCTCAAAGAATCGGTCGCTTGCCGTCTGTTTGCTCAGCTAGTGTCGGGTGTCCACTACCTTCACTCAAAAGGTATCGTCCACCGTGATCTCAAGCTTGAAAACTTGCTTCTCGACAAGCACAACAACGTCATCATCACGGACTTTGGCTTTGCAAATACTTTCAAGATCGATCCACTCACGAGCACACCAATCTCGGCTGTAGCTGACATCATGTCAACCAGCTGCGGTTCCCCGTGCTACGCAGCCCCCGAGCTCGTCATTTCTCCTGATGGCAAGTACCTTGGCCAAAAGGTCGACGTCTGGAGTTGCGGTGTCATTCTCTATGCTATGTTGGCCGGCTATCTGCCGTTTGATGATGATCCCTCCAACCCCGAAGGAAGTAACATCACTCAACTCTACAAGTACATCACATCCACCCCATTGACATTCCCCGAGTACATTCAACCTACACCACGAGACTTGCTGCGCAAGATCCTGGTTCCCGACCCCACTAAGCGCATCGACCTCTACGCGGTGCGCTCGCATACCTGGCTTGCATCGCATGCCCACTTCCTGTCGGTGACGCCCGATGAGTGGGACCAAAGTTACAAGGTGAAGCAGACCCAGGACTCTACGATGCTGATTCCGCCAGCCGCGTCCAGCTCTCCTCAGCTTGTCCGTTCGCAGAGCGTCCAGGTTCGCTCACACACCGTTTCAGCCCACTCTTCGGCCGCTGGCGTGCCAAACTTTGCTCTGCCGTCTGGAGGCCGGGGTCACCAGCACTCAGCCTCAAACGTTTCCCAGGGCCTCAGCGCTTCATATCAGCCTTCATACCAGCCTGTGCAAGCATCGAACCGTACCCCCACGGCTGGACCTATGCCTCCTTCGGCGTCGCACGCCCGCAGACATTCGGTCCAGACAGGCTACACGCGCGGTGTATCCACCACTGCCAAGTCTCATCACGGAACGGTGGCTGGATCCCTTCCCGAATCTCCTCCACTTTCGTCATCTTCATCTAGCGATGATGTTCTCACTTCTCTGGACATTCCTTCTGGCCCTCAGCCTTCTCGTCTTCAGCCCGCCTCTTCTGCAGATGAATCTCGCAATGTCCTTGTGTCGCCGGTCTCAGAGTCGATGCCGTCTCCTGTCAACACTTCGATTGGTGGGTCTAACTCTTCTGCCGCTGCTGATGCCAGTATTCTAAAGACAGATGATGGCTTTACTGTGCCTCGATCCCAGAACTCGCGCTTGCCTGCTGCGCAGCGCAAGCCGCGGCCCATGTCGTACCAGCCGCCAGCTACCTCACGTCGTGACTCGGTATCGATGATCTACGGGATGCCTCGCACCTCGGAGCCTCGAGTGGCACTCAACCCTGAGCCAGCTCAGCCTGGCGAAATCAGCAGCCCTGTTTCGCGTTCCCCAGCACTGTCTGCTCAGTCGGAGCGTGAGTCAGTAGCTGGTCTTAAGGCAACCGTCGAGAAGCAGCCGCCAATGAAGGCATTTGCTGCGAACCGTACCGAGACTGACGACACTTACCCGGAGCTTCCATCGCCATCATTGACGTCTGCAAGTTTCCCCATGGTGATCCACGAGGAAGCAAAGGCTAGTGAGCAGACTGCTTCCACTTTGGTAGACGGTGCTACTGAATCTGTGGCCAATCCAACGGCAGTGTCTGTCAGCCGGAGCAGTTCTGTGGCATCAAAATCAACGCAGTCTGCATCTAAGCGAGATCCTCCCAAGGTCCAGCGTGGTCACCGCCGTGGACAATCATCCATTTCGTACGGTGCAGATCGTCTGTTTGCAAAGCTGCTGGGTCAGGTTCAGTCAACTCCAGAGACAGCCGAGCCTGTAGATACGCGCCGGTTCTCGATGATGGCTACTCCAACTTCTACTGACTCTGTTCCAAAGCCCGACAGAAAGAGATTCAGTCTGTTGAGTTTCTACTCATCGACGCAGTCGGCAGGCTCGTCGTCGAACCTGGCTACCAAGGGTTCGCGCGACTCTCGTGTGTCGTCGTCGCATGTCTCTGAACCGGTGAATCGTGACGCACAGCCAAAGACCTCATTGTCTACCGAAGCAGATCGCAAGGTTCTTGAGCCACCAGTAAGCAACTCGTTGAACCAGCGTCAGAACCGGATGCCATCTCAAACGACCAAGACTTCTGCTGTCAAGACTCAGATTAGGACCGATAAAGAGCCTAGCACTGCACGCAAAGTCATGGACTACTTCAAGCGACGATCTCGCATCGTCTAGTCTCGCTACAGACACTAGTCTTTGGGCCTTAATACCTGGCCCTTTTTCTCTAACGGTAGTTTCATTTTTTTTTGGATTTGTAGACACAGTCTAATGCATTACTTTCCCACAGATCAAAACACCTGTAGGGCACACTGAATAGATATTTACATGGGAAGCCAAAGTACGAGGAAGCAAGTGAAAGCAATCATAGGGACGGGGAGCAGCGGGAGGAGGAGGGGACGCTAGCTCGTTCGTTAAGTGTCACTTCGGCTTATTAAAGCTTTACTTGCCAGTGAGGATGTCGTTTTACATGCTCGTCGAGTACTGGTAAGTGAGAGTATCGGGACCCGACTGAGTGTTGCGCATAAACTCGCCTACCTTGAGATTTGCCTTGAAGTATTTGGCAACACAGCGATCTATACACATGGATTCACCCTTGGTGAGATCCTCCTCTCCGTATCGTCCTGGAATACACTTGTTCTTGCAGGTGGTGAGCATACTGGATGTTAGTTTGGCCGTAACCAATGAAACCCATCAAACCAATGGCAAAACTCACTTATCAAATAGCATCGACAGCGACAAAAAGTCAAGCTCGGCCATCTTGAGGCGTTCCTCGCTGACCTCGAACATGCTGGCCCCGTAAAACTGCGACATGTTGAAGGAGATGCGGTTATGATGACGGTAAGTTGAAATTTCACCCTGTGCGGCGATATCTTCACAAGTCTGTCCCTCTCCCTCCCTCGTTTCCTCCCCACCCACTCGTTCGTTTGGTTCCTGTCAACAATCCTCGACGCGGAGTGACAAAACGACAGGGGCTACACAACAGAAATATTAAAGGCGTACTTTGCGTATAATGACAATCACATACCGGACATTCAGTAAAGATCATAAGGAGCGGGACGTCGACGTCGCTCAGCAGCTCATCTCGAAAGACCTGTCTGAACCTTACTCAATATATGTGTACCGGTACTTTGTTTTCAAGTGGTGGGACCTGTGTTTCCTGGCATATGATGGAGATACTCCAGTAGGTGTCATCATCTGTGACCTGCGAGATCATAAAGGTGTCCGGGTTCGAGGCTACATAGCAATGGTCGTTGTGTCTGAGTCGTATCGTGGGAAAGGAATTGCCAAACAACTGATTCGTCTAGTTGTTGATGCACTCAAAGCAAAGGGCTGTGACGAGATTGCCCTTGAAACAGAGGTTACCAATGCTGCTGCCATGCATTTGTATGAACACTTGGGATTCATGCGATGCAAACGTCTACATCGGTACTATCTCAATGCTAACGATGCGTTCCGGCTTATCCTGCCTCTAACGCCCAAGAGCGCTGTTATTTCACAATTCCTCGTCGAACCAGATTTCATTTGACGCCCATGTATATAAGAATCCTTTGCACTGGAATGTTTGGTGTTCGCTAACGGCGTGCCTCAACATCTGTATGACGTTCTGGATGGTCAATTGTGTGCTATAGCACCAGGTCTACTCGTTAAACCGATACAAGAGACCTTTACCACAAGGAATATCTCGAAGTTCTCCTTACTTTCCATATCATTCGAATGTCTATCGGTATTGGAATGGAGTACCTGATTTAGAGTATTGTGTATAGTTATTGATGAATTAGTGCCATATAAAAACATATAGAATGCGCTACTTCCGCTGTCCGGGAAGCACTATATAACAAAACATAAACTTGTCTAAAACTGCCCTCTATATACAGTCTCTCTACAGTCTCTACAGTCACTACAGTGTCTGCAGACTCTTGTCTCTACAGAATCCGTAACCCCTTGATTCTCAAAACACTAATACTGAACCACAGCTTCTGTGCTCATTGGAAACTTTGGAATCAACGAGTCTACTCCACTAACTAACTAACACATAAGTCTAATTGCCCACTTCCTTGTGTTCAAGAATAATACAGTACAAATTTGTTTCTTCACCTGATGCACCCTAAAGGTTGATGTATTTACGATGACGTGGGTCGTTGGAGCTGGTGTTAGATTTCAACTCTTTGACGAGTACTGAGCACTTCAATCAAATGCCTCGCACTGTTTTGAGAGAGATATGCTCCATCCCCTCAATCACTCAAAGCTTTACTTACCTTCCAGACGGCACTCGTCTTAAAAGCTTCATGAGCAATTGGTGAGTCTGATTGAGCTCTATGTTCGCCGGTCAGTCTGTAATCACGCTCCATGACTAAGTTAGATAGCCCCACAGCTCCTTAGTAACCAACTTACGCTGTCGCTCCCACTGATCAAGACGGGTACGATCACGCTTTCCACCGTTACGGGCAGCGTGGATGACACTCATACCACTTCCTCCAACGGCGAAGAGCTGTGTTAGGTACAAAACTGGAGCCTGTTAGACCGTAGGAAATGCGTCTTAACATACTGCAAAGATGACGCCATATGGCAACAGGGCCTCGAACGGAATCATGGTGAAACTGGTAGTTTTGTGTTCTCGAGGTTACAACTCTTCATATTTGAGTCTTTAATGATTGGTTAGCGACTGGTACTGTTATAGGGATATGCTGTTAGGCAGCTGTTGGTTGGCCATGAACAAAAAAGCAAAGTGCTCATATCCACTGCAGCCATCAGAATAGTTTGAAGTATAATTGTCCAGTCTATCATTGTAATGACCAGTTAGTAGAATGCTACTGTTTCATATAAGTCAATTGCTTAGATATAAATCATTAAATGTCAAAGTAACTACAAATGTACAATTGTTGAAGCTTCACGGGGAGCGGAGCAATAAATAGTCGTTGAAACATCGTTGATCAAACTGTTGAAGTTCTTTTTTTGCGCGTTGAGCATTCGCAAGAAGTTTTGGCCCATTAAAGTCAATAAAGTTCGTTGGTGCAATCAAGTCACACGTATTTAGCGAAGTGCTATTATAGCCGAAGCCCTTTCATAAGATTTGGACAAGCGACCTCGACGCTGCTGACCCACCAGAAGATCATGCTGGGCACCGGGAGTAGCCTCAGGTGTCCAGTCTGGAGTGCTGAAACTGCTGACACTTGCAGTAGAGCCGTTGTGAGACTGCTCATAGCTGGGGATGCGAGGAACAGATGCAGGACCAGCTGCCTCATCCTCAACGGTAGTTGACATATGCAGTGGATCCATCAGTGACATCACTGCTGAGGGCCGGCGAGTACGAAAATTAGACACCATGATAGGCACCCGCACCATCTGTGATCCAAGACCCTTACCATACGAGATGGTCACCTCAAGCTCGTACTGGCGCGAAGTAAGGCACGAGAAGTAAGTGGCTACTACTTTGTCTGCAGCGACAGGGAACGAGAATGGAACGCGGATGTCTGCAATGTGCGCGCCACTATCATCGCTCTGCCACGTAGTATGGCATGTAGCCAGCTTTTGCCGGGCAATGACGTCTGTGACAACAGAAACTCTGCGGAAATCGGTGCCGCCAAGGTCGATGGTGCGCCTCGAGGGAGGACGAGGCATGGCAGTGGACGAGATGAACGTGAGGCAGTTCACAATATACGAGATACCGGTGATTTCCAGTGCTTTGATTTTGGATTGGCTGGAATTGGGAGTAAACTTGATCTCGACGCCAACCATACAGGGAGTTGGATTGTTGAGAAGCACAGTGAGAGGATCACGAATCGTCAAGTCCACAGTTCCAATAATTGTTTTCTTGACAAGTCCATGCGAAAGAGTCTTGGATGTGGAGTACGAGTCTTGCAACAGCGGCAGCCCAGAGGCATCCTTGATAGTGCGAAGATCAAGGGGTGGATACGACGATGGACGCAGACGCAGGGTGCGAGTACCACGAGCCCATGGGTTGGCAAGTGAGTTTTGTAAGTCGCTGAACACACGAGCACGCACACGGTACATCATTTTGGCTTTGCATCCTGAAATGTCGTCTGGGGACACCATGATACTTTCAAGTGACGACCCATACGATGGAGGCATAGCGCCATGAAGGTCTGATCCACATGGACACCCACGAGCAGGTACCTCAAAGGGTACAACGAGAGAAAAGCTAAAGGTGTAGCGAAACCCCTTAAGCAGCTTTCTATCTTCCGGGAAAGCGGATGGTGGCACATCGTACCGGGCGGTCGAGAATACTCGTTTGTAGTATGAGTCGCTATACGAATGGGTCTTGATCGAGATCTCCTCGCCGTATAAATCAATTAAAATGGACGCAACAGTCACATCTTTCTTTGGAGCCACTACGATTGTACCAGACACTACATCCCCTGTGTCAAAAGCCTGTCGAGGTGCCAGTGGGTCGTCAATGTTGACCCTCACGACGGGCTCGTACAAGTTGACCTCACCTGCAGGAACGCACTCGACGGACGATCCTGATGCATACTGGGGCAATGGGCCTGCAGATAGAAGGTACTCGGATTCAGATACTTCGTCGCCATCATACGAAGGTGGGAGTTCATGTTCATGTAGTTGGTTTGGTGGTAGTGGCATAGCACTGAAGGGTGGGGGGCACCACTAATGACACAGTAGGAAACGATCTGAAGGTTATCAGGTGAGCGAGGTAGAGGGAAACAGACAAAACCTGTAAGGCTTGTAGATAAGATGAACAGAGATAGAGATATTGAACAGTTGGGGCTAAGGACAAGCCCGTAAACAACCAGCACAGGCCAATGGATACAACGTGTAAAGCCAGGACAAAAGGGATGTTCGAAATAGCAACTTGCACCCCCTCATATATATATTTTGGCTCTAGGCTAGCCGGGCACTGGGCGTTGTGCATCCGACCCTTGCCCTGGTGCAGATGACTCAGGCGCACTTGCCGCGAGAGCGTCTGGCGCGTGACACGAGGCTAACGATCCCTAGAACCACGAGGAAACTGGTGCTGGTAACGGTTTCCAGATAGTCATAGAATGTGTACCCTCGAACATTAATCTTTGGTCTCGTCAACGTACCACTGTCGCCTCGTATATAAATGGGAAAATGGCAATTGCCCGCCTGGATTCGTATACGAATTGCATCACGACATACCGCCTCTAGAAGTTGTGGGGCTGATAGCTGCTTCTGCATCTCCGGCCCCCACCGTATTACAAATCATATTAGGCTTCACCTTCCTTAAACAGTTTCATGGCGAGGATTTCGCGAATCTCCGCCTAAACTGCAGCCACTCCAAAAAACAGCCGTGGTGCCGATGGTTTAGTGAAACCGAGGCGGTATGAGGATAATTACCGCTCGCCAGTTTGTCGGACATTAAAAGACATTGCCTGTCTTATGCTCAACACGATGCTTCTCCAGCTGAAGTTGAAAGAGCCTAACGTGCGACCCCTCGCAAGGCTGTCAACGAGATCTGCTCATGCAAAGCCTACTTCGACACTGTACATATGCTTTACCAAATGCAGATAATGACGAAGAAAAACAATGACTCGATGGTATAGGTCATTGTTTGTCAGCATTCTCGGTAGTGGGCGAGTTTTGGACCATTGTCTCTCCTTCTGCCATCACTAGCCGTCAATGGTTTAATTGGGATCCAACATTAGTGCCCATTGGTATGTGATCACGGACTTAGAGCTAACTAATTTTGAGCTGTAGCCTATCCTGCGACTTCCATCTTCGACGGTCAAGTAGCTCCCTTCCACAATACGATTACCTCTTCTTTTTTTTTTTGCCAAGATCACAACATCCACAATCTATGGCTGCTCTCTCACGAGTTGCTTGTCGGAGTTCCAGTACCGTATCTCCCCGTCACATCATGACTCTTTGAGCTGCCAAGCCCACTGATCGCAATTAATCATCACCGAAAACCCTCATCTACACAATAGAACCTGCATGACGTTCTCACATCCCTTATACGGCAGGTGAACAGTCATAGCTTCGATTGAAACCTTTCTTGTTCCATCCAAACAAGTACTTAGTACCATCCCTGCCAATGACTTCCATTATAGCATCCGTTATTCGTAGCCGCCACAGCTGATGGAAATCATTGCATTGAGACCGTAAATGCACAATTCACTCTGCCATATTGCACGTAGTCACAATACCGAATACCGGGCCTGTAATTCCTCCGTGAAGTCTACAGCTCGCTGTCGCCAACCGTTAGCGGAAACACAAAATAAACTAGATCACCACCTATAACCTTCCTTTTTTCGTAGTACCGATAATTCTAGGTGTCTGTTAAACCACTAGGGTCCCAGAAAGAGTCTTGTAATAGCTGCCCAGTTCCAGAGCATGTGCTAAATTACCGACTGCTTTCGGTATGACTCAAAAAGTCGGCTTGATCGGTGTTTTGCCAAATGCCCCAGTTCAACATTTTCAATGGATTGTATTTTGGCGAACTTCAACAAGATTGCCAAGCTTATTGTGTGTGTGAATAAGCTGTGAACCTTGATCAAGACCCAAACAAAAATCCTTCAACTTTCTTCTGTTTCAACGATAAGCTTAGCAGAAGTTGCACGCTTTCGAGTAGTGATGACGGATTGCTTTTTTTGACGCTTCGGTGCCGGTTTCTTTTCCTGCTGCTTCTTAATTTTACTGAGCACTTCCTCACGCTCTGCTTGTCCACGGTCCTGTAGCTGTTCGGCAATTTTAAGGACCACAGGGTCGTCTCTTTTCTTGCCTACGAGCCACTTCAACAACTCGATTTCTTGATCTCGTTTGGGAATCGATTCGCCCTCCATTGGTGTTTCAAGAATAAGCGGAATACCCTTCAATTCCTCCTTGTTCATAATGAGACGGAATGCCTCGAGCCCAAGGAATCCAAGGCCGATATTCTGGTGAACATCGCGGCAGCCAGCAAACGGATACTTTGAATCATTGAGATGCATACCCGCCAGATACTTATATCCAATGGTTTTATCAAAGTATTCCCAGAATTTTTCGAATTCTTCTTCATTTTGCATGTTATAGCCAAATGAAAAGGCATGACATGTATCAATACAAATACCAATGCGTGATTTGTCCTCAACACCGTCAATAATAGCAGCCAAATCTTCCAAATCTGACCCAATTACGTTGCCCTGTCCAGCCATATTTTCAAGAACTATCTTGACAAATTTGGTACGTGCATGTGCATTATTGATGGCGGCCGCAATTTGTTGGCATCCCTGTGATCGATCAATCTTACCAAGAGTTGATCCAGGATGGAAGTTGTACAAACCAATTCCAAGCTGTTCACATCTCTGTAGATCATCTATAAATGCATCTTCGGAGGTCTTGAGCTTTTCAGGATCCGGGTTAGCCAGATTAATGAGATATATAGCGTGGGGTAGGATTTGCCTGCTGTTAGATTCAAGCCAGGGTATCTGCTCAGACTGCAATGTTCCTTACGTCTTTGGATCCACGTCATGCTCAGCACACGCCTTTTGGAACTTTCCAATCACTTCTGCGCTGTATGGCTCGCTGACCCAACGTTTCTGGTTTCTTAAAAACAATGCAAACGAATCAGCTTTGATCTCAACACTGCGAGCAATTGATTCATGGACGCCTGAGTTAGCGAGTGTAGGAAAACAGAATCAACTTAACGGACCTCCAAGCGCAGAAACATGCGCTCCCACAAGATACTTGAGTGCAGTTTTGGCCATAGTTTGTGTCTATTCCAAATTGCCAATCGTTGTTTGACAGTTAAGTGATGAAGTTGTATGAACCGTGATACAGAGGGGCTAGGGGATTCACCCTGAAGAGCGAGGTGGGGAGTCCAGTACTAAGTTGATCCAAGATTCATATTGGCCTCGTCTACACGGTAAATTATAAGATAATAATCCCTAAGATATTCTTCATCGTTTCACCTTCTTTTTGGCCTTCTCTGTTGCCATGGCCGCCTTCTTTCTCTTTGCGGCGTCTGCCAGCTGCTTAGGGTCCATAGGTTTGGGCTTGAAGAAGTCGGTAAGTCGGCCCTGAGCCGTGGTTTTGGATCCCTTTACAAGCTTAGCAGCAGCAGATCTCACACGATCCTCGGAGAACCCCTTCTCTTTGACAAGAAAGTTAACAAGCCCCTCAATGTCTGGCTCTGTCCACTTGAGATCGACGTCCACAGCAGGAGTGACGTCTGGAGTGTGGAACAGCTTGCGCACCTCCTTGTACGGCCAGTCTTCGGGGATCTGGATCTTGGAGTTTGCCTTTGATGTGAGAGCCTCGGCAATCTTCTCGATACTGCGGTGTTCCTGAATGAGCTTGTAGGCAGTGGTGGGGCCGATTCCACGTATCGGCTCACAATAGTCACATCCCAATAGAATACATAGGTCGACAAATTCGTCCATATTAAGCTCGAGTCCCTCGAGTGCTTTGGCCAGATTGACCTCAGCAATGGGCAGCTTCTTCTGATCTGAAGCCGTCAAGTGTCGTAGTAAATACGGCGTGCCAAATGTCAAAGTGTCCATATCTTCAGATGCTGATCCGTAGACCTTGTCAGCAGCAGCCAATGCAGCACATTGAGCTTCAGCTTCGCCAGGAGCTTCAATGTACGGAATTCCCATAAGCTTTAGTAGCTTCTTAGCCTCATCATTCTGCTGCTGCGTGACCTTGACAGTACGACGTTCAAATCGACTGACTTCCTCGGCCGTTCCCGACTCCTTGAGCAGCTCAGCCTGCTTCTCGGCCTCTTCACGGCGAGCAAGACGCTTGCTGAGCTCACCTCCCTTCATCTCCGGAGGTTTACCATCAAATACATAGACTGGCTTTACTCCATTGTCCACGATCTTGAGTGTCCGATAGAAAATGCCTATTAGATGACTCGTTATTTCTCCATCATCAGACGTTAATTGCTGTCCATCTTGTTGCCTCACCGCAATGACAAACTGATACAAGGACATGGAACTGTGTTAGAAGGACCACAGTCATAATGGTATATTCTTCTTTGCTTACGCATCCTGTTGTTAGAACGTAATAAAGCCAGATCAACCAAATGCAACTTACAATAGCTACCTTTCTCCCTGCAAGGTTCTTGAACTCAATCGTCTTTACGGCGAGCGGCGCATTGTCCGATATAACCTTGTACAGTCCTGCGTTAGGATCTTTGAGTCTCATCTGTGTTCAGTGACTATGCCACAAACCTTTAATTCCCATATTGAGATGGTCTGGTGAAATCACGTCGGGTATAATTAAACGGCAAACACGCGAACTATACGCGATGTAGGGTAGGGGAATTTCGGTGCTCATAATATAGTTAGTTCTCACCGACAAGAAGGACAACTGACATGGTAAAATATGCAACATAGATTCATTGACTGATCCTTTGAATCTGTACCTTATCAATTGTCTTCTTTTAACGGCATCTCTTGCCATTGCCGCTGTGGGGGGGGGGGGGGGGGGGGGGGGGGGGGGGGGGGGGGGGGGGGGGGGGGGG